>CM039484.1:26177338-26377121 GCA_022433065.1 Begonia loranthoides
TTCTCCATTTTTTTATGCTTCCTCATTAAATTGTGTGTGACGTACATATGATTCCTCCTATTCGCGAACGTGTTTCTTTCTGTTTCATTGTTCATGGATATCCGCTTCCTCCCTAATTAACATGAGCTGTCCACATGTCTATCCTTCCCTCAGCGGATGCCCCCTTCTTCATTTATTTCTATTTCCTCATTAAATAGCGTGTGTCATACACGTTATTCCTCTTGTTCGCAGCAGATACTCACTTATATTGTTTGCCATCACAATTCGCCATGTACCTCATTTTGTGAAATCCACCTCACATTCACAAAAACCAACGTTAATTAGATGAAGTCAAATTCTTTGAGGATGAATCTTTAAAGCATTTCGGTCGCACTTTTCGACCAAGTTTTCGACTGTGTCACGTCCAAAACATCTGGGAATAATTTGTGTATGATTTAGTCGATGTCTTCAATCGCGGCTTCAACCGTACTTCGTCCAAAATTTTCCTGTGCAATCTGTATACCATTTTGGACGGATATATTGACCGCTCATTTGACCGTGGTGCGTCCGAAAACTTCTAGAGTGATATTCGTCTCTTCGATTCACATTCCTCGAATTCTCTAAGTCCCAATATGATATCAACTCACTACATGGACTTAAATAAACTAGTTAGTCAACATTAATACCCTTATGAACGGTATTTCCAATATCAATTCAATATAAGCGTTATATTTGCTTTTTAAATAAATTATTCCAATAAACAACTTATAAGCACATTCAATATAATCATCATCAAAATAAGTATGCCTAATACACTTAAGCTAACAATCTCCTCATTTTTTTTTATGACAAAATATATTAAGTTGTTTATCCCTTAAACGAAGCATGTTTATGATTCATTGCAAAATTTGATTTCTCCCCTTCAGTTTATGCAATCTTTTTAACTTTCTTTCATGTGAAACATGCTTCAACTTTATATCACACATTCTCCCCTTTTTGTTTCAATCAAAAAGGAATTAATAGAGGACGTGGGTGCGTCAAATGACATTTCTCCCCCTTTTTAATTGCCAAAGAAAATTATATAGAGATATTAAAAAAATTGATATGGTAGTGTTTGTTTTATAACTCCGCCAAATGCATTAGCAACCATCAATCAAAACAATTCAATCCAAGCATTCACAACCAATCATAGGAATATATAGAATATACCAAGTCATGAGAAAGTCATACAACCATACATCCATCGAAATGAAAGTAAAGCAAGAGCAATTCCATCCAACGATAAGCATATCAAATGCGAATACAAATTTAGAG
This sequence comes from Begonia loranthoides, assembly GCA_022433065.1. Classification (NCBI taxonomy): domain Eukaryota; kingdom Viridiplantae; phylum Streptophyta; class Magnoliopsida; order Cucurbitales; family Begoniaceae; genus Begonia; species Begonia loranthoides. Next base: position 26,178,632 of record CM039484.1, read on the forward strand.
ATTCAAAAAGTAAAGCACATCTTAAACTAGTAATTCAAATACAAACTTAAAGTAGATGTTCAACGAGAAACACACCATTACAACTTAAAATTAGAAGTTCAACAACAATTCAAAAATAACAACATCAATCTAAGCGTCTAGAATGTCTATGTCATCAGAGGAGGGAGGAGGAGGAGCTGATGATGACGGAATGTCAAGATGAGCTGTAGGATATGGAGGGACAGTGGTCCAAACTCCTCGAGATATGTCCTCAAGACACTTATCCATGATGTCAAATCTAGCAAAAAATTGTAAGATGAGAGCATGGTGATTTTCTCTTTGAGTCGAGCTATTTCTGAGGCAGAGGATGAGGATTCTCGATGCGAAGGAGTGGGACGAGAGGAGGATCCAGAATGTGATGAGGACGGAAGGGTGAGCATAGGAGCCTCAGCATCATCCAAACGAGGAACATCTTCTACAAAGGTTGAAGTGACTCGAGATGACTTGAGAATCCATTGGCCATCACTATCCAAAACAAATCCCATTCAACCCAACGTCTCGACCAAATAGATGTCCATACTCCTTATTGACGTAGATGGCTCAGTAGGAGGGATCAGAACATCCATCGTCCGAAATATATTGGAGAGCAGAATATTGAAAGGAAGGGATTTCGTACTACTATGTGTAGCATCAACCATTTGATAAAGTATTAAATATCCAAAATTGAATGGCGTCTCGCTGTAAAGCCGTTGCATAACATACAAATTCATATAGCTTACGTGGTCCTGATGACCATCCCTTGGAAGCACATTGTATGTCAACGTATGATGAATCACACTCGAATGTTGAGATTCTTGGCTTTAGGTCTCAGTGTGAAGTTGTCTCTAGGATCCTTCAAAATTTGCTCAAGAAAACAATCACCGACCTTAGTGTCATGGATACCCGATTCGACATTTCCGTTGTAATAGGGTTCACATTGGTGATCCTCTTCAAAGTCCAAAAACCGATTAATCAATTGAGGAGTAATCTTAATTTCCTTTCCATACGAAAACTCTTGAATTTGATCGGGTCCAAAGAGTAGGACGCATTCGCGTAGAACAACTGAATTGCTCTTTCTACGTACAGTCCATCCAAACTAAACAATCTAAATAATCCAATATGAGTATACAGTTCCTCTAAATTCAAACTTGATAATCCAGTAAACGAGATTTTTTGAGACAATATCAATGATCTATCATTGAACTCCTCTTCATATCTTGTTTAACAAACATCATTGACATATAGTTTAGAACAATTAGCTGATAGAACATTGGGATTACCTGGATTTGACAAAGAATTTCGTTTCCTTGATGGACAATTTGCCATTGATGAGAATGTTTGAGAAAAAATGAGGAGAGGAACTTAAGCACACAAAGGAGAGTAATGCTGAGTGTAGAGGGCTGAAAACACAGAGACAACATTGGAGAAGTGGTTGGAGTGCGTGGGAAATCGCCAGAGAAGGAAATAGAATTCACGCACTTAGGGTTTCGGATGGTCCTAATAATCTGTTTTTAAAATGCGATTTGGTCAACCCAACCATAATTGGTCGACCGAAAACTGCAATTTCAGAACAGTATTGAATTTTTGTTTCCCTTACACAATTAATTTCTAATTTCAATTTGGGCAAATTAGATACAACTAAACTTATCACTCATTGAATTTCTATACTCCAAAAGTTTAAAATTTATCAATTGACAAATCCAAAACATTTTAACTTTTTGAAGGTAGATTTGATCAAAATGATTTCTCCCCCTTTCTCAACTACCAAACTCAATTGATGGGGATTAAATATATTTCACTCAATTGGAGCAATTCAAATATTTTCATCTCAAGATTGATCAAGGTACATTGAACCCAAACGAATTTGAATGCCACAAAAAGTCTTTTCGTCTAGTGGCTTAGTAAATATGTCCGCTAATTGATTCTCGGTATTCATAAATTTGAGGACAATTTCACCTTTATACACATGATCATAGAAAAAATGATGTTGAATCTCAATGTGTTTTGTCCGTGAATGTAGAATTGGATTTTTGGAAATATTTATTGAACTCATGTTGTCACACTCAGTTGGGATTTTCTTGAAGATTTGTCCAAAATTTTCTAAAGTTTGTTTCATCCAAAGCAATTGAGAGCAACAACTTCCGGTTGCGATATATTCACTTTCTGCTGTTGAGAGTGCAAACGAATTTTGTTTCTTAGAGAACCAAGAAATTAGATATTCTTCAAGAAATTGGCATGTTCCACTAGTGCTCTTTCTATCAACTAAGCTCCTCGTGTAGTCGGAATCGGTATACTCCCCCAAATCAAATGTTGTTCCTTTGGGATATAACAATCCAAGACTACTTGTCCCACTCAAATATTTGAAAATTCTCTTAATGACACTTAAGTGAAACTCTTTGGGAGAGGATTGAAACCTATCACATAAGCATACACTAAAAAGAATATCAGACCTACTTGCGGTTAAGTATAAGAGAGATCCAATCATGCCACGATGTTTCTTTATATCCACATCTATTTCATTTTCGTCTTTATCCAATTTTGTGGAGGTGCTCATTGGAATTTTAGAGGGTTTAGAAGAGTCCATTCCAAATCTTTTAATGAGCTCCTTGACATATTTTTCTTGATTTAAGAAAATCTCATCTTGAGATTGTCTAATTTGCAAACCAAGGAAGAATTTTAATTCACCCATCATGCTCATCTCAAATTCTCTTTGCATTAAATCCGCAAACTCTTTGCAAAGTGTTTCATTTGTAGAACCCAAAATAATATCATCCACATATATTTGCATAATTATAATGTCCTGATCATTGTGCTTGATAAACAAGGTTGAATAATTCCTAATGTGAAATCTCTTTCTTTTAGGAATTTGCTTAATCGATCGTGCCATGCTCTTGGTGCTTGCTTGAGGCCATATAGGGCTTTATGAAGTTTATATACATGATCAAGTTTATCATAGACTTCAAACCCTAATGGTTGCTCAACATAAACTTCCACCATAATATATCCATTAAGAAATGCACTCTTAACATCCATTTGATAAAGAGTGAGATTCTTATAACAAGCAAAAGCCAAAAGCATATGAATAGATTCAAAGCTAGCTACTGGTGCAAAAAGTTTCCTCAAAATCAATTCCTTCTTCTTGATTGTACCCTTTTCCAACAAGCCTCGCTTTGTTCCTAACAACAACTCCACTTTCATCCAACTTATTCTTAAACACCCATTTGGTTCCTATAATTGAGTAATCTTTTGGCCTTGGAACAAGTTCCCATACATTGTTACTTTCAAATTGGTTCAATTCCTCTTGCATGGCATTAACCAATTTTTAACAAATTCGGCTTTATCAAAATTCTTAGGCTCTATTTGAGAAATGAAGGCCATATTGGCACACATGTTTCTAAGGAAGGATTTAGTTTTGACTCTTAGTTTTGGATCTCCAAGAATATCGACAATTGGATGACTTTTTGCATACCTCCAATCTCTTGGTAAGTAATCATGAATATCATCATTTGATGTTCCCTCTAAGAATTGGTTTTGAGATTCTTGAGGAAGACTTTCAAGAATCTCCTAACCTTTTTCTCCTTGACTAAGATTTTCAAGATCATTTTCTTAGTCAATATTTGGTTTCTCAAAACTATGGGTAGGAATAGATTCGTCAAAAGTAATGTGTATGGATTCCTCTACCACTAACGTTTTTTTGTTGAAGACCCTATAAGCTTTGCTAGAAGAGAAGTATCCTAGAAAGATTCCTACATCCTTTTTAGAATTAAATTTTCATAGATTGTCCTTGGTATTTGAGAATGAAGTACTTGCATCCAAAGATTTATAAATAACTAACATTTGGAGTCCTACAATTCCAAAGTTCGTAGGGAGTCTTTCTGTCACACCCCCTTTCTCACAAGGCGTAAACGGGCGCAGCGCACGAAAGGAGGCTTCTGGGAAGCCTCACAACAGTGCGCTGGGTGCACTATGCAAACAAGCTGCGTGCGGGGTGCGCATCAGGCAGGAGTAGACGTCGGCAGCGCGCGCGCCGCAGGGGAGAAGACAGCAGCGCGATTGGGCTGGGCCAGCAGCGCGCCAACTGAGCCGACAGTGCGCTATCATGGACTAGCACACACTAGATTGGAGCTACTAGCATGGACTAGCACACACTAGATTGGAGCTACTAGCATGGACTAGCACACACTGGATTGGAGCTACTAGCATGGACTAGCACACACTGGATTGGAGCTACAAATCCTACTAGCCTTAGGATTCCTAGTTCTAGTTGAATTAGGATTGCTTATTGCCTATAAATAAGACCCTTGAGGCACCAACCAAGGCATTGATAATCATTGAGTGATTAGTCATCCTTGAGAGAGTTGTGGTGTTCCGAGTGGCGAGAATTGTTCCTAGTTTCTTTGGTTTGGAATCGAAAGAAAGGGTTGGGGGCCGGGCTCCCGTAAAGAGTTTGTGTTCAACGAGAGGAGGCGACATCCGAGAATATTCGGAGAGAGGCTGGTCGTAGTGGGACTACGGCGCCGCACACCTATTCGCCCTATTCCGCACGGCGAAAAATTAGGGGTGTGACACTTTCCTAAAATAGGATAGAAGGAAACATGATTAAGAACATAGCATGCCATAGCAACAACTTTCACCCAAAAATATTTTGAAAGATCATTCTCATTAAGCATTGTTCGTGCTAGTTCTTGGAGAGAACAATTTTTCCTCTTAACAACTCCATTTTGTTGGCTAAGAGAAGAGAAGTTGTGTTCGATGCCATATTTTTGACAAAGAGCATCAATTGATCATTTTCGAATTCACTACCATGATCACTCCTTATTATGACAATGGTGAGTTCCTTCTCATTTTTAACCTTTTTGCTAAAACTAGAAAATACTTCAAAAGTTTCGTCCTTTGTTCTTAAGAAGAAAACCCATGTATATCTCAAAAAATCATCCACAATAACATAAGCATAGTGTTTTCCTCCTAAGCTTGAAACCTTAGAAGGGTCAAAGAGATCCATGTGAAGTAGTTTGAGAGGCTTAGATGTAGAGATATATTGTCTTGAAGAGAAAGAGCTTTTAGTTTGCTTCCCTTTTTTACAAGCATCACAAACTCTATCTTTTTCAAACAATATTTTAGGAAGAACCCTAACTAGATTGTTTTTTTGAAATCCTAGGTAAGGTATCTATTCTTATGTGTCCTAATCTTTTATGCTAAGTCCAAGAATTATTAGAATCATTTGCACTAAAACATTTTTCATTATTACATGATACACTTCTCAAATCAATTGCATAAATATTTTCATGTCTATATCTCATAAACAAGATTTTTCCATTTGATCCATCCATAATCGTGTAAGACTTAGACTCAAAAATAATTTTATAACCTTTATCACATAATTGACTAATACTCAATAAGTTATGCTTTAAATCATCAACTAATAAAACATCCTCAATTATGGGATTAGAAGAGTTACCTATGTTGCCAATTCGAATAATTTTTCCTTTTTGGTTACCTCCAAATGTAATACTTCCTTTCTTGTCCTTGATGGAGGTGAACTTTGGAAAGTCTCATGTCATATTTCTTGAACATCCTCAATCAAAGTACCACTCATCCTTTGCGGGAGAACCTTCAACCTACAAGCAAAAGTCATGTTGAGATTTTAGGTACCCAAATCTTTTTGGGTCCTTTGGGTTAAACTCAGTTCCTTTTGGAACCCAAACAGATTGATCAACATTTCTTTTGTTAATTACTTTTGAAGGGCAAGAAAAACACTTATGTCCAATTGCATTACAAGTAAAACAAGTAGACTGTTTAACAAAGAAATTTCTATAACTATTTTTCTTTTGAAGGGGTTGATATCCCAATCTGGCTTTGTCAAACGTCACCCTTTGTTTTCCTAGGAGCATATTCAAATTTTTACTCTCATTAGTGAAATTAAGCATAACCATATTTAAATCACAATTTTTAGATTTTAATTTGCTAATATCATTCTCAAGTGATTTGACATAAACATTCAATTCATCATTCTTAGTTTTCAAATCTGATAGGCTCCAAGGATCGCTTTGAGCACAAGAGAGAAATCTATCACAAAGCTGCAAATAATCTGAACTAGCGACGCCAAAACTGAGTTCTTTCCCAATCCACGTGTGAACTTTGGCTCATTTTTGGAGATCACCAAAATAACATAATTAGACAAATCGTGTAAAAAATCCAGTGAGAAAACCATTCTGGATTTCAAGTTATGATCGAAACAAAATAACCCCAAATCTAGGGTTTCACCCGAACAGATTTGGCAACCAGAATTCAAACAGGGAGATCTCACTCTATATAATTCCAATGAATACCAATTTTCGAAGGCTGTAGCATAGCTCATTATAGAACAAATCTTCAGAAGAAACGATTTCAAGATAACAAGCGTAAGAGCTTCAAAACAGAACCACAATCGAGTACATCCAACAGCTCAAACAGAAATAGATTCTTGCGACAAAATAAAATCCAATAAAAACTCAATCTCAACTTAAGATCCACAAACCAACTCTTCAATAGGATGAAGGCAACCAGTCAAGAGAATAATAGACCACAAAGAAGATCAAAAATAAGACAAAAACCTTTAAAGAACAAGAGAAAATTTGAGGAGTCCGCGGGCCTCCTAATGAGAGGAACGACTAATGGCTTGCCGAGGAACAAACACTCTCCAAGGGGTGGAGACCTTCTTCTATCCCCACTCCACAATCCACACCTTGAAGATGAGGTATTGGAGGAGATAGTATCCCAAATTGCTAGGTTAAGAAGAGTCAAGAATACCTAGCTTGGGTGGTGGAAGAGACAGCTGTGAGGGGGAGGGGCCGCGGGTTTCCTTCTCCAAAGAAGAACAAAATTTTCTATTTCATCAAAAGTCCTTTTTCATTCTCAAAGAGGGGTTTTAAAGCCCTAAGTGTTTACAAAAGATGCCAAAAGACCAAAATGCCCTTAATGTAGAAATTTTGGCATGAGGACGTGGTTTGCATGCAAACCACGCACCTCTCTAACACTTAACCAAGATAAAACAACAAAATTATAAAAACCAATTAAAAGTTTCCAGAACAAGTCTAATTCTAATTCATCAACAAGACATCAAATGATAATAGTGCGCTTTGAATCCTCACCCCTTCATAGAACCCCTTTTTGGAAACGGAATTGACGTGCTATTTGTTTGGTTGTGAATGCACCCATGTAATCACGTGGAACGAAACTCCTTTATCTTCGTGAGATATTACCTTCAAAGAATCCCATACTTTGATATTTTCTGCAAAATAGAAACGCGTTATGAAAGCTATGAGTTTCTTGGCTCGGCTCCGAGTGATAGGTCCCTGGGGCACATCAAAATCACTAATTTCTTTTTCAAAAGATTGCACAATATCAACATGCTTTTTCACAACACTATCATTTCCTTTTTCAATTTCTTATACTTAGATTTAAGCATGTTAAATTCCTCAAGCAATTCATCAAACTCATCAACCAAATCATCATCATCAACATTATAAAAAAGAGATTCATGTACCTCATCTTCCTTAGCCATGAAACACATGTTGGCTACCTCTTCGCTCTCGGATGATGACTCTTCTTCACTATCATCCCAAGTTGCTTTGAATGCTTTTTTTTTGAAGCCTTTCGTTGTCTTCTTCACTTGTGGACAATCGGCCTTGAACTGCTTAGGTTTTCCACACTCGAAGCAATTTGCTTCTTTATCCTTTTGTGGTCTTTCTCCCTTGAATTTCCTTTTTGCCTTGCCACTTCCTTCGTTGAAGGAGTTTGATGATTTTCCATGATAGGAATCCAATCTCATAATCCTCTTTTTCTTCCTCGGATTCTTCTTTCTTACTCGATGTGGCCTTGAGGGCTATGGATTTCTTCTTGGGAAGTTCTTTCTCTTTGAGTTCCTCCTTCTCGTTGGCTCTCATTGTAATCTCATGTGTCATGAGTGAGCCAATGAGTTCTTCCATCTTTACAACCTTGGGATCCCAAGCTTCTTAAATCGCTGTTACCTTTGGTTGCCAAGCCCTTGGTAGACACCGGAGGATCTTCTTTACAAGTTCTTCATTTGGATACACTCTTTCAAGAACTTTTAAACTATTAGTAATGTTAGTAAATCGAGTAAACATTTAACTAATAGTTTCATCTTTCTCCATGCTAAACAATTTATAATCATGTACAAGCATACTTAGTTTATTTTCTTTCACATGATTGGTTCCCTCATGAGTTACTTCAAGAAGTCTCCAAATTTCATGCGCACTTTTATAAGCTTGTACTCTATTAAACTCATCTCTATTCAAAGCACAATATAAAAAATTGATAGCTTTAGTATTCAAACTTACTCTTCTCATATCTAATTCTTCATATTCATCATCTAACTTAGGAACATTAATATCATTTTCAGTTTTAATAGGAACATATAGTCCCTTTGCAATTACATTCCACAAGGCATTATCAATTGATTGCACATAAATCCTCATTCTAGCTTTCCAATATGTATAATCACTACCATAAAAAAATGGTGGCCTAAAGTGGATTGTCCTTCTATATTCGTGTTGTTCATGTTAAAAGCCATTTAATTTTCTCAAACAATATATCAACAAATAATCACAATAAAGTTTGTTACCTGCTTTGATACCAATTGAAAGATCAAGATTAACCTAAGAGAGGGAGAGGTGATACCAATTGAAAGATCAAGATTAACCTAAGAGAGGGAGAGGGAGAGCGAGAGGGAGTGGGAGGGGGGGGGGGAGTGAATTAGGTTTATAAACTTTTTCGTGCTATTATTAATTTCTTTAACTTAAGTGATTTAACACAATTAATTGGCTAAGCAAACAAAATAACAATGAGCAACAAGAGAAGGGTTAGAAGATACAAAACTGAGTTGTTAACGCGGTTCAGCAAAGCATGTCTACATTTGATCTTCAAGGCTCTCCCTTGAAGATCTATTCACTTCAATCGCTTGGGTTACAATTGATTGAGCTTCACGAGCATCAATCCAACCATTACAACAACTGATTCTTAGGAGATTACCCTTTCGTTCGATTACAAATCTTTTGAAATAAAACTCTCAAGCTTTAACAATCAACTTCTCAAAATGACTAATCTCAATGAGTGTGTGTGAGGGTTGACTTTTATACTCATTTAGCAAGCTAGAATTCGAGTCGAGAATTCGGTAGAGTTTCAGCACTTTTCTCACTTGGTTACTCCATCCTCAGAGTGTCTTCTATTTATAGATTTCTCTGCTTTCGGTTGACCAATTCTTTTTGGTCGACCTCATCTGATCTTTGAAAACTAGTTGTTGTGTTGTTCTATGCTTTTTTGGTCGCACTCTTCGACTTGGCATTAGACAGCTTTGCGTCCAAAAAACTTTAGAGTAATCTGTATACAATTTTGGTCACATTCTTCGACCAGGGCATTCGACCACTTTGCATTTGAAAAACTTCAGAGTGCATAACATATAATTTTGGACGCTATAACTGTGTCCTCGACTTCATCCAAATCTTCGAGGATGAATTTGTAAAGCATTTCACTTGCACTTCTCAACCGGGTCTTTGACCACGTCACATCTGAAACATTTGGGAATAATCTGTGTATGATTCAGTCGATGTTTTCGACCACGGTTTCGACCGTACTTCATCCAAAATCTTCCAGTGCAATATGTATATCGTTGTGAATGGATATATCAACCACTCATTTGATTGCGGGCATCCGAAAACTTCCAGAGTGATATTCATCTTTTCGATTCGCATTCCTAGAATTCTCTAAGTCCCAATATGATATCAACTCACTACATGGATTTAGATAAACTTGTTAGTCAATATTAATACTCTTATTAACGGTATTTCCAGTATCAATTCAATATAAGCGTTATATTTGAGTAATAAATAAATTATTTCAATAAACAACTTATAAGCACATTCAATATAATCATCATCAAAACAAGTACGCCTAATACACTTAGGCTAACAATAGAGGCTTTGTGATTCGATACCAATGTAGAGGCATTGCTGGGTTTATTCCCCAATGATTAGAGGCTTTGGTGGGTTTGTCCCCCCAATGATATAGGGTTTGGTGGACTAGTTCTCCAATGATGAAGGCTTGGTGTCACATCTCAATGGTAATGAAAGAATGAATGAAAGAAAATAAAAAAAGATTGAAAACGAAAATACATGTTTCTTATGCTCAAGATTTATTTATGTTATTTTTTTCTTACTGAGCGTTAAACTCATAGTTGAATTTTTGTGATGTAGCTGAGGACGACATTGTTGATATACTTAATGATGGAAACAAATAAAAGTTACAGTTGATGGAGGATTCTCATGGGTGAAGCTAGAGATGTTAAACGAGCCGACAGAGCCTGCCGAGCCTAACGAGCTGAGGCTAACGAGTCTGGCGAGCATAAGGAGCTGACCCCGAAAAAACTTTCAACTCGAGCAAGCTTGAGAGCCATGAGCCGAGCCGAGCCGACCCAACGAGCCTAACGAGCCGAGTTTAATGAGCCCAGCTTACATAAATAAAATTATTTTTATATAAATACGTTATATATATTTTTTAATTTTAGTTATTAAAACTATAATAAATATTTATTATAGTAATGTTAAAATATGATAGACGATAGTGGCGTGCAAACCAAATCGGAATAGATGAATTGAACCAAAATAGTTCAATTTGGTTCGGTTTGGATCGATTTTGCACATTGTAGAACCGAGTTTTTGTTTAATTTGGTAAGAACCGAAAAAGTCGGTTCGGTTTTTAGTTTATATTTTGCAAAACTGACAAAACTGAACAAAACCGAATTGACCGGACGTCCGTCATAGATTGAGGGACGTCCGTTTTAAGAGTGGGACATTCCTCAACCTATGATGGACGTCCCTCGCTTAACACGAACATCCTTCAACTTAACATGAGAAGGTCTTAACCATGTGTCTTTGGAGCAAGATTTCATCACACAATGAGAAGGTCTGAACGTGCTTAGACAGTTACACCATGATTCCGAGTTTGCAGCGTTCAAGAAGCTAAAAGTCCAATGACTTGAACACCAAAACCCGAGTGATCGTGTAACTACCTAGTTTTTATTTATTTTAAAATATCGTGAAATTCAAAACTTTTTCTTTTACAAAATCAGAGTAAGATTTTTCTTTATAAAACCCTAGCGTTAAAACTCTTTTCTTAAAACTTTTATCAATTGCAAAAGAAGTAATAAAATTCTTTTTTATAAAACGCAGCGTAATTAAAACAAAGCATTAAAAAATATTAAATAATTTACAAACCCTTTTACATATAAATTCCCTTTTTAAATTCTTTAGCCCAGCCAGCCACAAGATCCACCCATGCAAATCCTTCATCAACTGTCTTTGACTTGTTCACCTATTTCTCGTATGTACCTACATCACAAGACCTAACTAATGAGCCTAATGCTCAGTAAGTGATATAAGAAAACAAAAGGCAGATATGATGCATGATCATGCGATGCATTACAGATCATTAAAAGAACACACAACATAAATAAATTTTATTGAGAGCCACGAGCCTAACTAGCCAAGCCGAGCCGAGCCGTGCCGAGCCTACCCAACGACCCTAACGAGCCGAGTTTAATGAGCACAGCATACATAAATAAAATTATTTTTATATAAATACGTTATATATATTTTTTCAATTTTAGTTATTAAAACTATAATAAATATTTATTATAGTAATGTTCAAATATGATAGACGATAGTGGCGTGCAAACCGAATCGGAATAGATGAACTGAACCAAAATAGTTCAATTTGGTTCGGTTTGGATCGATTTTGCACATTGTAGAACCGAGTTTGGGTTTAATTTGGTAAGAACCGAAAATGTCGGTTCGGTTTTTAGTTTATATTTTGCAAAACTGACAAAACTAAACAAAACCGAATTGACCGGACGTCCGTCATAGATTGAGGGACGTCCGTTTTAAGAGTGGGACATCCCTCAACCTATGACGGACGTCCCTCGCTTAACACGAACATCCCTCAACTTAACATGAGAAGGTCTTAACCATGTGTCTTTGGAGCTAGATTTCATCAGACAATGAGAAGGTCTGACAGTGCTTAGACAATTACACCATGATCCTGAGCTTGCAGCGTTCAAGAAGCTAAAAGTCCAATGACTTGAACACCAAAACCTGAGTGATCGTGTAACTACCTGGTTTTTATTTATTTTAAAATATTGTTAAATTCAAAACTTTTTCTTTTACAAAATCTAAGTAAGATTTTTCTTGATAAAACCCTAGCGTTAAAACTCTTTTCTTAGAACATTTATCAATTGCAAAAGAAGTAATAAAATTCTTTTTATAAAACGCAGCGTAATTAAAACAAAGCATTAAAGAATATTAAATAATTTACAAACCCTTTTACATATAAATTCCCTTTTTAAATTCTTTAGCCCAGCCAGTCACAAGATCCACCCATGCAAATCCTTCATCAATTGTCTTTGACTTGTTCACCTAGTTCTCGTACGTACCTACATCACAAGACCTAACTAATGAGCCTAATACTCAGTAAGTGATATAAGAAAACAAAAGGTAGATATGATGCATGATCATGCGATGCATTACAGATCATTAAAAGAACACACAACATAAATAAATTTTATTGAGAGCCACAAGCCTAACTAGCCAAGCTGAGCTGAGCCCAGCCGACCCAACGACCCTAACGAGCCGAGTTTAATGAGCCCAACATACATAAATAAAATTATTTTTATATAAATACGTTATATATTTTTTTTTAAATTTTAGTTATTAAAACTATAATCAATATTTATTATAGTAATGTTAAAATATGATAGACGATAGTGGCGTGCAAACCGAATCGGAATAGATGAACTGAACCAAAATAGTTCAATTTGGTTCGGTTTGGATCGATTTTGTACATTGCAGAACCGAGTTTTGGTTTAATTTGGTAAGAACCGAAAATGTCGGTTCGGTTTTTAGTTTATATTTTGCAAAACTGACAAAACTGAACGAAACCGAATTGACCTGACGTCCGTCATAGATTGAGGGACGTCCGTTTTAAGAGTGGGACATCCCTCAACCTATGACGGACGTCCCTCGCTTAACACGAACATCCTTCAACTTAACATGAGAAGGTCTTAACCATGTGTCTTGGGAGCCAGATTTCATCAGACAATGAGAAGGTCTGACAGTGCTTAGACAGTTACACCATGATCCCGAGCTTGCAGCGTTCAAGAAGCTAAAAGTCCAATGTCTTGAACACCAAAACCCGCGTGATCGTATAACTACCTGATTTTTATTTATTTTAAAATATCGTGAAATTCAAAACTTTTTCTTTTACAAAATTAGAGTAAGATTTTTCTTGATAAAACCCTAGCGTTAAAACTCTTTTCTTAAAACATTTATCAATTGCAAAAGAAGTAATAAAATTATTTTTATAAAACGCAGCATAATTAAAACAAAGCATTAAATAATATTAAATAATTTACAAACCCTTTTACATATAAATTTCCTTTTTAAATTCTTTAGCCCAGTCAGTCACAAGATCCACCCATGCAAATCCTTCATCAATTGTCTTTGACTTGTTCACCTGTTTCTCTTACGTACCTACATCACAAGACCTAACTAATGAGCCTAATACTCAGTAAGTGATATAAGAAAACAAAAGGCAGATATGATGCATGATGATGCGATGCATTACAGAGAAGAACTGTATCTTGTCTGTTAACCGGGGCGATGGATATGTCTAGGTCTCGTGGCTCAACCATATTTCTGACAAGGAAACACACCAATTGGGGTGTTACCACAAGCCATACCCATTCAATTTTGTTGAAGACATTAGGGATTTCAGAATAAGAGAATTGACAATCTTACGATTCTCGTGGCTTAACCGTACCTCACCGCCCCCTAAATGGAAGTAGGCACTCTAATAGAGGTGTCACCACGAGAACCATTCTCAATCCTCCCGAACCCTCACATGCCTATTTACTTATATTAGGTATGTCATGCAATATTCTTATGAATACCTACAGTCTTATATGATCGTACAAATGTCTAATAAACATATCATTAAAAGAACACACAACATGCAATCCTAACTCTTGCGATGTAGGGTCCGAAGACCAAAACACAGTAAGTATCAACTTACCTAGTGTCTTTAGCGTGGTTCAGAAATTAACGTTATCCTTCTTTCCTTTTATACCTTCAAAATAATTATCATTGATTTATTAATATTTTTATCAATCATAAATCTTAACTTCGCTATCGTTATTCCTCATTTATTATTTAATAATTTAATTATTGCTTAATGAATTTCTATTAATTTACCTTCATTAATTTCATGGTCAATAAATGAATAACCTTAATTTATACTTTTTCTCTTAAATCACAATTGTCTAATTTAACCGATATTTATTCATTAATAACATTCACTGAATTTCTATAAATCTTAATGTTTAACAAATCCCATGAGTCAACCTAATTACTTAGCAACCTCGCAATAACAATTCCCAGAACTTAACATGTGCAACGAGATAACAATAACCTACAATAGTTGCTCATTCCATTAATGTGACATGATAATAGAGAGATTTACTTCACAATACAATTCATTTTCTTTTAATGAAAAATCTATTAGAACCAACAAAGTATTTATTTAACTTTATTATCCAAAATCACACCCTGCATATATAGGCCCTCCTGCACCCACTAACACTCAAATCCAATTATAACAAGGTATTCAACGGTTGTCAATTAAATCCCAATTAGTGTAAACCCAACAAAACTTTCCATCCAAATAGCAATAATGTCCATCACACTATTATTTCCTACATCACATTCTCAACAGAACCCAAAGATTACACACAACGAAGACAACAGAACCAAAAATCATTCTATAACCAAAGAACAGTAGCCAACAGGAGCATTATCTAACATTTCCACATGTATACCAACTATACAGTTCAACCAAGAAATAATCCAACAAAGAAGGCTTTCACAGAACATTTAATCTAATTCAACAAGGCAGTCTAACAATCAATCCACAACATATAATATATATACATCTCCATTAGTATGCTTCACTAATTAAACAGGAAAGGAAATTGCTCACCCTAAAGGAGTCAGGCTCGCAATGAACCAGGAGTCAAGAACAGGGAGTTCACTCTTCAACTCTAGTAGCTGAAAACACGAACAGACTCGAGAGTGTTGCTGCCAACCTCTCCTTCCTCTTTACTCCTTTCTTCCTCCCAGAGTCCGTCATTTCCCTGCCCAACTCCCCTGCCATTCCTATATAGGCAGGGAAAGCTACAGTGCAGGAGGATTGCCCACTTCAAGGTGATTGGTCCAATACGCAATGGCCATGTGGAAGCCCTTATCCTACCAGCCAGACCAATTGAAACCACCCGGTTCAATAGTGGACCACAGAAACGGACCTGAACCGATCCCTGCTCCAGCCATTCCCTTCGTCAAATTACCATTGTCGACAACCGCTCAACAATACGTGAAGGAGAAGGAAGAAATCAACCATGCTTACCTCAAATCGTCGTCGGAAAGCACGCTCGCAGGAGCTTCGACTTCGAGCCCTAGCCGCGACACTGTCCAGCCGTTCCTCGTCGCTCGCAGCCGCTCGCCAGGAGGTTGCCACGTCGTCGGACAGTGTCGCCCATTCGCCGGAAGTCGCCCTTCCATCGCACCAAATCTCCTTCCTCGGCACTCCCTCGATCGTGTTCTCTCCCTCTCCTCTCGTTTTCTCTCTTTTCGCCAGCGAAAGAAGGCCGAAGGCCAATCTTAAAATTTCTTCCCTCTTTTTGATTTCAATTGACCGACCAACCCTGAACCAAACCAGCGAACCGAACCGGTTCAGCCCCATATTACTTCAATCTTCCTTTATTTTTAATTTCTCACAATCTCATCCACTTTCAATTTATAATTCCATTTTATCTATTTTAATTGCTTTAACAAATTGATAATTATTAAATATACGTATCGTATATTAATTGACCCAAAATTTTCTCAACTTATTCTAAATATTGATTATTAACGATTATTCGAGCCCAATTTAAATATCCCAATTTCTTTTTCTAAATTAATTTCCTATTAAATAAATCATTGATTATTATACAAATATTTCCCCCAATCAATTTTCTTATCCAATAAATCTCAATTATCTCTAATTAATTCTGTTACGAAAATTAGGGTATTACTCCCATGCCGCAAAACTTCAAATACAATCTGCCAAATTTTCCCAAAATTTCTCGTGAGACTGGTCGATCATTTGATCGATCGGTCCAATGTGATTTTCAGTGGTTGATCCAAGGATCAACCGCTCCCACGCAATAGCCTTCCAGTGCTATTTTTCTACCTCTACCTTTTTATCCTACTTTGCCACTGCCATTTTCCATTAATTTTTATATCTTAATTTATTTTAATACTCTTTTTAACTCAATTTTATACCTATTTTTATGACATTATATCAAGTATACCATACACTATTACTAAACACATTTGTTCCCCCAAAATTCTTTACATATTCATGGAGGGAATAATCTGGGTATTACATTCATTATCAATTTGACACTTGCATCACTAAAAATTAGATACATCCCAACTAGGTTGACACCCATCTAATTGTCAATCATGTACAAAATGTCAAAAGAAATTACAAGTTAAATACTTCAAAATTCAAAGTACAATACATCCAAATTTAAATGAAAATCTAATCTGCAACGTCCAAAATTTTAAATTATTTTAGTATTTTGTCCTATCATTGTTGATTTCTCGTAATGACATCATTCCAATCCTTCATGCAAATAAGTGCCTCCACGAGGTCGGGTGCAAGTCTTCCTCGGCGTTTATTGTACACATGTTCACTTACACTAAAAGCAGACTCCGATGCTATGGTAGAGACCATAAGTGTTAGTAGATCATGTGTAATTATAGAAAAAGTAGAATATGTAGTGGAAAACTTTTTCCACCAATCCAAAATATCAAAGTTCTCATTGCGAGAAAATTGATATCAAGTGTCAAAATAAATATGTAGTTCATTTCACATAGAACTAGAATAAACATTCGTATAATTCATTCCAAATATCATGAATACCAAATTGTGGAGCTATTTTAGCTCCACCACCACTACTAGAACTAGCATGTGATGAAAGACGTGAACGACTAACATTAGAATATTTATTTTATAAGAAGAATATAAACTAGCAATTCCATATGTTATTTAATTACTAGAAAGTAAAGGAGGAGTACATAAATTAGTAGAAATTTTATTAATCATGAGACTCACTTCTCTTAATTTATACCTAGGATCCATTATGCATACATAACAAAAAATAGGAGAAATGTCAAGGCAATATTTTTAAATTTTGTTTTCATTTTATTAAGTATATCTCTAAATTCATCTATTTGTTGATATTGTGCAAAATTACCCATTAAATTTACAAAAAATTGGGAGAACAAGTTGAGAAGTGAGATAATAAATTCCCGAACATTCATTTGTAGCATCATAAAATGGTTTTAAAAAATCAAGAAATGTATTAGCTACATCACAACTAGATTTATCAAGATTAATACTTTGTGTTTTCTCATTAATAAAAGCACAAATAACTTGCCAATATAGCCAATCATTTTCTAACATTAAATAATTTGAATTCCACCTATTATCTACATCGGTTTTTAATTTTCTTGGTTTAAGTTGGGCAACTTTACAAAAATCTCTATATTCTTATTGTCTTGAATTAGATCCAATGATATTAGAAATTGCAGATCTAATTAATTCAATATGAGGAGAAATATATGTCATACCATCTTTAACAACTAAATTCAAAATATGGCATACACATCTCATATGGAAAAGAGAATCATGAGTAGTATCTAATTGAAAATAATTTTTAAAATGAGAAATAACAATACGTTAGCACTAGCATTATCAAGAGTTATGCTAAATACTCTATCTCTAATAGAATATTCTTGCAATATTTCTACAATATATCTATAAATAGTAATACCAGTGTGAGGATATTCACAATTACGAAATCCTAAAATTTTTTTATTTAATTGTCAAGATTCATCAATAAAATGAGAAGTTACAACAATATATCCTATAGCATTACGTGCATTCCATAAATCAGAGGTAATACAAATAGACATTGAAAGAGCGTTTGAAAAAAATGAAATTAGTTCATTTTTCATATCATTAAATATTTTAATAATATTATTTCTAGTTGTACTTCTAAGAATACGTTTAAAATTAGGAGTAACATACTCTTTCATAAAATTTTCAAATTTGTCACTATCGGTGAACGATAAAGGCAACTCGTATTGTGCTACAAGTTTTGCTATTCCTTCTCTCATTTTATTTTGTGAATACAAAAAAGTGTCACTACTACTAGTATTCAATAATCTTTGTGTAGGGTCCTTTACTTGCTCATTTAAGTGATATTTTTGATAATGTCTACCAAGTGTGTTAGTTGAACTACCAGTAACATATGCATAATTTTTAATACAATATTTGCATTGAGCTCTAAATTCTACTTTTCCACAAATTTTAATTTCTTTCATTTCAAAATGTTTTCATACCTCAGACGTTTTGTTTCTTTTTTTAGGTGAATAAGTGAATACTTGTGCAGATGATTGTCCTATTGAAAATATAGGATTTAACTTCCTATTTTTCTCAATATCATCATCAATATTCTCAATATTATAATTACGTTGATCCATTAAAAATAAATATTTAAAATAAATTTCAAATAACGAATTGATAACACAAATCTAATTGATGAACAATAGTTTATAGGTGGTGTGAATATTTTGATCACCTCCACGTATATGAAATCTATACAAATTCACTCAAAAACTGTTAAATCATACAAGTAAAATTAACAACAATATAAAAATATATTAAATAATAAATTGTAATATATACCTTGTTGAATGAATGGAAAGAGAATGAAAATTGATAAGAACAAGAGAGATTAATTGAACACTAGAAATTTAAAAGTAAGAGAATAAGATATTGAAATAAAATTTGAAGAAAAAATTTGAAAGTATTTATAGAGGGAAGATGAGAGAGAGAGGAGAGAGGAGAGAGAGGGGAGAGAGGAGAGAAGAGGGAGGGAGGGAGGGAGGGAGGGAGGCCTGCTTGGCTCGCAAACCAGCTAGTCTGGCCTGGTCTTTGATGGGCTCACGAGCCCAAAACATCAGGTCTAGGCCAGGCTTGGCGCACCCGTTTAACATCTATCGGTGAAGATAAGACATTGATGAAGCAAAGTTGACTTGTGCATGAAGACTGAATGAAAAATAAATTATTTTTAGAATTTTAATAAATAACTACTAAGCCTTTTTATTTTAAGTTATGTTTTGGTTAAAATATTTTATGTTATTTAAGGTTGGGTTTAGTATGTTTACATGAGATTTGGTCAAAAATATTTTACAAATAATTGAGGTTATTTTATAATGAGTTTTATCATGTTGAATTTTAAAATGAAATTGATTTTAAAGACTTTTACTTAAAGGCACAATTTTTATATGATGTAATGAGTTTTACAAAAAATAATAATGGCATGAAAAATATTTTTAAGTTTACATTACGCGCATTACAACCCATCCTTCTAAAACTAAGTATCCAACCATTGAAAAATTAAAAAAAAAAAAATCTTAATGGCTACAAGATCAAGTCAGCTTAACACTCGTTCACATCCAAGACTTATTCTTGGACGTCCTCCAACGCTAAGGGAAGTCCAGTAGATGTTTTTTTAATGGAAATCTAACTGCGAAGTATATCTCGTTCATTTCCTCTAGTTCATAATTTTAGTTGTTAGCAAAATTAGTTTAATGTTTGGATTGTCTCTAATTTCATAGTTCAATTTTTTTTTTGTTAATTACCTTATATTTTATAGAATTTCTTATTAATTTTTATTGCAAATACTTAGGTAGCTGTAGACATATAATTTGTATACTTTAGTTTTTATATATTAATACATGTTAGACAGAACTTGCACGAATGTGTCATTTCATATATTAGGGCATCTATGTCATTTCATATTATCCATTAGCATCACTGGTCAAAGCGTCAGCAGTAACGGTAACGGTTCAGAAAACACAAACCAGAAGAGCCGAAAAACCTCGGCTGTCCGTCAATTCTGAATCATGTCGTTACGTGGCGTCATCTAACTGGTCAACTCCGGGTCCTCGGGATTTATAACAAAACACTTCCACTAAATTATTCTACTCTGTTCTCTGCTAAAAATCCCAAAATCTTCACTGCCTTCGGTTTCTCTGCTCTCGGAAATTCAGTATTGCGCTCGGCAATGCATCATGATCTTTGTTATAGATGAATTTTGAAGTCCGAGCAGCTGGAATTTCAGTTTGATTGCTCATCAGCTGAAAAGCTTACTGGGTTGAAGGTTCGAAAGAATCGAAGGAAATGCTAGAACCGGTGGAGAGTTCCGTTAATGGCGGTTATTCGCATTTGCAGAGCTGTGGAGACAGCAGCGAGGAGGAGCTCTCTGTTCTTCCTCGCCACACTAAAGTGGTTGTGACCGGTAACAACCGCACCAAGTCTCTGCTTGTGGGACTCCGAGGAGTCGTGAAGAAGGCTGTGGGGCTAGGCGGGTGGCATTGGCTGGTAATTTTCTTTGGTAATTTAAATGAAATTTCAGTTTTATTTTTCTGTGATTGCAATTATTGAACTAATTCTTTGTTTTACTTGATATATTCAAGCGTCATGAGATGATTGCATGGTCTATATTACGGATCTGATGAATGAGATTGATTCTCATAAATTCCTCTTGAATTTGAGTTCTATTTTGATTCTGCTCATCAGCTATCTCTGATTACTGTGCATGTTTCCATTTTACTGCGACTCTCATGAGAATTTCTATATGTTAGTATTTCTTCTGGGTTACTTTGAGAAATGCAGGGAGATCCATTCAGAAACCTTGCCATTTTATCATTTTTATTCGATATATTCAGGATAATTTTACGTTAAGAGAATTTGATAATTGTTTGATTTTGTTTTTGACGAGTAAAGGTTCTTGCAAATGGCATAGAAGTTAAGCTTCAACGGAATGCGCTTAGCGTGATTGAAGCTCCAACTGGTAACGAGGAAGATGATGAGCTTGAACTCGAGAGCCTCCGATGGAATGTTTCTGAAATGAGTGAGTTTATCGTATTGTTCATGTTCAAATCCATTATTGTTTAGCCTAAGATATTTATTTCTTGTTGAGTACCTGAATGAAAATATCCTTAAAAAACTGTAAATGTAGATCAAAACAATAATGGCAATACAAATATGTCAATGTAGCAAGTCTCTAATAAGAACTACTTTAATCTTTTTTAGCCTAAGATATTTATTTCATGTTGAGATTATCAAAAAGAAAGTGAACACTTGGATCTGTTAAAGATATTCGCAGTTGCAGTGTTTGGATTTACTGGATATTTCTTCTCTATGAGCATTCTCTTAGACTGATATCTTATTCTCCTAAGACTATGGAAATCCAATGAGAATGCCAAAAAGTTGCTAATGAAAAGGGGACCATGATGAGTTTGTCATTTCCTCAATTGATGGTGGTAGCTAGACGTATCTGAAACCATAAGCTTTTTGATTACAGTAGATTGAATTCTTGATCTATTAGTCTTTTTTATGGTATTTTCAGTTTTATTATGTATCTTATAATCTCATCAATTTTGTGTTGTCATATTACGATTATGCTTCATTCTCAATGTCTGATTCACAGCATCGGACGACACCCGTAAGTCGCACAGATCGAGGCAAAGATTGGATAAGTCATGTGGGTCGTCGGATAGCAGATCGTTCTCTGGTTACCCGCACTTAAAAGGGTGCATTTCTCTGCCTCGTGGGACCACGGTAAATACTCTAAAATATTGATTTACAAGTGCTTGCCTTGATTCCGAGGAAATTTTGACAGTTTGCGATGTGGTTTAAGTTTTTTTATTATTGCCTCTCGAGCAGAAGGTCGACCTGAGTAAATTACAGACGAAGGCTTTATGGAGATATTGGCGATATTTTAATCTGGTAAAAAAATCGTTTTCCTTCTTCATTTTCATATGTTGTAATAGGCTTTTGTGGGTTGAAGTATTCGAGAATGAATGTTTTTACAGGTTGATGCCGTACCCAACCCCTCAAAAGAGCAATTGGTAGATCAAGTACAGAGGCATTTCATATCACAGGTAGCCATAGTCTGAAACTCAGTATGGGTTTTCAGAAGATGTTTTTTTTACCGTTTTCTGTTTTCAGAAACTGTTTTTGAAAACATCACCTTCACACAGTCTTACTTCCATTTGCGTAGCAACTGGACGAGTTGCAGGTGATAATGGGATTTGTCCAGGCTGCGAAGAGGTTGAAGAGAAGAGTCTGCAAATGAGGAGAGAAAACAGCCTATCTCAATCAAGATCTACCTCTCAAATCTAACTTATAGAACTGGTAATCTGCTAGAAATATCATTAATTTCTTTCTTAGTTTGTGTATTGATGTGTATAATAAGTATGCTGACGTGGAAACCAGACCTCTTGAGAAGATCCTGTCTTAATCTCCTTTGTAAGGTTTATTTTGTATGACAGACAAGACAATGGGCAGTGGGTTTTATGAGAATGTGTAAAGAAATGTCCTTAGATTTCATTTATTGAAAGCAATAGAATTGAACTAAGATTAAGAATAATTATAAATGTATACTCTACTAAGATGCATTCTTAATAGTTAAATAATAGATCATCGATGTAATAATTAGTTTCATTATCGATATGTAACTGAGTATACTGGCTGAAAATCTTGAGACTCAAAGTATAACACATTGATTTTCAGATTAGGCTATTTAGTCTTGTAGGCGGGAGAGTAATTATTAATATTTTAGTACAAAATAAAGATAATTGACTCTGCTAACTAATTGTGTGAGCTTTGATTTAGGATAATTACTAGAAAATTTTTTTGAACTAAGGCCAAAGATAATATAAACTTTAAATTATTCTCACTAATATATTAAATTATGAAATTAGCAAGATAAATTTTGATGTCATTTTTTTTGTTAAAAAGAAAGTCTAGACGTATGTTGCAAATGAAGAAGTGTCTGCAAAGGTGAACAAGTCCACAATGGATGAGAATGTGTCCGTGGATTAATATAATTGGTATGGAAAGTGGATGCTCGCGGCCTGTAAGGAATCCACAGACACATTCACGACCACAGACACGTTCACGAAGAAGTGTTTGCTGACGTGGTAGTTTTGTGGATAGTTAGTTTCAGAAGGATAAGTAACTGTTCATGAGGTTTATTTGCAAAAGTGATGGTGATTGTAGATGTGTTTGTGTCCGTGGATACTTGGTTTCATTAGAACACGTAGGCGTACATGAGTTGTGTCCATAGAATATTACATGTGGGGTGGATATCCGCAGTAGACGAGTAGGTTTCTATTGCGGATACCCGCTCCACATTTACCATTCTGCGAACACAACTCATGCGCAGCCATGTGTCCAAGTATATGTAGAATTTTGATATCTGTAGAAAGATGTGTGTCTGCGGAAGTGTTGGTATCCACAAATACTTAATTTCAAAAGGTCATGTGACTGTGCATGTGATGAGTCTGTGGATACTTAGTTTTTAAAGGATGGGTGTTCGCGGATACTTGGTTTTAAAAGGACATGTGGTCGCATAGTTTCTGCAGCAGATATATGCCCCACACTTAATGTTTTGCAGACACAACTTATGCACGATCATGTGTCTTTCTGAAAACAAGTAACTGGGGAAGTGTTGGTGACTACGAATGTGTTTGTGTTCGCGGACGTGCTAATGTTCTTGGATACTTAGTTTCAGAAGAAGACCCCCCTGCATAAGTTGTTTCTCTAGAATGTCAAGTGTTAGACAGATATCTGCAGCAGATGAGCAGATTTCCATGGCAGAAGTGTAGATGTCCAGGGTTTTAGTCCTTCTCAAAAGCGGATATCTAGACTTTTATTTTTTTGTCAAGCAGACATTCATCATATAAGTACGTTTGTCCATTTTCATATAAAGAGGTATAATCAAACGCCTACGGGAAGACATCTGGGACATGTCATTTGACGAAAAATGTGATTGCTAGGTTTACCTTATTTATTTATCATAGTTTAGAATTTTATTTGTTAGTAAAATTAGTTAAAAGTTTGACATGTCTTTGACCCAATTATCCTAAATCTATTCTAACTTCAATTATTGTAAATCTATTCGAACTTGGTGTTATAAATTCAAAATACAAAGATGGTTTTAGTGGGTAGGTAAATGTTTTAGGCAATCGGCAGTTTGTCACGATTCAGAAGGGAATTGTGATAAAAACAAGAGATCCATTCCTCGGGAAGATTTGATCGTTTGACCATAAGTAGATTAATTGGTGCACGACATAAGACTTAAAAGGTCAAATAATTTATCATAAAAGCAGGTTTAAAAACTGTCACCCTCAATACATTATTGATTCAATAGTAATACCGTGAGAACATAATAATTAAATCCAAATGAAATAAAAGTATCTACCATGATAGGTGCCAAGGTTATGTTATGGATTTTGAAATTCATTTTGTTAAACTTTGATATCTATAGTTGCACTCCAATAAACTTTAGGGAAATTAACAAACCAACAACTATACTTTGTGATCAATAAAAAGTTAACTACTAATATATTTTGCTAATAACTTAACTAGTAAACTACGAGAAATAGTCGTAGCGAATATCGCTGTTAACTTTATGAGAACTCGCAGTGGAAAAGAACTAATACCCTTAAAAAAAACTGCAAGAACTCGTGATTTTAGAGACTTTCAGTAGAAAAATGGTTAATATCTATGGAGAATAGAGTTGAAAAATACTGTATAAGTTGATTTTAAATTTTTTTAGTTTTATAATTTAGAAGATTTTGTAAAACAATGATAATATTTTAGATTTCAGATGATTTAGAATTGTTTTACTGTTCATGGAAGAATCACAACTTATTTATATTGTCTGTATTTTTCTAAGAAGGAGACAATGAATTTTTTTTTATTTGAAAACTTTCTTTTATGGAAAGACAACTTTCCTCTGCGGAATATTGTCTTTTCGCAACGGAAAATTGTCTTTCCGCAGCAGAAAATTGTCTTTCCTTTGTGGAAAGTTATCTTTTTGCAGAGTAAAGTTGTTTTTTCTCTGCGGAAAGAAGACATTCCTGAGTTTTATTTGAAGGACTCACTTTTCGCAGCGGAAAGACAACGCTCAGCTATAGAAAGACAACGTTCTACTGCGTAAAGTTAACGTTCCATAGACGAAAGACAATGTTCCTCCGAGGAACGATAACGCTATGTAACAAAAAACATAACCGCGATGTTTACTCCTTCCATTTCCCATAATTTAGTGTTTAAGTTGTTAGCAAAAATTGTTTAGTAGTTGACTTGTCATTGAATCTAAAGTACAGTGGTTGATTTGTCAATTTTCCTAAACTTTATGAATCCCCAAAAGTTTGGCCTATCTAGGGCTTCCTACCATGCGATTGACTAAAACCAAACAGGCGGTTGACTGATTCGAGAGGTGTGGCCAACCAATTGTATAGCTAGGTCAACCTTGCAAATAGTTGAGAGAAACGTTTGAGTAAACAGTTGACCTAAATTGAATATTTGGTCAACTAATTTGAAATTTGGTCGATCGATTCGAAATTCGGTCGATCTGATCTCAAGACCAGCCGACCTCTTAATTGACAAATTCTATGTCAAAGTTAATTTAGGAACCAGTCAACCGAAGCCAACAGTAACATCAAACTTTAACTTGAAAATTAGAGGAAGGAAACAGACTTACTGGCCAACTACATTCACAAATGTCAATGGCCTGAATGTTTCGAAAACGAATCCGTCGTTTAAATCTCTCAACTCATAATTATTTATCTCTCTATCTCTCTCTCTCTCTTCACCTTTTTTTTTTAAATTTCTATGTAATTCATTTAATACATGAAATATATATTAAAATATATTTTATATATTAAATAAATCCATTCCAAATGCTGATTCGTTCCAAACGCTACTCGACAACAATTCTTGGGTCAATTTCATTGACCAAGTTTATACTTACTCAATTATTTATCACTCGATAATATTCACATTCACCAATTTTGAAAATTTGAATGCAAATTCCAACGTTGCCACAACGCGACAAAATCAATCAATCTTTCAATGCATTGACCGCACATTCTGAGAAAAAAAAATTTATACGTAAAATTTATCATTAATACAATAGCGGGTTTTACATATGTAACGCCCATGTTTAACTTTATCTTTTTCTTAACCAAATAAAAATTTTTCGTTGATTTATTTAAAAACGTGTGAAGGAAAAACAGATCAAAGTATTCAAAGCGAAATTAATAACAATTTCAAAACATAAGTTTATCACTTAAACCAAAAAAAAAGTTAATTGTTTAACAAAACATTCATCATATTCAAAACCCAAGTATTACTTTCTGTGAGCCATAACTTTCAAGTCAAATACGCTAGGTAATCCAAGTGCTCATCGCGCAATGCTCCTTCCATAGGTACTTCACTAGTTTCCTGATCGTCACCTACACTACAAATAAACTGTGAGCATAATGCCCAATAAGAGGTAAGATGAATATGATGCATGCTCATGTCTGATTATGTCAGAAAAGAAATCCACCATTTCTATTCTTTACTCATAGTCTAATAGTTACTCAGGATATTGGAGATATTTCCCACAAAGAGAATAGTCGTTGATTGAAATCTAAGGATAGAACAGGCTGATGCAATCCCGATGAGGGATTGGATAAAATCTTGAGTTTCCCATATAAATCCGAAACTATCTCTACAACCTTCAATTCCTATTACACTTAATTAATCCATTTCTCTCCCATGAAATGCATACGAATACCAATCCCATCATGAAATTTCTAATAATTTCTAATTATGATGCATGTTATTTCAATCAATGTTCTAATTACAACAGTATATCAATAATATAACAAAGAAGGAATATTCAATTCACACAATAAATCCTAATTACTCCTAACATTACAAGTAATAGCAGGAAAGTATTCCATTCAAAAAATAAATTCTCACATCATAATTAATAATAGAGAAGTAACATGATGGATTTGACAATAAACATCAATGAATATTATTACTTTAACGGAGCTGGTACGGAAGGAAACAATTCCACTCGTTCTATTTGTTGAACATATAAATTACAGGGCAACATTAATTCACATAGTTATTGACATAGCCAACAAGTGCATTTTCTCTTGATATGGGACAAAGCTTATTGGGTATTGTTGATATTTATTATATTCCTCTGCCAATACATTCCCAAAATCGCAATGAACAGCCTCATCAGTATGACAACCAGATTTACACAAAACTTGCGATCATTAATAACTATACAAACTACTTTGCACACTACAATTACCCCACCCTGAAGACCCAAAGGAGTGGTAATGATCAAAGAAGATTCCATCTCCTCCATCGAAAAACCCAAAACAAACAAAAAAAATAGAGTAGATAAAGAAGTGTGTCGACTCGGTATTGAACAACACTTGTGTAAAAGAGTCAGAGATAAAAATAGTACTGTTGACGACACCCTAATCCTCTTGGCCATAATAGAACTTGGTCCCCTTAACTGTGTAAGCGTGCCCCGTGACTTTATCCTTACCATTATGGCCCTATCCACGACCACCTCTAGCGACACTAGGACTAGTACCACTATGTTGATAGGACTGCTCTCGGTAGTCACCCGATCTCTTTTGCGGATATGGACTAGACCTGTAACTCTGGCGATAATCAATTGCCTTTGGAAATCCAAATTAGTAGGTTGGTACTGAGACTGATACGACAGTCTAGACCTTGAC
Organism: Begonia loranthoides; assembly: GCA_022433065.1. Lineage (NCBI taxonomy): Eukaryota > Viridiplantae > Streptophyta > Magnoliopsida > Cucurbitales > Begoniaceae > Begonia > Begonia loranthoides. The sequence continues at coordinate 26,206,480 of CM039484.1, forward strand.
TCTATGATTGGGGATTGGAAAACTACTGCCCCTGAAAATACTAAAATGATGGCCTAGCAAAACCATATTCTTCCCCAAAAGTAGACCTAGCTGAACTACCCGAAGGTGAAGAAAAAAAGTAACGTGATGCCTACTGTTGGTTCTGTAGGCAATTTCTCTTTATATGGCCTGTTTGTCTACATGTGTAACAAGCATAAGGGCTATACCTGCCACTGCCAAAGGATTAACTACTAGCACCTGAAGCCTGCCTTCCACTAGATCCTTGCCCTTGAAACTTGGGGTGATTTTTCTTTGTAGCCTTTTTTCTTCTTTCTTGGCCTGCTTTTCCTAATAGCTGCCATAACTTGCATAAAAGACATGCTCCATCCTTTGAGCTACATCAAATACCTTATGGAGAAAACTATACTGCATAATTTTGACACCTTCCTACAACTTTTGCCTCAAACCCTGTTGGAACTTGAAAATCTAATTTCTCATTGAAATTCCTTTAGTATAAGGGAAAAGTTCCAAGAATCGATTGTACTATTCCATCACGGTCATAGATCCCTAAGTTAGCTCATTAAAGACTCTCATTAAAGAGTCTTGATGATCCTTGTTACTGTATTGAGCTCTGAACATCTCGATTAAATCTTTCCACTCTATCGATTGCATTTCCATATTTTCCCATATCACATTCTACCAACTACGAGTCAGTTTTCTCAGAAAATGTGTTGCAAGACCAACTTGATGCTCCTCGAGTACTTGTAGAGATTCAAAATTCAATTCCATCTTCTGTAACTAGTTCTCAACCTCAACCGGATTTGCACTACCCTTAAACAAAGAGGGACTCATGAGAGTGAACTCTAAAAAATAAGCCATGTAAGTCATGCTAGGTGCCGAAGTCATACTACTGCTAGAAATATTCTGCAACGCTTCCATCATAGCTACAATAGGGTCTACATTAGTATCTGAGGCTTGGGGATAGAGGTTTCTCCTTGGCAGTATTCTCGAAATTCTGAGAAAAGAAAAACATTTGGTTAGAATATTCTTTAAGCATAGTGGACATCGTTCAAATTCTATTCTATTTATTTCTCAAGCAATTACTAATAGTAATTTCTAAAATCCTTAGGCTCTGGTACCAATTTATTTCTGTCACGACCAAGAGGCGGGCTTATAATAGAAACGTCGAGTTGAACGACCTGATCCTCAAAGTGAACCCAATAACCCAACCCAAGACTTGGTTCACAGCGTAAGATTCGAATGAATATCAAAGTCATATCCCACACGAAACGGGTCCAAGTTGCTATAGTGATACGAGAAAATAATAATATAAATCCAAAACAAACATTGTGCATCCATACAGAAATCCATACAAAACCTAAATATTAATACATGCCCAATATCAACAATCCTCACCAAAAATTGCAACTAAACACTTGAATAAAAAGGGTAAACCCAAAACTCTTCTTCCCCCAACAATTAACTCTCACCCGCCTTGCCTTTATCTTGAGGGAGAGGTTGTTGGGGTGAGTGACTAACTCAGTAGGTATCTTATACTAAATGTAATGCATGTACTTTTTAAAATAATTCATAACATGATTTATTATCAAAACCTGACTCCATGAGCCGCCGATGAGGCAATTCATTGAAATACAATTGGATACATAGCCAACTATAATAAAATAAGCATCCATAATTTTTTAACAATCAAAATGGGAATTTGTGAAAAAGGAGGGTCACACAAGGACCCTTACGAAACATACCACCAAAAGGTGGCCTAGAATGGCCACACCTCATAAGCCCAGAGGAAGGTATTATGAGTTCTATTTGAAGATCCAACCTCTCATAGGGGTTGTCAGCAAACTAGTCACCAACGACACAACCCAATACATTCACCCTTATCAAGTTTAGGGATTCGAAATTCAAGGACGTGTCAACACCATCCTAATCTCATTTTTCACACAATGCATAAAAAAAAATCTTCATGTAGTAGAAGATATATTGGGATATCCTCGTGATAATTTGGTACCAAAATCGTCCAAAGTATCTAGAGGATTCTAGTTCCTATGTAAGGATCATATCCCATTATGAAAATTATCCACACAATGAAAACGTGTAAGACTCACGTATATATATAGTATAAAAATTGATGTGCTATCGAACAATCTCCGTCATAATTTTCATATGTGGCGACCTACAAAATACATTTTGAAAACTATGCCATGCAATATTGTGCATAAAGTATAAAATCCCTACCTTTTCGGCATTCTTTCTTTCTAGTAGGACCAACTGTCTCTTTAAGAATTGGTTCAAACTCTACGAACTTGTCCAATCTTAGAATGATGTCAAACATAAAGAATTCCCACAAATAAACCATGAGGAATAAATGGAAAGGTCCTATATTGGAATTGGAACTAAGAACCTATCCGACATGGAAACAGCTCCAACAACTCAAAAATTGCATTGTGAGATCGACTAGGGCTCTCTTGCGGTTGACCGGGGATAGTTTTTGCACAATTTGCATGCTTAGCGGTCAACTAGAAACAGAGCTGCAGTCGACCATCACTGTTATGGTCGACTGCACCTGCATCCGTAGTCGACTCATTAGGTGCAATCGACAGCTATGGACAACCAAAGTAGTATTTGTCAATCGTGGCTCCACCAATGTGTTACCAACACATGCAGGGTCATCGACAGTTGATGGAGCTTGCACAGTAGTCGACTGGGATGACGTTCAAGTGCTATTTTATGATGGAAAACACATCATTTGCTTATGTTTTTTGCCTTCCAACAACAAATAATCTTACATAAACTCCAATTCTACAAATATAAACAAGAAATTCCCCATGGATTTAAGTTTCCAACTTCGAATATGAAGTTAACAGTAGTAACAAACTTTAGCTTCAAAATCGGAGAAGGAAAACAGACTTACTTGACAACTGCCTTCGCAAACGTTGATGACCTGAACGTTTTGACCACAAATCCATCGTTTAAATGGCTCAACTCTTGATTCTATCTCTCTCTCTCTCTCTCTCTCTCTCTCTCTCTCTCTTTCTTGAGGAAGTGTGGGTTCTCACCCTTTTCTTTTTAATTTATTCAATAAATAAAATATATATTAAAATATATTTCATTTATTGAATAAATCCATTCTAAACTCTGATTCATTCCAAACGCTACCCAACAACAATTCTTGGCCCAATTTCATTTACCAAATTTATATTTACTCAATTATTTACCACTCGGTAACATCTACATTTATCGATTTTGACCATTTATTCACAAATTCCAATGTGGCTGCAAAGCAAAAAAAGATCATTCTTTCAACGTATTGACCGCATATTACGCGACAAAATTATAGGTGAAATTTATCATTCATAAAATAAAGCGTTTTTCATTTCTAATTATTATACCAATTGAAAACCAAAATTAACAACTACTTGATTTTGAAATTTACTATCATATCCTACAAAACTATACAATTTTTCAAAAATTTTCCCTTGAGTAATAATCACTAAACACCAAATGTTATTAGGAGCTGATAATATGTTACAATTTTCAAAAGTATTAAATTAGTTTTTAATACACATACTAATACATGAAATGAAGTACAAACTATAAGCAATTTATCTCAATGTAGATTTAAAAAACTTTTCTTATCAAGTTTTACAAAGGTAAATGTTAGTTATATATTTAGGGTTACTAACAAAAAAATCCTAATATTTGAGATCAGTGACAAACCAAATCTTAAACTCAATTTGCTAACAACTAAAACCCTGAACTATGAGAGATGAAAGATGCAAACCTCATAGAGTTTTTTTTTTTTTGTTAAAAGATGTCTTCCATACATCCCTTAGCATTGGAGGATGTCCAAGGTTGATCCTTGGATGTCCCTCGGTGTTGGAGAACGTCCAAGGATCAACCTTGGACATGAACACATTTGCAGCTGATGTGATCTTGCAACCATGGAGATTTTTTTTGATCATCGAGAAATAGGTCCATGAATACTTAGTTTTGGAAGGATGGGTGACTACACATGAGGTGTATCCATAGAAATGTTGGTGACTGCAGATGTGTTTGTGTCCGTGGAAGTGTTAGTGTCCATAGATACTTGATTTAAAAAGGACATATGGCTGCACATGAGTTGTGTTTGTAGAATGATAAGATATTTGTAGCAGAAGTGTTGGTGTCTATGAAATGATGTTTGTTGCAAAAAGACATGATTCGGAAGGTTGAGAGCAACAGATAATGTGAGTGGATAGCCACAGTGGAAGTGTTGGAGTTTGCGGAGATGAGGTGGAATCCACAAAATGAGATACTTGGTGGATTATGATTGGCGAACAATATAAGCGATATCCGCAGAAGAGGCAACGTGGATGGTTAGAATTTGTTAAAGATTATGATTGTGAAATCAAATACCATCTTGGAAAAACAAATGTGGTGGTGGATGCCTTAAGTAGAAAGACATCAAAGTTGCACTAATTTTGTCAAGAATTGCATCCAGTTATTCAATACGAGGTTTAGAAGCTCGAATTAATGATAATTACTTCACAATTGACAACTGCACTTGCAGCTATAACATTGGTTCCTAGTATATTTGTAACGTCCCCTGTCCTTCCATTACAATACACTTTGGATCGAAACCTGCACAGTTTTGTTATTGGGGCCCAAAATGTGTTGTACTAGGTAGGAAGGAGAATCTTACTTATAAATCATGCATTTTCTACTCTCCTAAGCAATGTGAGATTGTGCACCTCTACTGATATGGGCAGGACCACACTTGGCCATTCTTGCTTTCATACAGCGGGCTGCCATAATATCTCCCCCCTTTGGGGCTCGACGTCCTCGTCGGCCACATTGCCAGTTGGGCTTTGGCTCTAATACCATTTGTAACGTCCCTAACCCTACTATTACAATATTGTTCACTTTGTGGCAAACCAAGCATAGTTTTGTTCTTAGTGTTAGCCCAAAATGCATTGTACTAGGTAGGGAGGAGAACCCTACTTATAAACCATGCACTTTTCACTTCTCCAAGCAATGTAAGATTGTATACTCCTAGTGAAATAGTTGAACTCTTACATGGGCCAGCTAGTCTTCACAGGGTGGGCTGCCACAATATTTAAAAATATTAAGGAAGCTCAAGAGAATAATCCCAAGTGTATAAGCCTTAAGTCATATCAGACTCCAAAGAAGCAATTAGATTTCTATATTTCTAATGAAAGAATAGTGAAATTTCAGGGTAGATGACATATTTCCAAGAATAAGAAACTACGATGGGAAATATTAGCAGAAACACATTCCTCAAATTTTTTAATGCATCCTAGAAGTACCAAGATGTATAAAGACCTAAAACAACATTATTGGTGGCCTAATATTAAAGGGGATGTAGCTAAGCATGGCGAATTATGCTTGAGCTTCTAACATAGTAAAGAAATGCATTAGAGGCCAGTAAGAGCATTACAATCCCTACCGATACCTGAATAGAAGTGGGAACAGATAGCCATAGATTTTGTCATTGGTTTTTCAAAGACGATAAATGGGCATGATGCAATATGAGTGATTGTGGATAGACTAATAAAGACTGCTCACTTTTTACCAGTGAAGATGACATATTCAGTGAATCAATATGCAAAATTCTACATTGAAGAAATACTACGAATACAAGAAATACCAGTGTCGATTGTGATTCAAGGTTTACATTGCTATTCTGAAAAGCCTACATAAAGCCATGGGTACATAATTGAGATTCAAAACTTTCCATCCACAAACAAATGGGAAAATTAAAAGAATGATCAAAATATTGGAGGATATGTTATGAGCTTCGTGTTGGAATTCCAAGTCAGTTGGAGCAAAATGTTTCCTTTAGAGGAGAAGTTGGGTTCATGTAGGAGTTGTTTGGCGAACGGGGAGTTGTTCAGCGAGCAGCGAGTATCGACGCAAGGAGGATGTGCAATGGGTTGTGGAGCTAGGGCTCCGGTTCGATGAATGTTGCCGCTGGAACATCAGACATTTTCTCTCGTGTGCTAAATGTGGTTGCACCAATTTTAGGTAAGGATTTCTGGTTTAATGAGGCTCTGTTAAATTGGTTTTGCACCGTGTGGTGCTGTGGGAAGAGTGATGCTGCGTTTTGGTGAATGGCAGTGGTGATGAAGCAACAAGCGATGTGAAATAGCGGTCGGGTGTGTGGCTGGTTCCTATGTTTAGTGTGGGAGCAACTAATAGTAGTGCCTCTCTCAATCGATTCCTTTTGGTTTGCTGGTCCGAGAAGGAAATGTGTATCCTGATGAATCGTTACCTGTAAATTCTCCACGTAAGCTCTCCTCCCAGATGGCAGATTGTAGAGATAGTTGGGTGAGATTGTCTGGGGAATATTGCAAGGCTTATATGAGACGCTGGAAGAGAAAGAAAGAAGGGAGATTATCTGAGAGGAAAATAGAGAGAAAAGCTCTCTGGACAGCAGGGAGTTGCGAAAGAAAATGAGGAGAAAGTGAAGTGGAGAGACAGAGGAGACATGAGGGTTGAGTTTGTTTGAGAGTGTGTGAAGCAGAAAGAAAGCAAGAGAAAGAAGAAGAAGAAAGAGCAGTGCCTTGTTGACTTCCTTCTCAGGTATTCTTCAGGTGCGAAGATTTCCTTTGCTGCATTTATGGACTTTTATGAGAATAATAGTAGGATATGAAAGATTATGACTGTTGCACACTATTTTTTGGTATTGGTTTTGTGTATTTGGATATTGTTCTCTATTGGTTTATAATGCTCTCTGTTGTTTGGTTGGAAATAATGTTCTGTAATTATAATGGTGATGATTACGATTGAAGAATTTATGCTGCATGTTATGTATGAAATTGATAATTGTGAAGTGAAGGAAAAATGTAAGTATAAGGTTCTATCAATTAAGGTTACTCTTATTGGTTATAATGTTGATGAAAATAAATGGATGGAAATTGTTTAGTGATTAAATTGTATTCAAGTTATGAAATCCTATTATGTGATGAATAGGGAATAATGGTATAGATGGTGTTGAGATTAATGGATTGTGAGTTTGATAATTAAATGTTATTATTGTGAAGGTATTGTGAAGATTAAATTTGGGTGCAAAATGCGTTACGAAGTGAGGTAAGAAATAGTGCATGTGATTGGCCAGTGGAGGCCTACATCATGAGACTAGGATTGTTGTGTTTAAATTACGCATTTTGGATTTTGTGGTATGTGATAGGTTGATAGATTCATTTAGTGATGCTATGTTATTACTTTATGTTTGATTGTGATCCTTGTTGTTATCGCACGTATTGTTCTCTGTTGCTTTGGTTTGTTGGGGGATTTGATGGACGCCTCTACTGTGTTTAAATTCCATAAATTATTAGTCTATTAGTCAATAAATTATGTTACATTATTATGATAATATGATATGTTATGGCCTTGCCCGTATTTGGTTATTGGTTCTAGATAGGCTCTGCGTATTCATTTTATTACTGTTAACATGGAAAAAAGGGTTAGAATTAATATGGTACAAAGATAAACAGGGATGACGATACTCTGCACGTTTTCTTGAGTCTATTACATGGTATTGCTAATCTGTTGTGAACATGTTACCGTGATATTGACTTCTTGTTAAATTGCTTCGACATATTGTTGTGATTTAATATTACAAAGCATTACCATGCATCATGATAATAAACATAAGGGTGATGCCATGTTTGGATTGGTATCTACATTTCATGGGAGAGATATTGCACGGGAGAGACATGACTAAATGAATGTAATGGGAATTGGTGGTTGGGGAGAGTAGTGATGGCGATGCCTAGAGACTGCATGATGATGTACCCTCCCATGTAGGGTTGGGTGGCCTGTTCTGCTAGGCTAGACCCCGAGGATGTATCTATTCTCCACTCTAATGTCCTAGCTCAATGTATGAGTTTAATGATATGAGACTATGAGTAAAAGACAGATTGGGTGAAGTCCTTTTCTGACATAATCAGACATATACATGCATCATACTGTATTTCTATTTCTTGTTGTGCTTCATTATATTGTTGTGATTTAATATTGCAAAGCATTGCTATGCATCATGATAATAGACAAAAGGGTGATGCTATGTTAGGATTGGTATTCACATTTCATGGGAGAGACATTACACTAGAGAGACAGGACTAAATGAATGTAATGAGAATTGAAGGTTGGGGAGAGTAGTGACGGTGATGCCTAGAGACTGCATGATGATGTATCCCTCCCATGTAGGGTTGGGTGATCTGTTTTGCTAGGCTAGACCCAGAGGATGTATCTATTTTCCACTCCAATGTCCCCGCTCAATATATGAGTTTAATGATATGAGACTATGAGTAAAATACAGATTGGGTAAAAGGAAGCACGTGTTAGAAACCCAAGATGAGCGATGGGGAGGAGATGTAGACCCTTGATTGGATTCGGGAACTATCTAACGTGAGGTTCACGGATTCTAGATTTTTTTAAGAAAATTTACTAATCGTAGGCAATGGTTCGGTTTTCCCTCGCTCAAACTCCCAATGGAAGTTTGAAAAGGGAAAACTTACGAGTTAGCTCAAGCACCACGAGCTTGCTAACAAGGAAGTCCTCTACTTCGTCTCGGATTCGAAAATTCGGGGCTGACTCACGACAGGGTCGGGATTTCTCTCACGGAGGAGAAAGCTACTATTATATTAATTTGATCAAAAGTTTTTTCAATGCATCTAATCCATGGATATTTATAGGCCTAGGTGATGATGAGTAGGGGATGATGGACGGTCGAGATGAGGGATGATGGATGGCCGAGATGAGGCAGGTGGTGGCAATATGCATGACGTGCACGTGGCAGCTCCTGGTTGTTTTCTTTGGGTGGCAACATACAGGCCCTTGGATGAATGTGGAATGAATGGCCAAGATTAAAGCTGGTGGGAGATAACATGCATGGCGTACACGTGACAGCTCTTTCCTTGGGCTTGAAATGGATTGGACTTGGCCCATCAACCCATAACTGAATCATCACCATCTAACCTAACCAACAATCTAAATGCATGAATGAGTAAAGTTTATAACCATGCCTTACCCTCACAAAATAGGCTCAATGTTTGCCATGAAAATAAAATAAGAAATAAAAATACAGAATTGAAAGGTTACACGTTTGGGATGCTGGGAAGACAAATTCCCGTCTGATGAAGCTCATAACATTCACGTGTGTCCCAAGTCAAGACATGCACAGGTTGCTCCCTATCCGTTGGGACAACATCCCAAATAGAATCATCCTCGAAGTTAATACCTGCAAAAGAAACAAGATCATCAGCAATTTGGCCAAGTGACAGTAAGGACCTTGTTTGCGATTGAGTAATAGGCCTCGGCCCCCGAGGCATTCACCCGTCTAAACATGTAAGTCCAGACCTCTAATCATTGGGTAGATAGTTCCAAATTGGAATAAAATAGTTTGACAATCCACTCACAATAACTTCCACACAATCTGCACAACCCCCTAATCTAGCACTCTCAACCATTCCTTCAATTCCCAATTCAGACATTGAATCAAAGTCTACTCTTCCATGTACAAAAATTGAACGATGTTTAGTATTAAACTCGTACTTATTGTTTGCTGTCACAATCCTGAAAAGCGGTGAGTGGAAACTATCTATTATGAGCGAAAACTGTCTATTATAAGTTCCAAACAAACTAATTGAGATCTTGGTTATTGTTGATTTTAAGGTTGAGGTTGAGGTTGAGGTTGTGCTTCAACCTTGGGTTATGCATTGCACTGAAACTGAGCACGAATGAACTTAGGTACGATTCGTCTATGGTCATGGACCAATTTTGTTTATGGTTGAGGTTGAGACTAAGAGAGACCATGTTTACTTTTGAGAGTCAATTTGTTCGTCATAGTAGAATTCATTGGAACAGATGAAACAGTGAGGGAAATGTACAGACTAGGGTTTAGAGTTCACTGAGGAAATCACTCTGAGAGTAGTGTGATCTATTCAGAGCGCAGAATATGAATTTATATACTAAGGCAATGGAAGACAAGGACTTACTTTCCTTGGTGGAAAAAATACTTTCCACTGTAGAAAGTCGTCATTCCACGAGGAAAGTATTACTTTCCTCAGCATAACATATACATTCTGCAAGGGAAAGTATTCATTCTGCCGATAAAAGTATTTATTCCACTCCAGAAAGTAGTAATTCCACAACAAAACTACTAACTAGGATCTTAATTTATTAGTATTTATATTTCATGAAGAAAAGTATGACATTCAATACTTACGTTCTGCAGAGGAAAGTATGACGTTTCGTGGTGAAACTATTGACTAGGAGCTCCATTAATTAGTACTTACATTCTGCTGTAGAAAGCAAATTTGTTAACTTCAGAATAAAATTGAAATTTTTAATGAAAAACGTGACAACGATATATGTACCATTCATTTTTCATAGTTCGTATTTTGTTTGTTAGAAAAAATTGTTTGCTGTGTGACTTGTCATTAATCTCATAGTTTAGTGGTTGTTTTGTTAATTTCTCAATGTTAAATTACACTTCTTATTGTAATATTTTTTGAAGTTTTTATTTTTATTTTTTTATTTTATTTACATTTTTTATTTTGACTTTGCTTCTCTAAATCTTAGAAGAATAATATTTTTTTTAAATTCTTGACAAAAGAATCTTGTACAAATGGAGCCATCAATTAGATCGAACAAGTTTGATTTGTAATTTATTCTATTCCAACAAAGTAATATGGAAAAGAATCTAAAAATATTAGCCTTAATGCTTTTCAACTTCCACTTCTGTTTTTATTTAACATTGATTTCTTATATTTTGTGATGCTTTAGATTCGAACATCATTGCATCAAATTCCAAATTCTGATAATCCACTTAATTAATTATTAGATATTGATTCTAAATAATTATACACGGAAAGGATGTTCAATATCCTGATTCTATTTTGCTCATCTTAAAAAACTTGTATTATGACATATTTATGGAAGCTAAATTATAAGATTCTTTTAGAGATTTATGGTGGTACAAGAGGCAGCCGGCTAATAGGCTTGTAGATTATTTATTTTATTGTATGATGTAATTTTAAGGTTTCTTTCTTTTTTGTTGTAATCGTATAATTCTCTTTCTTGAGTTCTCCTATAACTATCATACATACATACATATATAATATATACATACATACATATATAATATTGTAAAGATGGAGAATTTTCAATAAAAGGTGCGTTTTGAAATTTAAATAAATAAATTTAATTTAATTGGTTTTTGATAAATTTTATAAGATGTTAATATTAATGAGTTTTTATTGTAAGACAGAAGGTGTTATAAGCAGGATATAATTAGAGGAAAAATTAACCCTAATCTCATCAGAGATAAGATAACTTGCTGTTAAGGAGAGAAGAGAAGGAAACCTATTTTCAGAGTGATATTTTTGTAATATCCCAAATCTTCGTTGAGCTAAATGTATAGCTTGAATGATAATTTTCGGATATTATGAGCTAACTAGGACAAATAAAGACATTGGTCAAGAAAATTGCATTTGGAATAAGTGAACTATGATACCCCGTTAGATTCATAGTTTGATTATGAGAAGGATTGAAGTTAGTTGGAGAACTATTTGGTGATTTTAGAGTTAGATTGATTGATATCAATTAGTTTGATAGTCAGTGGAAATATTAAGAGAAAGTATAATTGGACGTATTTGGATATAATAAGGTTGATGGTATATGATTTATACTATTTTAGGATATATTGGATTTAGTAAGGTGAAGAAAGAATGACAAAATATTTTATTTATAATGAGATTTGGATATTTAGAGAAGTGAATTATGAATTATTAGAGTAATATATAAATAAATAAATAAATAATTATATATATATATATATTGTCACAATATGAAATTTAAGTTGTAAGGAATATATGTGTCACGTTAAATTGCATGGGGGTCACGAAATAATCTGGAAGAATTGTTGAAAATCAAAAGTTGGAAGGGTAGGATGATCGAGGCGGTCGATCAGCGAGGAGCGATCAATCGGCGTCAATCGAATGACATGCAAATTGTAACACCCCAACTTTTTTTTTTAAGTTGGACAATTATCGGAGTATTACCAAGGACGTGTTCGAAGCGTTAAGTCTAGGGGTATTTTAATTACGTTTTCTCTGTGACGCGTTGTAATTAAAGGATGGGGTAAGTAAGACGTTACGTTGCGTATTTATACGTATCATTTTATGACATGTATTTATGGAGAAAATATTATGGGATAGGAGTTAAGTGAGAAATGTGAAGAAAGACTGTCCAGGGCATTTTCGGACGCCTGAGGACGACATTGCGGATGCATTATGTCGTCCGCAAGTGCACTGCGTTGTGTCCCCGACGATTGGGACGAGTCCAGAACGAGAATCTTCGTCCTAATGTATCTGGAGTCGACTTTCAGATGCATGGGGACGACCTTGCAGACGACATGTCTCGTCTGCAAAAGCATCGCACGTCACCCTTAGCATGGGGATGACATTTCTCTTCCTGACTTCACTAGAGTTATAGATGAGGTCCAGGACGACGCGGACGCAGAATGCTTCGTCTGCATCGAATCTGTTAAAAAAAAAAATGGACAGTTTCGGATGACGGCGGACGACTGTGGACGAGAGGAAGCATCATCCGATTTGACTCTGTCCAAATCCTGGACACTTGCGGACGTGTTGTGCGGACACGGAGAGAAGTGTCTTTTAGGGCTGAGGTCACTCTTCAATCTCTCGTTTCAATTTTGAATCCCGTTTTTGGACGGTACGGACTGCTTTGAGGACACCAGTCCTCGTCCAAGATCGTGGTTTGCCTGTGAGATTTTTTTCTTTCGAACGAATGCAGACGAGACCTATGTGTCCGCACTCGTCCGAAATAGCCAAGTTCTACAAAAAATAAGGGTTAATAATTATAAATCCTTTGTCGTCTCGCCATTTATTCCATGCCCAGGAGACATAGACGATGCTCCCCATGCCTCCAGGTTGTAGCCCACGCTAGAAGCTACCTCCTCTCTACCCTTAGGCGTCCAATTTGTCTCCTCTAGGTATGGATGCCCTCCTCCCTCCAGGTAAAAGCCTTTCTCGCCTTCTTTCTCTATCATTTCATTTTCTTGTGTAAGGTTCTAGTGAGCGAGAAGGAGTTCCTGCGAGGGAGAGAGTAGAGTGAGTAAAGGTCCAAGAGAGAGTGAAGGTCTAGGAGGGAGAGCTTCTAAGTGATAGATGGCGAGTGAGACATTGAGAGCTAAGTGTGTTATGTGAGTGTTGAGGTTAAAACTACCATGAGTTGAGCTGGTAAGCTGGAAGAACTCCGTCTGTGAGCTATGGAGTGAGCTGCTGTGTGCTGCTCTCTACCATCTGTGAGTGAGGGAGCTGCTGTGAGCTGCAGCTCAAGCTTTGTGTGAGCTAGGAGGCTGGAGCTGCTCCCTGCTATCCGTGTGGAGTGAGCCAAGTGAGTAGAGTTGCTGGAGCAAATGCTGTGTACTAGGGGCTGCTGCCTAAGGGCTATAGAGCTTGGAGTTGCTGTCCCTGCTCCGTGTCTTCATTAATGGTAAGGAAATAGGGGTGTCTTGGCCAAAAGAGGCCCTACATCACAAGTAGAGTGCGTGAGTTTTACGTTAGTATTTTATAGCTTATTGTAATTATGTGATATTTCCTTGATGGTTATGTGATTTAAATGCTTTATTTGTGATAATCTGTAGATTTCCTTCGTTAGTAACTTGTCTCTTGTTGTTGATTTTGTGACTTCTTCATTGTTAGTTTTGTTATCAATGTTTTAATTATGAATGATAATTATGACTAGGAAAGGAGAACGAATGGAGGATTATGCTAAGAATGATCATTTTATAGTATTTACTTGTTGTTTGTTTCTTGGGCTAGATTTCCTTTCATGATATGTACGTTGTTCTACTGCTGGTTCTGGTTATTATTATTTGGTTAAATCTCTCTCTGCGTAAATCGTAATCACTATGTTCAATAATTCTACATAGGTTAGTAAACATGTTTAATCGATTAGCCAAGCATGTAAATCCACCAATAATTTATTAGAATAATAGTGGTAATTTTTGGTAAGCATGTTCGCATGATTAATCGACTCAAGCATGTTTAATGGGTAACAAATCGAGAATATGTAATTATCTAACTAGTTGGGTAAGTGAACTAATTAATTAGAGCATGTTTAATTAATTTCTAGTGAGCATGTTAATTAACATACTTAATGAGCATGATTGATTGGCTAGAATCCTAAACTATTAATTATAATGACTTCCATGAGCATGTTAATTAACTAGGTTAATTAACTAAATGTTATTACTTAGTGAGAGTGTTAATGAATTATAATAGAAGACATGTTCAAGTCATCTAGGATAATAATTGTAATCCATTCTTGAGCATGAAATCAACTTGAGCATGTAATTAATTAGGATATTAACTCATTAAAATAAAAGCATGCTTAATCAATTAGAATAAGAATCACCAATTTACCAGCATGTTTTTGTTATGCATTGTTTAAAGCATGTTTCCCTTAAGCTTCTTGTGAGCATGTTTAGTTAGTTAATCGTACTAAGTGATTGAACATGATTAGTTTAGCTTAGTTTAACGAGCATGTTTAGTTAATCGTAATTCATCACATGCTTCTTTACCGTTTCTTTATTGCTCATTTAATTTCAATTACTGTTATTATATTTGCAATTTTAGTGACAGTCGCTTTCAGTTACTTTCGTTTATGCGCACTTTAATTTCATAATCGATGCTTTACTTTATTAGAGAATAGAATGATTAAGAAAAATAAAAAGGGAATGAATGAAACGTTAATGAGTTAATGGTATCATTGACTAAGTGAATGAATGCTTTTCTTATTGTTTTCTTGTATTGCTTACGATTACATGTCTATAGCATGTTAATTTCCGCTAAACCAAAGCATGATTAGTTAAGTAGAATAAAAACAAGAAATCAATGTAGAAGCATGTTAATAACGGATTAGAATAATTGCTTAGAAATATTAACACAGGAAGCATGGAAATGGACTAGGAAGTTAATTTGGGTAAAGAACTAAAGAACTAGAATAATTATCTTATCTTCCTGAGCATGTTTAGTTTATTGTTCATTTGCGGTTTAAATTAATGTTGTACTTGTTTTCTGTTGTGCGCAGTTCCTTCCTTCTATTATATGCTTTACTTTCTTTATATGCGTATTCAATTACAGTTACTTTCAATTACTTTGAATGCGCACTTCAATTTCAGTAAATGTTACGTTATACGCATCATGCAACATGCATCATGCATTATGTTAAGATGAAAATGTATGGGCACGCATCACGATGATAGACACCAATAGAGAGTGACACTTTGGGGTGGTACTCCACATGCATGAGTGAGGATAAATGATGAAAATGAGTAAAATGTTAAGATAATGAAGGCCTTTGTAGTTCGGTAGCATTGCCCGGCATAGAAACAAAGAAAAGAAAAGAAAAGAAAACGGGAGTTGGGGGGTGGATGGGTAGTGGATCTAGTCTGCGGCTAGGTGAAGCCCCCTACCATGACGGGAACGGGGACTTAGTCGTAAGTAAAGGGTTAGGTCCGACCAACTATTCCATCTCCTAAGAACCTCCAATCTCTAGCTCGCAGTACGAGTAATGAACGAATGAGCGAACAAATGTAATGAAAAGATTGGTTTGGGTGACCCCTATTCCAAAATGACTAAAGAGAGGC
Source organism: Begonia loranthoides (assembly GCA_022433065.1). Classification (NCBI taxonomy): domain Eukaryota; kingdom Viridiplantae; phylum Streptophyta; class Magnoliopsida; order Cucurbitales; family Begoniaceae; genus Begonia; species Begonia loranthoides. The sequence goes on from CM039484.1 coordinate 26,222,162, forward strand.
ATAGCACGTTGCATTTACCCTTTTTTCTTACTATGCCTTTGGGCTTACAGTTACTTGTGGTGTAGGTGTAGGCACATGTATGTGAAAAGAAATGCACAAACTTAGGAGTAAATGCGACAAACGACGAACAAATAATTAAGCAGGGATGAAGGATTTGCACGCGCGAGGATTGAGGTTGGCCAAGCTAGAAGAGTAAAATAAGGGAAAGGTTGTAATTAAATGAAGTTTTATTAAATGGTATTCAATTGTTAGTTTCTTCATTTAAATTATTTATGCTTCCGCAATGTTTTAAATAAATGATTTATTTTACGCTTCCGCAATTTATTTATTGGTTTTCAATATGAGTTTAACTAAAGGTAAGTAGCGATTCAGTTTAGCGTCGTACTCTGATAACTGTTTCAAAAGAGATTTCAAAGGCCTTAGCCAAATTTCAAATTTTTACGCATTTTAAAGGAATTACGAAAATCTGGGTCGTTACATAAATTGTCAGACTCTGAATGATCGTTGGTGGTCGATTGCCTGGAGAAGAAAACAGCCGGTGTGATCAATCGCCAATCTTGAACGTCGTCTGAAGATGTAAAAATAATCACAAACCTCCATTTTTCTTTTCTATTGCAATTTCTGGATTATTATATTATTATATGATGATTTTTAAACTTTCCATCTATATAGAAATAGATAGACTAGAAACGACATCTTTTATCTCAATGACACCAGAGGGATATTAAAGATATTAAATGAATGGAATGGAATTTGGATTGGGATATGGATGGAATCTAATGAAATAGAGCCACTTTGAGGTTCTCTATCAAATGAGGCATGGAAGGGGTCCACTACGAAGAAGTTCCGGGAGTTACGAAGGAAACCTCGAGCTCATATTGGTCATGGGTTGATAATGGGAATTGAATTCTATGAGATCTAATTTCCCGTTGTTCCTCAGTAGCTTAGTGGTAGAGCGGTCGGATGTTAATTGACTGGTCGTAGGTTCGAATCCTACTTGGGGAGATTTGATTCATTCCGAATTCTTTAATTCGGAATGAAAGAGTTCGCTTTGACCGTTAAGAGTAGGTAACCCATTCCCTGTGTCTTTGTTTCCGTCTGAAGATGTTAAACTATCACTAGAACTAGAGAGTCCTCAGCTTTGATGCTTCACTGATGTATGGAACATTGGCTAATCTTCAATAGGCTGCTGAAGGGGCACATATGAGTGACCATTTATGTGAGTATTATGGAGAGGTGATAACCGAAGTGAAGATGAAGTGAGGCGTCAACTAAAAAGTCTAAAACAGGCTGGACATTAATGGTTGAACATTTGGCCTTTTGTCTGCAGTGAATTAATGAGAGAACGTTGGAAGGAGTCTATAAATAGAGAAGAATGTCAACAAGGAAGAGAGGAGGTGAGTAAAAACTACATGCAGAAGCTTTGCCGATTTTGAGAGGAGTTTTGCTTTTGGATGAGAAGGGTTAAGAGAGAGATTGATCGTGAGAGTGAGGAAAACTATGAGGTTTGTGAGGGTGAGTGTGTAAATGTTTTGAAGGAATGAGAAGAGAGTGGGAGACTGTGAAATAGCTAAGAGAGTTTTTGGAATTCAATAGGAAAGCTTTGAACAAGGATTACAGAAAAGAAAAACTCGGGGGTTGAAACTATGATATTTGTTCTGGTGTTTCGAGTTTCGTGAAGGAAAGTTAAAGTGTTAAACCATTAAAGCTAAGGATTTCAGGTACGTGCTATTGCATGTGCTTTGTCCGAAAGGACTTACATCATGAGAAATTAGGGTTTTGTTTGATGTTTGTTTGCTATATGCATAAGTTATGTTACCGTATAAAACGTATGTTGTTTGCTTGCATGTTTATTAATTTTAAGTTCAGTTCCTTAGATAGGACGGATCACATTTTAAAGGATATGATTAAAGAACATGTTAGATATGATTTGTATGTGCATGATAATGTTAAGACTAAGAATCCTAAAGTACACGAAAATGGAATATAAGTAAATAGTTGTGAACCGGTTGGACACGCTTGACACAGTAATCAAGATAAGCAAACAACTGTGGACCAGTTAGATACGCCCGACACAGATATAAGTAGACATGCCCGACACAGATATCAAGTAAACAACTGTGGATCGGTTGGATACACCCAGAACAGATATCAAGTAAACGACTATGGACCAGTTGGATACGCCCGACACAAATGTTTATGTGGTCCGGTTTGATACGCCCGACATATAAATAGTAAACAGATGTTTGTATGGTCCGATTTGATGCGCCTGGCATATAAACAATAAAAGTCATAAACAGTAAACGAATATTTATATGGCTCGGTTTGATACGCCCAACATATAATCAATTGAAATAACGATATAAGACATGAGCAGTAAAAGAGAAACGAAATAGAAAACCTTATGCAATGTTATAGAAACTATATGTGAATTCTATGTTTTACGTTTATATCACGTACTGAGCATTAGACTTTTAGTTAAGTCTCGTTGATTTAGGCAAGGAACAGATTAATGGATAAAGCTGTTGATGGACGTAGCTAATGGAGTGTTGTTGTGTGAATGTTTGTGCTATTGGTGACATTGACCTATGGTTATGGCTCACGGAACGGAATAAATGTTTTAAAAACTTTTAAGTATTTTATGACTTCAAATAAATGTTTAAGTTAATGTGTTTATTTAATTGTTTGTTTTAAATAATGGGTTTATGGTATTTGCTTGTAAAAGACTTCCGTTGTATGTTTTATAAGATTTAGACTTCCGCTCTTTATTACTATGGTGTTTTATTAAGCAATGGTTTTACGATGGTTTTAAAGAAAAAAAAATTTTATACTAAAAAGGTTATGGGATGTTACAAATGGTATCAGAGCATAACTGGGTCAAAATCATTTCTGTAGACTTCCAACAGGGCAAACTTAACACGGGAATGTTTCATCAACTGTAAGTATTAAGTACAATGTTTATTAAGAATAGTGTTTAATTCCTAGAATTAAATTGTAGGCAATTGAAATGGCGAAGGGAAGAAGGGGTTAGAAGTAGTGTTGGACGAGGGGAACCCGCTGGTCAGGGTAACGATGAACCCATTAATTTGAAGAATAACAGACCTGCCAATAATGTTGAAGGAAACAACGTACCCAATGATATGGAGAATAATGTACCTATTATTAATGATGGAACAAATGAACCTGATGGTCGGGAGAATAATAACGAATCGGCTGACCGAGGAATTAACGGACCTGCTAGCCAAGGTGTTGAGGAAAGTCAGACTATGCAAGGTGATACAATAAATCACTTGATTGGTATGATGGAACGTCAGTTTCACTATATGGAACGTCTTAAGGAAAGAGAAAGAAATGGAAATCCTCATCCATGGGTCGCACGTGAGGAAGCCGGATAGGAAAAGTTTAGAAAATTAAAGCCACCTAGCTTTGACGGAAAAGTATCGGATCCATCCCTGGCTGAAGAAGGGGTTAGATCCCTTGAGCACATGTTCGAGTATGCAAAAATTAATGAAGCGGAGAAGGTTCCATGCGCCGCTTACCTTTTGGTTCATGATGCTCGATATTGGTGGGATACGATTAAAGCAGCTCAAGACGTAAGAGAAATGAATAGGACAAAATTTAAGGAGGTTTTCTTTGAAAAGTATTGCAACTGGATAGTCAAGACTCAGAAGTTGGTTGAATTTGTGAGTCTTCGCCAAACTACGACTGTTGCTGAGTACATAAGGAAGTTCGAGACTCTTTCTTGATTTGCAAATCACTTGGTGGCAACCAACGATCTTAAGGTTTACTAGTTTGTGCATGGATTGAAGGCTGAGATTTATTGTGGAATATATATATATATATATGCTATCGATGATATGCCATACCCTACGATTGTAACAAAAGCTTTAGAAATCGAGGAAGCTGAGATGCAAGTAATAAAGCAAAGAGAAATGAATCAGAAGCTGAAAAAAGATAATAAAACTATATCACCTATTGATGGGCAGATCATTGATAAAGGAGCAAAGCGGGTACTTGACAATGAAGATAAATTTGTGAGTGATAAATGTGTGCGGAACGGAATAGATACAATTTTGGCTAGAAATTCTTAAGGTGGACTGTGCCCTAAGTGTAATAAGAAACATTATGGTAAATGTAGAGCTGGTACTGGACTATGCTTTAAGTGTGGAAAGCGAGGACATCGGGTTAAAAACAGCCCATTATTGGCCAAGGAGAAATAGTTAGTAGCATCGCGGGTATTTTCTATGTATGGAGAGCAAGATGATGAACCTTCTACGTCATGGCCAGGTACTTTACGATTCAACAAAATTTAGAATATTGTTATGTGTTCTCATTTGATTGATATCTTCACATATATGTTAGGTATAGGTAACAGTAATAAGAAAGAATAACAGTAGAATACGTCTTAGATAGGCATAAATACCTTTAGACTAGATAAATTTTGATGACAAAATTTATATAAGGGGGGAGAGTTGTAATATCCTAAATCTTTGTTGAGCTGAATGTATAGCTTGAATGATAATTTTGGGATATTAGGAGCTAAGTAGGACAAGTAAAGACATTGGTTAAGAAAAATGCATTTAGAATAAGTGAATTATGATACCCTGTTAGAGTCATAGTTAGATTATGAGAAGGATTGAAGTCAGTTGGAGAACTATTTGGTGATTTTGGAGTTAGATTGATTGATATCAATTAGTTTGATAGTCAATGGGAATATTAAGAGAAAATATAATTGGACGTATTTGGATAAAATAAGGTTGATAGTATATGATTTATACCATTTTAGGACATTGGATTTAGTAAGGTGAAGAAGGAATGACGAAATATTTTGTTTACAATGAGGTTATATATATATATATATATATATATATTGTCACAATATGAGTTTTAAGTTGTAAGGAATATATGTGCCACGTTAAATTGCATGGGGGTCACGAAATAATCTGGAAGAATTGTTGAAAATAAAAAGTTGGAAGGGGCGGACGAACGGGGGGGTTGATCGGCGAGGCGTGATCGACCATCGTCAATCGACCAGCGTGTAAATTGTCAGACTCTGAAAGATTGTTAGCAGTTGATCGCCTGGCGACTGTTATCAACCGCCAATCTTGAACGTCGTCTGAAGATGTTAAACTATCACTGGAACTAGAGAGTCTTCAGCTTCGACGCTTCACTGATGTATGGAACGTTGGCTCATCTTTAGTGGGCTGCTAGAGGGGCGCATATGAGTGACCATTTATGTAAGTATTATAGAGATGTGATAATCGAAGTGAAGATGAAGTGAGGCATCAACTGAAAAGTCTGAAATGGTTTGGATATTAATGGTTGAACATTTGGCCTTCTGTCTTTAGTGGATTAATGAGAGAATGTTGGAAGGAGTCTATAAATAGAGAAGAATGTCAACAAGGAAAAGAGGAGGAGAGTAAAAACTGCATGCAGAAGCTCTGCCGATTTTGAGAGGAGTTTTGCTTCTGGATGAGAAGGGTTGAGAGAGAGATTGATCATAAGAGTGAGAAAAAATGTGAGGTTTGTGAGGGTGCGTGTGTAAATGTTTTGAAGGAATGAGAAGAGAGTGGGAGACTGTGAAATAACTGAGAAAGTTTTAGGAATTCAAGAGGAAGCTTCAAAAAAGGATAATAGAAAAGAAAAACTCGGGGTTGAAACTGTGATATTTGTTCTGGTGTTTCGGGTTTTGTGAAGGAAACTTAAAGTGTCAAACCGTTAAAGCTAAGGATTTCAGGTATGTGCTATTGCATGTGCTTTGTCTGAAAGGACCTACATCATGGAAAATTAGGGTTTTGTTTGATGTTTGTTTACTATATGCATAAGTTATGTTATCGTATAAAACGTATGTTGTTTGCTTGCATATTTATTAGATTTAAGTTTAGTTTTTTAGATAGGATAGATAACATTTTAAAGGATACAATTAAGGAACACATTAGATATGATTTGTATGTGCACGATAAAATTAATATCAAGAATCGTAAAGTACACAAAAATGGAATATACGTAAATAGCTGTGGACTAGTTGGACACGCCAGACACAGTAATCAAGATAAGCAAACAGTTGTGGGCCAGTTAGATACGTCTGACACAAATATCAAGTAAACGACTGTGGACCGATTAGATACGCCCAACACAAATATCAAGTAAATGACTGTGGACCGGTTGGATACGCTCGACACAAATGTTTATGTGGTCCGGTTTGATACAAGTGACATATAAACAGTAAACAGATGTTTGTATGGTTTGGTTTGATATGCCCGACATATAAACAATAAAAGTCAGAAACAGTAAACAGATGTTTATATGGCTTAGTTTGATACGCCCGACATATAAGCTAATGAAATAACAATATAAGACATGAGCAATAAAAGAGAAACGGAATAGAAAACCTTATGCAATGTTATAGAAACTATATGTGAATTCTATGTTTTACGTTTATATCACGTACTGAGTATTAGGTTCTTAGTTAAGTCCCGTTGATGTAGGTAAGGAGTAGATGAATGGATAAAGATGTTGATGGACGTCGTTGATGGAGTGTTGTTGTGTGGATTTTTGTGTAGTTGGCGACATTGACCTGTAGTTATGGCTCGCAGAATAGAATAAATGTTTTAAAGACCTTTTTATATTTTATGACTTCAAATAAATGTTTTAAGTTAATGTATTTATTTTAAACAATGGGTTTATGGTATTTACTTGTAAAAGACTTCCCCTGTATGTTTTATAAGATTTAGACTTCTGCTGTTTATTATTCTGGTGTTTTATTAAGCAATGGTTTTACGATTGTTTTAAAGAAAAGAAAAATTTTATACGGAAAAGGTTACGAGATGTTACAATTTTCTTGAAAAATCATTGGAGATTGATAGTCTTAATATAAAGAATTTTCAAGTGTATATTTAAATTGTTACTGTTTCATCATTTCCTACCCACAAATTTTGAATTCCTAATGAAAAGATGGATTTAGGCTTATATTCTAGCAAATCTATACATATTGTCGTTCGAGGAGATTGATTTTACAACGAGAATTGAGAATTTTTAAAGATATGCATTGTTTCAACCCTAGTTTCATATTTTTGATTTGGATATTCATGTAAGAAAAATTTAGATTTTTGGTTTTGAATTTAAATTGATGAATAATAAGGTTTGACTACGGAAGAAATCAAGTTAAATTATGTTTTGGTAAGTATTTGAAGTGTTTAAATCAGAGGCACTTCCTCGACATAGGTCAACCGGCATGTTGATGGTTGAGGACTAGTCAACCACTCCTTGTAGGGGTGTCCTAACCAACAACGGGGGAATAGGAGTGATTGATCGGTTTGGTCGATTAGGCTTGGGATAATTGGTTAGATCAACCGAACCCTTCCATGATCGACTGGTTAGATTTTCTTAGGATAACTTCTTGAAGGTTCGTGAGTAGGTTTCTATCCCGATTATGTGTCCTAAAATTTTTTTGAACATCTAGAAAAATGTATTGATGGATATGTATATTCATAGGTTCTAAAGTTTGACATGAGATTTGGACTTCCTTAGATTTTTGGATACTTAGGCTTACCTTTGGCATACTTGTTTGAGCAAGAGATTTATTTTTATATCCAGTATTGCATCATTTTCTAAATTATTATTTTAAAATGTGTTCTCATATAAAATTACATGTCCTTTTTTAAGGCTCATAATTTTTATATTATATATATTTATTTTTATGACATATTTTTATTTGAGCATGCACATTTATTTTCATTTATAATCTTGATCATGTCAACCAAATTTGATCAACTTGTGTGGGGGTCTTTTTCTCGTTACACACATTTGAACATTGGAGGATATATTTGTTTATTGTTAACTAGAGTAATGAGGTAACTTTATGTGTTGTGTACCTGAGCGCAAAACTTTAAATCTGATTAGGGTCGTTCGTGATTTTGTGATCACTGAGTATCACCATTATCATTGAGGTTGCCTATGACATGGCGTGTCTGGAGTCCATGAGTGCCTCTATTTTCATTGAAACTTTATATTATACAGTAAATGGCTATTATATATATATATATACACCACACTATAGTGGAATATTTTATCAGTTGCTCTACTGTATGTTTTATACTCAATTTTATAAATTGTTTAATATTGGCATACACATACATTTTTCTTTACTCTAACATTGAATACAAAACTTTATTCCTATTGAGTTTTGTTGACTCATCCCAAACGACTCTCTTTTTTAAGTTTTAGTTAGGAAGATTACTAGTTGCTGTTGTAGGAGTAAACTTAACACTTATTTCATTAGTTTTATTTCATATGAGAGTTTTATTTTAATGAGGTTAGAATACTGTTAGATATTTATTTATTTTTTATCAAACTTTGTTTTATTTATTTTCGCACAATTATTGAATATTTATTTCATATTATCTTGATGTCACTTTTAGACAATTGGTTTATCTCAATTTTGTTAGGCCCTGACTTTTACTTTTATTTAAGTCTTGCACTATTGCTTGGAATAATTAAAGTTAAGAGTTGGGCAGTTTGGTTTGTTCTTGGGTCAGGTTGCTCGCATTCTGTCTCAAGTCCCTTGTCGAGCGTAACATAATTTTTGGTATGAGAGCTAGGTTTTCATCTTGGAAGTAACATCAATAAAAAGGTTACTATGATAATATACAAGAGATTTACAAATACTGAGTCTAAGGACGTGCTCTAACATGTATCATAAATTTTTAAAATTTTTTAAAATGCTTCAAAAAAGAGCTCTTAGAAACAGTGCTCCTACAACACCTATTGTGCAAATGATTGAGTTATGACTTATTGATCCTCTTGTAGCCCTAGAGGATGATCTACAAAGCTTGCCTATAGATAGTGACATTCAGGACCCAGAGACTTGCTACATGAATTTCTTTAGAAAACTTGGATGAATGAACCGATAGTTGTTTGTGGCTGGAGTGACTTTCAAGATGCTAAGAATTGGTTGAGGGTAATGTAGAAGAATCTGATAGCTGTTGGAGTCTCAATACATGGTTGAGTTTGCAACTTTCTATTTTAAGAAGACGAGTGAAGTTTGGTGGAAGTCATTGAAATTGGACTACCTAGTGGAGATGATGACTTGGAGTTAATTTGAGACGATTTTCACAAATAACTATTGCAATGCTAGTCACCATTAGAACATGATCAACGCTTATCATGATTTAGAGCATGAGAGTCTTACTGTTCTAGAGTATTATGCTAAGTTTATAGAGCTCTCTCAGTATATCATGTAATGCCCTGAAGCGTTAAAATCCTTTTCATGCAATTTTTTTAAATCAATTTGTAAAAATCATATCTTTAAAAACCATATAGTGGAAGTATTAAAAGAATTCTCATTTAAAGTTTAAACGTAGCAAAACCCAATTAAATAAACATCAATATCCGTAATTAAATCTAAATATTAAAGACATAAATAAGTATAAAAAAAGAGTCTTTCTTTTTAGAAATTCATTTACTTTTCATTCAAGACTCATCAATCTCGCTTCAACAACACTCTAGCTTTTCCCATGAGTATACTTCTTCAATTACCATAACTATCATTTGTTTCATCGGGTTCTTCAAAAACTTTATTCTCTCCTACATCACAAAGTTCACCTATGAGCGTAACGTTCAATAAAAGATGCATATAAAATATAAACATTAAATGTAGTTTATAAAAAAAATCATGTCTTTTTGGTCAACGATATTTCTTTTTCTTTTGCTTTACAGTCCAATCATTGTGAGTAATTCAGTCTAAGGAAGAAAGTGATGGACTACATGGTCCATTCACAAAGACAATGGCCCATAGCCTCCTCAACACCTTCCATTCCAATTATTTGGAATGTGGCTCAATTATGGCCCAAATGGAGGAGCTTCTAATCCATGAAGACCAAGGAAGACCTACGCACTTATTACTATGGAAAGGAGCCCAAGAAGACATGCTTAAAAGGCAAGAAAGATAAAAGGAAAAAGAGTTATGGAAAGGTTCCAAATTTACCAAAGCAAGTGGGCAAAGGAAGGCCGATTGTTGCTGGAATATGGTAACCATACAAGTGGCAAAACTTGATGAGAAAGTAGCTGCCAAAAGCCACTAAAAATATGGAGGAAAAACCATCAAAGAATGATTAAATAATTACTTTAGAAAGTTACCTAATTACTAGTTTAGTAATCAGCCAAGTATGATCGAGGATCTAGGTTATTTCTTATTATGTTATTTCCAATTCTATTATTTGTAATAGGCTATATATAGTCCCCTATTGTAAGAGTTTTAGACATTGAAGTTTGATTATTAAAAAGCTTTTGCTTTCTTTTGAAATTGGAGTGATTCCTCTTTCAATCCTTTGGTGAGTTGCATCCAAAGTCATGTGTGTGTTGCATCACATGATTGAGCTTACTTTGTGAGTTGAGTGAGTTATCTTATTGGCATATGTGCCCTTACTTCTTGAAGGAAGAGTGTGACGAGGTATCTAACTTTCAGGAGGAGTTGCATTGGTGAAGTCATCCATATGGGAGTACAAGTGCCACTACTTACTAATTCTGGCCAATCTATTTCCCAAGTGCTTATTTTCAAATCCACGAAATTTGTTTTCATTATTCTTGAAGGAGTTCTTTCTTCATTCATCAAGGAAGTCATGGTCCAAATTTCAGAAAGAAAGCTTCTTAAACGAATGAGTTATTGGTTTCTAAAGTTAGAGTTTCCATAAAGAGGTTTGTGGCAAATTAAGGAAGTTCTTCAACCGTATGATCGTCCCCTCCTTCAGGTGTTCGACTGCTCATTTGACCGCACAGTTTTGGATGTTCAAATCTGTCACTTTTTGCACCATTTCTGACCGACAGCTATTTTGCTTCCAATTTTGCAGCTTATCATTTGCAGTCGTTCACCGCTTAGCTTTCCAACTACGGAACGACTACCCCGCCTATTTCCTTCAGCACCTAGTTGTTCTACTCCTTCGACCAAGTGATCCCTCAATAGATTATTTCTTTATCCCTTTCGCTGGTGCGTCAAAAAGTGACACCATTAGGTTTAACTCATGCGGGATAGCCAACTCGGACTCCGTCTACAATGATTATTTACGTTTATTCAATCATTGGTATTTCTTAAATGAATGCATGAAACTTACACATGACATGTAATATTAGTCTAATATGTATAACATACTACACAGTAACAGCAAGTAAATCCTTGATTGGCATCTCAGTTATAAACATAAATCAAATAACAGACAATAGCATACCATTTATTAGTATTTCAACATAAACCTTAAAAAACCATCAACATACATATCCTCGATTCACAGTTCAATGTAAACAACCAAATAACAAACATTAGCATATCCTGTAACAACAGCACATAGTCATCTTAGAATAACATCATATTTTACCTTATCTTAGCACTTTGTAATGTAGGCCGATAGCCAAACACAACAAACATCTCTTACCTCTAGTCTTTAACAAAATTTGAATTATCCAACTTGTTTGATTCCCTTAAAACTAAAAGAAAGATAATCAAGTTAACATAAGGAAAAGATAGAACTTTAACAGCAACTTACTATTTCAAGCCTCTGAAATAGTTTTACAATATCCATTACCATGAGCCATCTCATATTACAAAGATTTCAATAGTAAAGGACCTACCTTCAGAAAGCTAGAAAGGAATTCACCCGAGAATCTGAGAGAGAAAATCTTCTCGACCTCGTGGCTTAAGAGTAACTAGGGTCTTGTCCTCCTAACATTCATATTTATAGACGGTTGAACAAAGGATCCATCCCATCATGATGTGCTTTAGGATTCCACAAATCACAAATATGCATGGAGATTTACTAACCATAATTTTATTGTCTATTTTGTAGGTAATCAAGGAGAAGAGGGTATTAAAAATATTCAATACATTCATCAAGCATTTCAATATGTCTTGGAGTTGATCAAGATTAAAAATAAGTGCAAATTCCTGTACAATATTAATAAAATTATCAAAAATGCCCTCACAACACACTTACTCGGCTAGAACAAGCTCTAGCCGAGTGACACTTTTACTTCGAGTTTGAGACATTTAAATTATCATAAAATAAAAAAACATAAATCAAAATTAATCCTCAAATGTAATTATCCAGCAAAGATTTAATTAAGTATCTTCAAGCTCCTCCTTCAAGTGGCATAGCCTTCAACTCCGAGGAATCAAGAATCGGGATTCTAAGGCATAAATGAAGCTCTCTGTTCATCGGTCTTTTTAAAGAGCAAATGATCTTTAAATTTTATGTAGCCCTATTCTGGAAAGTTTGGGAAGTCAGCTACAACCTTTATGAAGAACATGTATTATTTTAAGATTGCAATAGCTACCGAAAATACCAATTATCCCTCAAAGATTAGATTGCCGTCAAATTGGAATTCTCGACCCTGTCAAGATCATTATCATTATCGTTTCCGAAACTTCAACCAATCTGACCCTTGAGGGATATTTGGTATTTTTGGGTGGCCATTGCAATCGTAAAATAATACATGCTATTCATAAAGGTTGTAGCTGATTTTCCAAACTTTTCAAAATGAGATATTGTATAAACTTTAAAGATCATTTTCTATTTCAAAAGACCCATGAACAGAGAGCTTCATTCATGCATTAGAAGCCCAATTCTTGCTTCCTTGGAGTTGAAGGCTATGTCACTTGAAGATACTTAATTGGATATTTGGTGCATAATTACATTTGAGAATTAATTTTGATTTATGTTTATTTATTTTATGCTAATTGGAATGATCTTAAACTCAAAGTAAAAGTGTCACTTGGCTAGAGCATGTTCTAGCCGAGTAAGTGTGTTGCGATGACATTTTTGATAATTTTCTTTTAGGAAATTAGCCCTTATTTTGGGGAGCCATTTAAGCTCTACTTAGGGTTCTTTTACAATATGTTTTAAATGAGAGAAATCCTTATACTCGTTGGCTTCACCTTGCTCTTTTGCAAGAACCCGCAGCCCCAATCGGTTGTTATCAATCAGTTTGTGTTGTGCAGGTTTCTTGTTCATTTATAACAGTTTGAACAAGTGAGCTCCTTATTGAAGCCTTCTCCCATTCTTACCTAAGAGATGAATCCCTAGCAATGTATACAAATTCATGAAGTATTAAGTTGTAGTGCTCCTTTTTGTTAAAGGCAGCCATTGAAGTTGAAGGTTGTGATTGGCATCTCTTCTGACCAACTTGCACCCATTCGGGTATCTATAGATTGATTCTGACCTTGAACTTTTGAGGTCATCTATTTCATAAGTAGCTATCCAAAAATCGTGTCCAAATTCATCTGTTTACTTCATTTTTATTCATCTCAAAATCCCATTCCAAGAACAGTCCAAAGCCCTAAATTTGATTTCAAGCAACCTGTAATCTTTTGGGTGTAACTCCGTTTTTAGAAAGAATTTTTCTACCAGATTTGGAGGTCATCTTCTATACATATTCCTCTAAGTTCTATCCAAAGATCAAGTGAATATTTATCTACTAGACCAAGTTGTTACAACACCAAAATCTGTTTAAGAATTTGTCAAGACAGTTTTCATTTGCTGCATTGCAACCTTTCATTTTGGTGTCTTATCACGTGGAAATCGTATCCAAACATTATCGTTTCCTAATAGTCTAGAGAATCTAATCATAGCTTGCAAGTAATTTTGAAATAATCTCATTAAAATTTGGTTGCATAGCAGCAGACATGTAAATTGCACAAGGGATGTCCATTTCTTTCGATTCAACCAATGAAATGAAAGTCAGCTACATTAGCCCTTAGTCTTTAATTCGCAGTCACCAATGCTATTGCAGACGCCAATCCTTCCACAGAAGCTTATGCTGCTGCAAATACCAATGCTTTGGTAAAATCTGTTAGTTCAAATGAAGAAGTTCCACACCGTCACATAATTACCATAGACATTTTCTTTTATGCGAAAGTGAACGCTTCCATTCTAATACTGTTAACTGTGGCTCACTAATCCAAATGACGCATTTTCCTTCTCAAAAATATGCTATCACGATCACATTTGCTACTGCAAAAATGAACAATAACCTAAAACGATGATGTTCCTATTTACTTAACTCTTTCAAATGACATCTTTCCTTTCTGTGAAAAATCTTTTCTAAATCTAACTATTCACAATCCTTCTGCTTAACCAATCCACCAACACCCTTCTGTGTCAAAGTGGCATCCAACACTTTTGTGGAAGCATCTTTCTTAAATCAAATTGTTCACGTTCCTTTCACTAATTTAATCATACGATCCAACATCCTCATGCATCCAAGCAGCATCAAACACTCCCATGGAAGCATCTTTTTCCATTCTGATTTGATCTCAAAAGTTCCTAATCCTCATCCAACGGTCCATTGTCCTTCTATACCCAAGCGACATCATACCCTTTCACTGAAGCATCTTTCTGCATCCAACTTGATCTCAGCTGTTCCTTGACCTCATCTAACTAGTGTCATTTTATCCATTCCTCAATTTGTTTGTTGGATAAATTTTTCAACACAAAACAACAATGTCTATCCTCTAGCTAAGTCATTGTGGTCGTGTTTCCTTCTTTGGACATTTGCCTTATATTAAAACTTGCTTCCAAATTTATATATTTATTTACTTTATAATTTATAATAAAATCCTAAAATTCTCAATATGTAAAATTCTCAAATTTGTGAAACTAAATATTTTCTATTAAATTCCAAACATCACATTACATTATTAAAACTATTCATACAAAAAGTCTGGCTATTACATCCATTCCATGTTAAATTAAATTTTGTCATCAAAATTTGCGTTACGAAAAAACTTCGGGTGTCTCTCTTCCATATCTTGTCACCTTTTCCAAGTTGATTCATTCGACATATGATATTTTCATATCACCTTCACTAACGAGATTTGCTAGCGATGAAGTTTCTTGATCTTAAAGTCCAATATTCGAATTGGATTCTCCTTGTAACTCAATGTTGGTTGAACTTCGACATCCTCTTGTAACACCACTTGTGAGGGGTCATGAACACATTTCCTCAGTATTGACACATAAAAAACATTATGGACTCCATTCATTGAAGGTGGTAACTCCAATTTGTATGTTGTGTTTCCAATCCTTTTCGTAATAGCAAATGGTCCAACGAATCTTGGGCTGAGCTTATCTTTTTGCCAAACCTCATAATTCCCTTGAAAGAAGAATCTTAAAAAACACGAAGTCTCTTGGTTCGAACTCTAACTTCCTCAGTCTGTGATCTGCATAATTTTTTGACAATTTGGGCGGTTAACATTCTTTGCTTAATAAGACCTACCATCTCTATTGTTTGCTGAATGAAATTGGGGCCAAGAATTTGAGCTTCACCAACCTCGTTCCAATATAACGGAGATCGACACTTTGTTCCATACAATGTCCATAAGGTGTCATTCAAATCTTGACTTTGTAGCTATTATTATACCCGAATTCCACAATTAGTTACATCTTGTTCCAACTAACTTGGAAGTCTAGAACACAAGCTTGAACATGTCCTCTAGTATTTGAATCATCATTTCAAATTGGCCATCTATCTAAGGATGGAATGCAATACTGAACTTTAATTCCGTCCCTATAGCCTTGTGTAAGCTTTTCAAAAAGGCTTAAGTAAATCTTAGATTACGATATGATATAATAGAAATCGGAAGCCTAGGCAACTGTACAATTTCTTGAAACTACCACTCGGCATACTAATTCATCAAATAGGTCATCCTGATAGGAAAAATGTGAGCTAATTTTATTAACCTATCAACGATTACCCAAATCGCATCATGTCCTTTCATGGTCCTTGGTAAACTGACGATGAAGTCAATTGCAATTTTTTCTCATTTCCATTCTAGTATTGGTAAGGATTATAATGTTACTGCTGGTTTTTGACATTCTGCTTTTAGTTTTTGGCATACCAAATATAACTCTATGTGCTTTGCAACATCTTCTTTGAGATTAGACCACCAATGGTGTCGTTTTAGGTCTCTGTACATTTTGGTGCTTCCAGGGTTAATCGAAAAATTAGAGGAGTGAGCTGCTGCCAAAATTTCTCATCATTCTACCTCCTAACATTCATATTTACAAATGGTCGAACGAAATCCTACAGAATAAAATCTCTTGGAAATCGTATCCAAGCATTATCATTTCCTAATAGCCTAGAGAATTGAATTGTAGCTTGCAAGTAATATAGAAATAATCTCGTTGAAATTTGTTTGCAGGGCAACAAATGTGTAACCTTAGTCTTTAATTTGCAATTGCCAATGCTACTATGGACAACAATCCTTCCATGAAAGCCTACTCTACCGCATATACCAATGCTTCTGTGAAAATCCTTTGGTTCAAACAACGATGTTCAACACCGTCAAAGAATTGCCGCAAGCATTTTCTTTTCTACAGAAGCGAATGCTTTCACTCTAACGTTGTTAATCGTGGCTCACTAATCCAAACAACGTTTTCTTCTAAAAATTATGCTACTGCGGACACATTCGCTACCACAAAAATGCGCAATAACTTAAAACAACAACATTCCTTTTTTACTTAACTCTTTCAAATGACATCTTTCCTTTCCATGAAAGAATCTTTACATAAATCCAACAATTCACACTCCTTTTGTTAAACAAATCCAACAATTGAACACCCTTCTACATACAAGCGATGTCCAACACTTTCACAAAAGCATCTTTCTCAAATCCAAAGGTTCACATTTCTTCCACTAATTTAATCTTATGGTCCAACATCCTCCTTCATCCAAGTGATATCAAACCCTTCTGAAGAAGTATCTTTTTCCATTTTGATTTGATCTTAGTCATTCCTAATCCTCATCCCTTCACCCAAGCGGCATCATACCCTTCTGCTAAAACATCTTTCTTCATCTAACTTGATCTCAGCCATTTCTTGACCTCATCCAATAGTTTTCATTTCGTCCATTCCTCCATTTGTTTGTTACGTAAATTTTCCCACACGAAACGAAGACGTTGATCCTCAAGCTCAGTTGCCACGGGCGCATTTCCTTCCTTGGATATTTGCCTTCTATAAATATCTGAGTCCTAATTTATTTATTTAATTTATAATTTATAGTAAAATGCTTAATATGTATAATTCTCAAATTTTTGATGCTAAATATTTTCTATTAAATTCAAAATATCACATTACTTTATTAAAACTATTTGTGCAAAAAAGTCTGGGGGTCCTTATCAAGAAGATGAATCTAGTGGACAAGATGGTGAAATTCAAGAAGAATATAAGGTCTAGGATCCATCATCATTTATTTGCTATGGAGTTCAGTTATATTTCTTAGGTTGTTGCTGCTCTTTAGTGAGTTGAGGCTGATGTAAATGAGTAGTTTAATGAAAATAAAGGAAAGGGAAAGAAAGAGTAGCCAATGCATGGTAAGATCACCAAAAAAAGTTTAGAGGAAAGGCTACAACAAAGGTGAACACAATCCGAGTGGAGCTAGTGGATGGTCTAGTGGTACACCTTCTATTGGTAGGCGTACACTAACGCCCAATGATGTTTTATTGTAAAAAATGAAGTTCAAAATACATTTTTTAATTAAAATGCGTAGCAAAAGACTTAAGTGTTTGAAATACAATTTGTAAAACAAAAAAATGCCATGTATTTAAAAATTCCATCATAAAATTTTCCCATTGCTAGTTCATATACATTCTTACAAACTCTAACCCACATGGTCAATCTTGCAGTAACAGCACAAGTCGTCTTCTCGGAGATACTTCTTTAACTACTTCATCTCTGATTTGGATTTCCCATTAAGATTCTCACCTGCATCACAAGGTTTATCTATTGTCTTGCAATAACAACATAAGTCGTCTTCCCGAAGATACTTATTCAATTGCTCATTTCTGTTCTGAATTTTCCAATAAGATCTTTACCTACATCAAAATATTTTTTTGAGTCTAATGGTCAATAAGAAATAAAAAGTTAGGGACAATGAAATCCTCATTATATGAAATTTTATAAAAACATGCATTTTCATCCAGTTTTTTCGTTTTAAGTCACAAATAGTCCAGACGTTGGAGGCCTATAATTCAAGGGAAAAAATGCATCATTTGGTCCTCCTTATGTGGGACTGTCATTCAATCCCAACTCACAATGTCTATTTACATTTATTCAGTTCATTTTCAATTTCTTTGTCAAAATATATACATGAAAAAAAATTTCATAACCTTTCTTAAAAACTATGATGCATGAACATGTACGTATACAGTTCAACCTATCATGTAATAAAAATAAATCACATCCTCAAGTCAATACAATCAACATATAAATGTGCATTATAATCAAATCAATCATCCATAGCATGTCCACATTACACAACCAAGAATTTATTATTTTTAATGATCTTTACTATCTTTATACAATTCATAACATAATAACTAAGGTGACAGCAAGCAAGTTGTCAAATCATATCATAATACTATCCTTATATATCACAATACATCAAACAATGTCACAATCAACAATACATTCCTAGTATCTTGTGATGTAGGACAAAAAGGGCCAAAGAGATGCAATATCTCTTACTTAAGTCCTCAGCACAATGCTCTGCAACAACTCAATTATCTCATTGAATTCAAGCGCCTAAACGTAACAAACTCTATGTTAGTAATTATTTATACACTTGTTCAATCAATTGTGCATAACCCTTAACACAAGACATTTAACCTACCCTTAGTTCCAAATCCAAACTTAACCAAGATGGTATATAATAACATAACCCTTTTAGCTTGAATCACTTTTCATGCATGTTTAAGATAAGACATCCGAAAAACTAAATCCTTTATACACCAATTTCCAATTTTATCTTCATAGTTTTCATCCAACTTTAAACAATCATAACTTATGGTAGACTTAACCAAATTCATCAATTCTAGAACCCATGCCTTCCTTAAGGTGCAAACATAACATACTAAAGTAGTTTTGCATTATAACCTCATCAAGATAGCCAATAAGTTCCAAATAGCAACCACTCAGTTTTGACCTAATTTCCTCTTTTTCATTTTTTTCACCTTACCAACTTTCTTAAACTCATAAAATTCTTTAAAATCATAAAGAAAACCTTATTATCTTTAAAGAGTTGAGAGATGGGTAATTTTCTTGAGAGCTTTGTGATCCTCAAAAGTTTCCTTATACATTTGAAAGTGTTTGAGTTCTTTTTAAATAAAATTTCCCCCTTACCTCTTTACTGCCTCAAGCTGGAGGTGTTGCACATATTAGTCATTAAGATGCTGAGTCATCACTTCCTCTCCAGTTAAAACATGAGAATGATCATGTTTCAGATGACTTTTCATAATCCCGGTCAACTGCACTTCCATTTTTGGTCGACTGCCACCGTATTCTTTAACGAAACTATACACCAAATATTCTTCCACAGAAATTTATACTGCTGCTAAAAACACCTAGCCATCCGGTACAAAACCCTAGCCTTTTGCTGAAAAAAATTTGGCACTATCTGGGTCGATCACAACTTTACCTCTCGATCGATCGCATATCTACTTATGGCACGATTATTTCAATCTATCTCGGATTCAGTTGAATGCAAATCCAACTATGGTGAACCAAAAACTACCTGGGTGATGCACCATAGTTGTGAGATTGGATGGATGTCGTTGATGCAAGCAGTTAGTATGGAAATAAAATAGCACCCAAAATACAGATTGGGCAATTCATTCAAATGGAGTCCAAATGACTTGAAATTTGGACCATGTTATAATAAAAATGGAAATATGACACCCTAAAAAAATCACAAGTAATTTCGTTTAGTGGAAGAAGATATGCTGAAAAATTCACAAACTAACCCGGAGAGGCGCCAAAGGTAGAATTTGTCTAGAAACGGTAAGAATCACAACTAGCTCAATATATGTCCAAATAGCATGAAATTTGGACCACGTACTTTTATACAAGTAAACCAAGAACTCCCCAAAAATAAGGGGAATAAACATTCGGAATTAAAAGTTATGGGTGGAAGGATGCTATTGACCCGAATAGATGCTTAAGGGCAGAATCGGAGCCCAAATGGTAAAACCCTTTCAATTAGCACCCAATTGAAGATAAATGTGGACCATAAGACACTCTATAAGTGAAGAAGTTCTCCTCCAAAAATCAAAGGCCAAAACACCTTGGAACATGAACTATGCACAAAAAGGTACAAGTTGGTCTGAAAACCTACTTTTGAAAATGAACAATGTTCTTAGCTAAAAATTCAATCCCCTCAGACAAGCCATAATGGGGTTTACATAACCCTTCACATTAGGGCTGCCCTAGCAAACAAATGACCAAAAAGAGCTCAAAATACAAAATGTAAACTATAGCTCTTGGCCACTAACTAGCTGAGAGCACTAAAATATATCAAACAACATTACATCTAATTGAACCAAATGATTCATTATCAGTACTCCAAGCTACCTTCTTAGATTCCCAGGGGTGCTTTGGAGTGTTGGTGGAAAAAGTGCTTTGAGTGTTGATGATGCCCTCCCATTTGAGTAAATTTCTCATTTTCTCCTTGTCTCTTGTAGTTAGTTCTCCTTCCAAATTATCATTACCTGCAAAATAAGAAGAAATAAAGAGATTAGTGAGCCCTTGGCTTGGGGCCTTGTGCTTGGTCCTTATGGTGTATCACTGAGACAACACCTTCTTCACTACCTTTGAACTGGTCGACCACATATCTCAACACTGGTCGACCGTGACTCAATATGAGGGTAATTTCACTAAATTCTTATGAAATAAATCTCAAATCCTACTTTAGTATCAATTAATTCATAACAATACTCAACCTCCACTATTACAACTTAACCAAACTATCACCTAGTCATTGAACATATTCATAGCACAATTTTATAATAAAATTCTAGGTGTTACATTCCTCCCTCGTTAATTAAAGTTTGTCCTCAAATTTGCGCAGTGAAATGTTTTTGAATATTTTTGGTTCCAACCAGACTTTATCCTTTCTTTCTTACGTCTTTACCCAATTTGCCACTTTCTATTATCAAGGGTCATTTAAACTTTACATGTCCTAACATAATTTCATTCATTATAGTGGCCAATTTCTAAAAGTACTTTATGCAATTCTTTCACCAACATCTAAAAAGATTTGTTTGAATCCTAAACATAACTTAAAGCAATACAAGTTCATTGAAAATTCAGATAGAGTTTCCCCTTATTCTTTACTCTGCCAATGCCAAAATTATCTAACCTGTAAACCAATCATTCAATAACAACTAAAATCTGTAATCCTCATTTTACATTCAATCCAAACAAACTTAATATTCACATTAAAGTAAAGGTTATCAAATCCAAAATAAATCCAACAGTCATCGCAACATAATATTTAGTAAATTACAACTGTAAATATAAATTACAATGAAATTCTTGAAATCAAATCTTTAACAGTTAATCAACATTATACACAAAATCCAAAAATTCTTCTACACCCTTGAGGATTCTGCCCCATCAAATGGGGGTATTCGAGAATTGCCTCTGGGCCTGACTTCATTGTAGTTACCTCCCTAATCTTCTTCATCATACTCTAGCCCTTCTTGCATATGTTTTATTTGCGATCTTAACCTATCATGAGACGTACACTATAACTCCCCAATTTTTCTTTACTCTAAAAATCGCGGAAAATTTAAAACTTTTTCTTTACTTAAATCATTTTCTTTTCAATTGCACAGCAAAAGATTATTTCATTCATAAAATCATTTAAAAAACAGTAATAAAATTCTTTTCATAAAATATTTTGTAAAACACAGCGGAAGACTAAATAAATAAATGAAGCATTTTAGGATACAATGAATAAACTCCTTCCTTTTTAAATTTAAATACATATGCAAAACCTTTACCAAGTATCTCTTTCACATCATTTAGCCTAGCCAGCCACAAGATCCACCTGTGCAAATCCTTCAGCAAATAACTTTGACATGTTTTCCTATTTCTCGTACATACTTACATCACAAGACTTAACTAATAAGCCTAAGGCTCAGTAAGTGATATAAAATAAAAGGTATGATGCACATGCAATGCCACTTTAAAATCCGTATGCAACTTTCTATTTTTCATTTATAGGAAAGGAACCTATCCTTTCCTTATATCGAGAGAAAGGATACATTCTATGGCCATGTGGCTATCTGTCACTCTGGAGAGGAGATACATCCTATGGGCCATGTGGTTAACTATCACTCCACTCCCTACGTGGGAGGAGAGACATCCATTAGGGGTGTCACCAAATTTCCCGAACCCCCTCATGCCTATTTACGGTTATCCTCGAGAACGCTGTTCACTTAGTATGTATGAGCATCCATCCCACCACTTTTCATTTCCATTTTAAAACCATGCATGAAAATGATTTTCGTATCAATTTGAAAACCATGATGTATGAATGCTCTTGAATGCATACAGTTCATATCATATCTCTATCTAACCTCGAAACATACTCATCTATTAAACATATCATTAAAAGAACCTAATAATCACTCAGCAAGCACCAGTACAATTTGCGAAACATGCTCAATTTCTGGCTATCCTATTAAAATAGTAAACAATCTTAATATTATATTAAAACAATAAACAATCAGCACACAAATCCTAATTCTTACGATGTAGGGCCCAAAGACCAAAACACAGGTAGTATCACTTACTTGGAAGCCTTATAGAGTCTTAGTACTCAAACTCTTCTTCTTGATACCTTCAAAGTTAACAAAATGCTTATCAATAACTATCTCATATATACACAAACAACGAATAACTTTCTCTACAATTCCCATAAATATCCTCGTCCAATAGCATTAACACTAGCTTAGAATATATCCATTCCAATAACGCATAACTCTTTTAACATGTCCAATACACATCAACTGTACATATCCCACATGATAATAACCAATATAACTTCACCCAACATAATATAACTTCCAACCGTAACCATCCGACAGTGTATTCCAAATTACCACAGAATGAACACGATACAAAACTCAAGCATCGGTAACCAATATGAAGTATTTTAATCCAACACAGAACAATCCCAAATTTCTCAATTGTATGTAACTACCTAAGGTAAATAATATAGGCCTAAGTAATACTCTTTTACATTTCTGTACAGATTCCAAACCTACTGAATCATACAAACACTCATCAGTTCATACTACCTAATTCTAGAGGATGAAATAAAATACAATATGCAGCAACCAATTCCTCAAACTTACTTCCTTTAGTAACAACACATTAATTCCAACCAAGCAATAAAAACATGTCTAAAGCCAACCAAGCATTGTCAGGGTAGTAGGAAATAAAATCACAAATTGTTCCAAATTTCCATTTCCAAGAAACGACCAAACAACAATTCCAATAATAGAATGATCATCCAATCTTATCAAACAAAATTGAACATCAACAATTTTCCTAAAACTCCATAAACAAAGGTGGAGAAAATCTTCTTACCGGATAAATTGAGAAGACCCGAGAGTACCATGCCTCGGAACTTCACACACTATCAATAAGCCAACAACTCTAACCAAGCATAATTATCAATCCGTGAAGCAGAAATCCAATAAAACCCATCAAAGAAATTAAGAGAGTTCACTACTAGAATACCCGAGGGAAAAATCATTCTTCTTTTCCCCCATTCTGCTTCATCAATTTCACTCACTGGAACTCACAATACCTCACCTAAATTGTCAAAAATTCACACCCGAGGAGAAGAAAAGAACAAAACTCCTTTCCCTTCTCTTCTCACTCAAATCACTTCGACTTTGTAAAAATACAGAATACCTCACCTGCTGCCATTAATTTATAGCCAAGAAGCTTTACGGGGATAGAAAATCACACATTTCAAAAGAGGAGGTCCAACCGGCTTAAGCCACGTGGAAAATCCCTAACATTTTTTGGAGAATCACGTGGAGATTGCCAGGGGAGCTGTTGAAGAAAACTTGCTCCGGTTCACATCAAAATCGGTCTCACACAGGTAGCAGAGAAATGGACTGCAACTCTGCCGCCCTAACACTGCCACCATTCAAAACTTGCCCCTACCCAATTCATCCCTGGAATTTCCTTCACACATTTGGCCAACTTCGTCCAAGATAGAATGCTAGGAGAAGAAAACACAGGACAAATGAATGACATACCTGGGTCTGGAAATCACGTCCCCATGGGAACTCGTCGTTCCCGCAGCTCAAATGCTTCTTTGATGCAAACCTTGTGAGTTAGTGAGTCACCCAGTGATTTCCCAATGCAATCTTGAGCCCAGCGAACCCAAATGTATCGTCACACCACCCTCCCCACGAAGGAGAGCTCACCCCATGGTTCACGAGATTCCCTTCGCTATCTCTCTCATCGCTCGCTCCCTCTCCCCTGTCTCCCGATCTCTTTCTCTCTTCACACAATGGCCCATGGCCATTTGGCTTTAAATTCTAATTCGAACCAATCAAATCGAACCGGTTCAACTTCTCTCCATTTTTTGATTAATATTCTCGATCGTAACTTAGACCACGTTGCATCAGAATACCCAATCTTGCCTTGACTTTGTGTTTTCAGTCGAACCATGCGACTGCGTCCCAACCGATGACTCGACTGCAAAATCGACGAATTTGACAGATTCAAAACCATTACGTCTGTAACTCAGTTGCATAGCATCTGAAAACCATAAAACGAAATCTATAACTCATTTTGGATGCAAACCTCGACCGCAGTGCAACCGAAAACCCAAAATGCAGTCTGTACTGCATTTTCAGATGAGAAGCCATCAACTCCAACTTCGACCTCAGTAAGTTGGAAAATGCAAGGAACAATTGTAGTACATTTTGGACGTGAACCTTGACTGTGCCTTTGACCGTAGTGCGACTGAAGACCTGAAATGCACTTTTCCCTTAAAAATTTATACTTAATCACCCCCACAACATTTTACTTACATTTACAAGGCATTAGCCCAAGAAAATACCGTCCCCAATTAATATACTTATTCCATCAAATAAATCTCCTATAATTATTCAAGTAATCTTATTACTTCCAAATAATATCTCAATTATCCTTAATTAATTCTGCTACGAAAATTTGGACATTACATACACAGTTCGCTAACCTCGTTTGTTAATCTTTTCAAGGTCAAAACAATACTTGCCATTTCCACCGTGATGGAATGAAATTCCTCCTTAGACATTGATACACAGTGAGATCAAGAAGGTTGAGATGTTAAAGGAAGTTCTATGTCCATGGGGTCGCTAGGTTGTGGAAGATTCCTAATAGGTGTAGAAGAAGAAGCATGGCCAAAATTCTTGAAAATCCAAACACCTTGGTGTTCAATAATCCTTGTCCTACCCAACATGGTATGATCATAAACATTGGTTACTTTTTCTTTTCTTACTAGTTCATTGGATGAGATATCAATTCCAAAATGTTGCATCATCAAACTAATAAATATATTATAGGGAAGACTCTTGACGTTATTCACGTGGACTTTACTCATATGATTCAAAATTATATAGCCTGGATAAAAAATGTCTTCCATTAAACTTTTTTTTCCTCACGTAAAGATCCATGCAACTTACGTGATCTCAATGTCTGTCACGTGGCAAAAGGTGATGAGTTATTATATGATGCAATACCCTTCCTTTAACATTGAAGTCTTTTGCTTTTGGATTATAAAACTCCTCCTTGTTGGATTTTTATGCACTTGACAAATAAATTCCAGGCCATCATCTTGTTTGATAAAATCCAGATCTTTAGAAGTATGATAATATTCCTCAATATCTACGTCCACATCAAACTATTTATTTCATTAATTTTTTCGGGAGTGAACTCAATTTCTCGCCTCAAAATATGTCTTCCCAGTGAGAGGTTGTGTCCTGAATAACATATTCACAGAAAATAGCCTAACTAACCTTTCATAAGTTACTCCCTCCAAAGAACATAATCCCAATAAGCCTGCACTATTAAATAACTCACTAAGTTGTAACGATTGAAATCTAGAAAATTGAATTCTTCTAGAGTAAATCAAAGATCGATTCTTAATATCGGTTTCATACAATCTTTGGTTATTAAGAGTCCTAAATTCATCCAAAAAATACCTATGTGGTTGTGAGAAACCTCCTTGACGTGAAGTATTCTTTCTTTTGTATGTAAACTTAGATGACCTTGATGCCATTTTTCTCAAAATACACTCAACAGTGGCAGAATCCCAAATTAACCACAACAATTTAATTCGGTTGAAATTAGGGTTACCTTGAATAATCAAGAAGAAGACCAAGCTGGAATCGAATCGTAACTCAACTTATAACCTTGCAATTAGAACTAAAATGTTCGAGTAACATGAGCCCTACCAAAACCTTGCATCCCTGACCATCATATATCCAGCACATGCTATCCTTTACTCTTTTTTATCTTAGCATATACAAACATGTCTTCCATAGTTTGGATCCATTCTTCGGCACTGGTTGGATTAGTAATATTACCATCAAATTGAGGTGGTCACAGTCCTTTAAATTTCTCTGAACTTACATCAAGTTGGACTTTTCCAAATGATAAAATTCACACTCTACTAAATTAGTTAGTTGATTAAGAGCTTCATCTGTATCATTCCCAACTCCTCTTCGCCCTCTAACCATGTTATCTTGTTAACAACTTACCTACTTAAGATCAAACACATACTGTAACACCCTCAAATTTACTTTCCAAAATCTCAAACCCTAATATTTTTTCTAAATTTATTGAAATTTAGGTCAAATTAGATTAATCAAACCCTAATACAATTTTAGAATTTCTTGAAATCCTCAACGTTCTTTTTTAAGCGGAAGAAAATCTAACATTTATTAGGGAATATTTAATTTAAATTTTTAATCAAACATTAAATAAGTATATATATGGAAATATTGAAATAAAAATTGAAATTTCCTACAAACACAATACTAAAGAACAAAAAATGCTTCAATACCTTGAAAGTATTAACTTAAATAAAATTCCAACAATATCATTCAAATAAAATTTCAATATGGATTTGTTCATTAAAAACGTTATTTAAACACTTAAATTACTCCTTTGACCCAACGATATCCTCATCTATATATTCATCTGTCTCTGGAATATCCTTGATCAGGCCAAATTTATCTTTTGTTAAAAACTCACCTACATCACAAAACTAGAGGTGAGATAAACTTAGTAAGTAAAAATATATGCATAATTAACTTAATTTCATGCTTTACTAAACGTTCATGCTTAAATTTACATATTGGTTGGAACTAATTTTCCAGCCCTACCAAGCTTTAGGCTTTTATTAGCCATTGCAAGGTTTCATGAGTCTAGGCTTTCATAAGTCATCTCTATATTTTCATACGTTCAGGCTCTCATTAGCCATGACAACATGCTTTCTGTCAATTCCATCAAATTCACATGCATACAAGATAGCCTATCAATTTTTATCTTCATTTAATTGTATGTCATTGTCAATATCTAATCATGCTTGTATAATTTAAAATATCAGAATCAAAAAATAATATAATAATGTCACAAAATAATGTAAATAAGAGTTTATTTTGTGATGTAGGGCAAAATGGGCAAAACGTTGAAAACTAATATCTTTACTTACTTGGATTCCGAGAAAAAAGAAATTCTAGGGTTTTCCGTAGCCTTCGAATAATCTAGCTAATAAAATCGTTAAACAGAACGACGTTGAAATCAGATTGATCTAGAAAATTTTAGGAAATTTTGGTTTGAAATTAGATCGGGTCGGGTTTGGGTTGGTCCAGTAGGTTTGATCTGATATGATCTGGTTTGGTCTGGTTCAGCCTAGTCCTGTCTGGTTCGGCCAACTTAAAAAAACTGGCCCTATTTCCTTCACGGTCTGCTTCTTTTTTGCGAGTCATTTGTCCTTCGCGATCTTCTTCTTCGCGAAGGAGACGGAGTCCCAATAGAGACTCCTTCTCTTTTTCTCTTTTTCTTCTAGGCAATTAGCTCTCAATAAGAGATTCACTCACAATAGGCAAAAACAACATAACATACTTCCCTATTTATAGGTTTGATTTTCTCATTTAATACTCATCAAAATGGAGCAACCACTCATCAAAATGGAGCAACCACTCAATAGTGGTGTCCATAAATTATTTCTAGAGGGGTATTAAATTCTCTCCTCGATAAAGAAATTTTTTCATAGAAATTTAAATTATTACTTGAACAGTTCCTTGTAGACCTCTTCACACTTCTTCTTCTCTTTCCCAAGTTTCTTCTTCAATGTTACGGTTCTTCCATGATACCCTTACGATGGAAACTTTCTTGTTTCTTAATTCTCTTTCTTCTGAATCCAGAATTTGAATTGGTCTTTTTTTATATGATGAGTTAGGGTTAATCACAAAATCGAGGGACTTTATTGGTAGAATATGTGATGAATTTGGAATGTATTTCTTCAACATCGAGATATGAAACACGTTGTACACAAGCTTGAGTGAAATAGGTAGGTTCAACTGATAAGCAACTTTTCTGATTCTATCAAAAATTGCAAACTAGCCAACAAATCTAGGACTTAGCTTTCCTTTCTTACCAAATCGCATCACACCCCTTATCGGAGACATCTTCAGAAATAATTGACTCCCATTTCAAATTCCAATTTTCTTCTTCTTCTATCAACATAGCTTCTCTGTCTACTCTAGGCTATTAGGATCCTTTTGTAAATTATAGCTGCAGTCTCAACGGTCTGCCTCAAAATATCTTGTCCAACATGTATTCTATCTCCAACTTCGTCCCAATGCACTGGAGATCTACACTTTCTGCAATAAAGTGTTTCATAGGGTGCCATCTCAATCGAAGCTTAATAACTGGTATTATAGACAAACTCCATAAATGGTAGGTTTTTATTCTAGTTACCCTGAAAATCAAGAGCGTAAGCTCTCAACATATTCTCCATAGTTTGAATTGTTCTTTTTGATTGCACATCCGTCTAAGGGCGAAAAGCTGTACTAAAATTTAACTGTGTGCCCATTTCTTTCTGCATACTTTTCCAGAAATTTGAAGTGAAACATGTATCTTGATCTGATACTATAGATACTGGCGAACCATGCAATCTGATGATCTCCTGAACATAAAGTCGTACATATTGATCCAAAGTATATATGACCTTTACGAGAAGAAAATGCATTGTTAGTTAGACGATTCACTATAACCCAAATAAAGTCATGTCCTTTTACAGTCTTTGGAAGTCCTACAATGAAATCCATAGTTGTATGCTCTCATTTCCACTGAGGTACTAATAATGGCTGCAACGTATCAGTAGGTCGCTGATGCTCTACTTTGACTTGCTGCCAGGTAAGACATCTCTCAACAAACTTTGCGACGTCTAACTTCAGACCATGCCACCAATAATGCTGCTTCAAGTCTTGATAAATTTTAATTGCACTCGGATGTATTGAATACAGGGTTGAATATGCTTCCACGAATATGAATTTTCTTGAACCAACATCATAAAAAATGCACCATCTCTTTTTATACTTGATAACTCCATCATCTGACATAGAAAATTTAGATTCTTTTCCAACTTCTAATTAATCTTTTATCTTAACTAAGAATGCATCTTCATGTTGCTTGTCCTTAATTTGCTCAAGCAAGCTAGGTTGAAGTATCAATGCTGATAATCTTTCTAGTAATCCATACGACACAATCTCCAAATCAAACTTCTACGTTTTATCTGCTATCTCCTTTGGAATAAGTCGTAAAGATGAAACTTGTGGCAAAGCTTTCCTATATAAAGTGTCGGCTATCACGTTGGCTTTTGAAGGGTGGTCGATAATTTCGCAATCATAATTCTTCACTAACTCCAACCATCTTCGCTACCTCATATTTAGATCCTTTTGAGTTAGAAAATATTTAAGACTCTTGTGATCGGTATAAATTTCACATCTTTCTTTATATAAGTAGTGTCTCCAAATTTTAAGCGCATGAACTACTGTTGCAAGTTTCAAATCATAAGTTGGGTAATTCTTCTCGGATCCGTCAATTGTCTGGAAGCATAGGCTACAACCTTTCCTTCTCGCATAAGAACACAGCCCAATCCATACTTCAAGCCATCATTGTACACCTCAAATTTTCCCATCCCATAAGGTATAGTGAGAATTGGCGATGAAATCAATCTCTTCTTCAACTTCTGAAAATTCTGCTCGCAATCGTCAGTCCATACATACTTCGCACCCTTCCATGTTAACTTTGTGAGCGGGGTGGCTAAACTCAAAAATCCTTTTCCAAGTATCCTATAATAGCCCACAAGACCTAGAAAACTCCATACTTCAGTTGCATTTTTAGGATGTGGCCACTTGTTTACTGCTTCAATCTTTTCTAGATCAATTGATACACCCTTCTTTGATATAATATGACCAAGAAATGCCACTACTACAATCCAAAATTCACACTTAGAGAACTTCACATACAACTTCTCGTGTCTTAAAGTAGATAAAACCGCCCTTAAATGCCTCTTGTGCTCTTCATTATCCTTTGAGTAGATGAGAATGTCATAGATAAAGACAATGACAAAGTCATCCAAAAATGCATTGAATATCTGATTCATTAAATCCATAAAGACGGTAGGAGCATTACTTAATCCGAATGACATCACTTGAAACTCAAAATGGCCATATCTAATCCAAAATGTTGTCTTGAAAATACCCCCTTCTTTGATCCTTAATTGATGATAACTAGTTCTGAGATCTATCTTTGAAAATACTGTTGCTCGCTTCAACTGATCAAAAAGGTAGTCGGTCATTGGAAGTGGATACTTGTTCTTTATAGTAACTCTGTTGAGCTCCCGATAGTCGAGGTATAGCCTCATAGATCTATCCTTCTTTTTCACAAGGAGAATTGGTGCTCCCCATGGTGAAAAACTTGGTTGAATAAATCTTTTCTATAGCAACTCGTCAAGGTAAAGTGTCAATACTAAACTCGACGTCTTTTGTTGGTGGCATATTAGAGATTTCATTAGAGAAGATGTCTAGAAATTCATGACCTACTGGCACTTTATCCAAGGTCACAGCTTCCCTAGGTTGAATACATGTAATATTTGCAAGAAATCTAAGACATCCTGAACTTAATAATCTTTGAGCTCGTATAGCTGATATTAATGAAATACTCGAACCTTTTGAATCACCAATGAATAAGAATGGTTGTTCTCCGAGTAATTGAAATCTTACAATCTTCTTGTTGTAGTCAATAGTTGCATAATGTTTGGTTAGACAATCCATTTCAAGAATAACGTTGTAGTCTTTCATTGCTAGCATGATCAAATCTGCTTCGAGCACCTTATCCTTAACAAGAACATTACACTTCTGAATAATAGAATCCATAGAAATAACATTGCTTGAAGGTGTAGCCACTCCTAACTTATGCTCTAGAGGTTCAACTATCCTTTCTAACTTCTTAGAATGTGGAAGGGATATAAATGAATGGGTTGCTCTTGAATTAATTAATACATAAGAAGGTATACTTGAAATTAAAAGCAAACCTGTCACCACATATGGGTTTCCTTATGCTTCCTCTTTGGTCATGGCAAAAACCCTTGCATCTATCTTGTTCTAATATTTGGCATTCATAGGGCAATTATTGATAAAGTGCCCAGTTTGACCACACTTGAAACATGTCATCCCCTTTGCACAACATTCTCTAGAATAAGTCTTCTTGCATGTAGGAAATGTAGGAATAATAGGCGTCTTCATTCGGTTAATTGGTTCCCTTTTTATAAACTTGGAGGTTCATTCACTAGGTCCATGAGTTATTGATCACTTAGATTCGCTCCATTGCTGTTGTGGGGCTTTAATTCTCTGTGTTGCCTGGCTGAATCTTCTTCTGTATTCTTATGTTTCGTTGATCTTTTGCTCTCCTAATTTCGCATTCAGTGCTTTATCCACCACGACAGCAAATGAAGTATCCTTTGAAGTGAGTAGCTTGACATCTTTAAATATTTTTTCTCACAGTTCTTGAACAAATCACTTCACCTTCATCATCTCATTAGAGACTATGTGAGGGGCAAATCGAAAAAGTTGATCAAACTTGTGCACATATTCAATTATGCTCCCATGACATGGTGGTGACTGGTTGCATCACTTTCATAGAATCCCACTAATAACGTGCTTCCCTTTTGAACATAAAGGACACACATGACACCTTTTTTTCCTTCACAATCTTAGCATGCTCAAAAATCTCGCCAATGGTCCAAATCCAATCATCAGCAGCTGCCATATTCGCCAAATTTCCTTCAAAAGTTGGAGGTTTCATTCTCTGGAATCTTTCATAGTCAAGATCTACTTGTTGAGGCCTATTAGGGATTTGAGTTTGGGCTTGGGCTTCATCTTGAACTTGGGCTTGGGCTTGGGTTGTGACATTAATTGTTTTCACTAACTAATCAATTTGCCATAAGTCTACATCACAAAGGTTTATTCTTAAAATCTATATTTTGAAATTTTAGTAAAATAAAATTTTATTATTTATTTTTTTGAAAATTTCACGAAGTAGGGATTTATCATAATAAAAAGTAAATTCTGAAAGAAATACTTACTTGCGGATCGGTAATATTCCAGATGCAGAAGAGCATACAAATAGTCTATAAAATCATATAAACTTATAACTTTGATACCAATTTGTAATACTCCAAAATTTACTTTCCGTAAAATCTCAAACTCTAATATTTTCCCCCAAATTGATTGAAATTTAAGTCAAATTAGATTAGTCAAACCCTAATTACAATTTTAGAATTTCTTGAAGTCCTCAATGTCCTTTTTTAAGCGGAAAATCTAACATTTATTAGGAAATATTTAATTTAAATTTTTAATCATACACTAAATAAATATACATATGGAAATACCGAAATAAAATTTGAAATTTCCTACAAACACAATACTAAAGAACAAACATGCTTTAATACCTTGAAAGTATTAAGTTAAATAAATATCCAACAATATCTTTCAAATAAAATTTCAATTAGGATTTGTTCTTTAAAAATAATATATAAACACTTAATTTACTTCTTTGACCTGACGATATCCTCATCTATATGCTCATCTGACTTTAGAATATCCTCGATCAGCCCAAATTCATCTTTTGTTAAAAACTCACCTACATCACAAAACTAGAAGTGAGATAAACCAGTAAGTAAAAATATATGTATAATTAACTTAATTTCATGTGTTACCAAATTTCCATGTTTAAAGTTACATACTGATTGGAACTAACTTTTCAGCCCTACCAAGCTTCAAGCTTTCATTAGTCATCGTAAGATTTCATGCGATCAGACTTTCATAAGCCATTTCAAAATATCCATGCATTCAAGGTCTCATTAGCCATCACAACATGCTTTCCGTAAATTCCATCAAATTCGCACACATACAAGATGACCAATCGATTTATCTTTATTTAATCGTATTTCATTGTTAATATCTAATTATGCTTATACAATTTAAAATATCATAATAAAAAAATAATATAATAAAGTTGCAAAATAATTTAAATAAGAGTTTGCTTTGTGAGGTGAAGCAAATGACCATAACATTTAAAACCAATATCTTTACTTACCTGAATTCTGAGAAAATAGAAATTCTAAGGTTTTCCATAGCCTTCAAATAATCGAGTCGATAAAATCCTTAAATATAATAGGGTTGAAAATGGGTTGATCTGGAAAATTTTAGGAAAATTTCAGGTTGAAATTGGACCGGGTCGAGTTTAGGTTGGTCTAGCAGGTTTGGTCTAGTTCAATCTGGTCTTGTTTGGTTAGGTCTGGTCTAGTCTGGTCTAGTCTTGTTTAGCTAACTTAAAAAAACCGGCTCTGTTTCCTTTGCTGTGTGCTTCTACTTCGTGAGTCATTTCTCCTTCACAATCTTCTTCTTTGCGACAAAGACGGAGTCCCGAGAGAGATTCCTTCTCTTTTTCTCTCATTCTTCTAGGTAATTAGCTCTCAATAAGACATTCACTCACAATAGGCAAAAACAACATAACATACTTCCATATTTGTAGGTTTTATTTTCTCATTTACTAATCGTCAAAATAGAGTAACAACCCATGAAAATGGAGTAACCACTCATCAAAATGGAGCAACCACTCAATAGTGGTGCCCACAAATTATTTCTAGAGGGGTATTACGCATACATTAGAACAAAACATCTAATAATACACTTATATTTGATGAAGCATTTTTGCGCTGAGACTTGAGTTATTATGCGGTCTACATAACCGATTTTAAAACCAGGGCGCTCTGACACCATTTTGTAATGCCTCATGATTTCTTAACATAAAACATGCAATTTAAAATACATTTTTAATTAAAATGCATAGCAGATGTAACATCCCGTAACCTTTTCTGTATAAAAATTTTCTTTTTCTTTTAAAACCATTGCGTAATAAAACCAAAGTCATAAATATATAGCGGAAGTCTTAATCATATAAAACATACAGTGGAAGTCTTTTACAAGTAAATACGATAAACCCATTGTTAAAAAAACACATTAGCTTAAAACATTTATTTGAAATCATAAAACACTTAAAAGCCTTTTAAAACATTTATTCCATTCCATGAGCAATAACCACAGGTCAATGTTGCTAGCAGCACAAACATCCACACAGCAACACTCCATCATCTACGTCCATTAACACCTTTATCCATTCGACTGCTCCTTACCTACATCAACGGAACTTAACTATGAGCCTAACGCTCAGTACGTGATATAAACGTGAAACATAGAATTCACATGCAATTACTATAACATTGCATAAAGTTTTCTATTTGGATTCTCTTTTACTGTTCATGTCTTATATCATTATTTAATTTCTTATATGCTGGGCATATCAAACAGGATAATATAAACATCCGTTTACTGTTTATATGCCAGACGTATTAAACCGAACCATATAAACATCTGTTTACTATTTATATACCAGACATATCAAACCGAACCATATAAACATCTGTGCCGGGCGTATCCTACTGGACCACAGTTGACTTCTGTGCCAGACGTATCAAACTGGTTCATAGTCGTTTACTTGATATCTGTGTTGGGCGTATCTAACTGGTCCACAGCTTGTTTACATACATTTTATTCTCGTGTACTTTATAATTTCATGTCTTAATGTTGTCGTGCACATACAATCCCATCCTATGTGCTCCTTAATCGTATCCTTAAAACGTGATCCATCCCATCTAAGGAACTGAACTTAATTTATAAACATACAATTCATAACAATCAATAACACAAATAGTAAACACCCCCTAATTCCTGTGATGTAGGCCCTTTCGGACAAAACACATGCAATACCACATACCTGAGGTCTTTAGCTTTAATAAGTTAACGCTTTAAGATTCTTTCATGAAACTTATAATTATTAGCACATAAAACTATTAATAATTAATTTCCAATAACAAGATCCTCTAACTTTCCTAACTTCAACTAACATGCCCATACACCCATAATGAATAGTTTCCCATTATATCTAGACTATCACTTTATCCAATAACAACAACCCTTAATCCAATAATTACCTTTACATCTAATCTTAACTATTTATTTACACTAAAATCCAACTTTATCCTTCTGCCCATTGCAACTATTAATACCACATGATAATAACCAATTACATGAATAACACCTTACTACATCAATACTTTCACCAATAATAATTACTTAGTCCAATAATAATGATAAACCCTAATCCAATAACTTACTTCAACCTTATCTTTCAACTTATTACCACCATTAATGATAATAACCAACTTCATGAATAATACCTCAAAATATCAATTTAAGTTATTAAACATGCTTAGTGGCTTAATCTATTTTCAACTAATAGCTAATCCTAACCCATAATATATCCATTCACTTAAACTTCAACAACAATAACTACTATCCAAATCTCAGCATTCCTTTATCCAATAATCCAAAGCATATACTTTTATTAAAACCATTAATCCCCTCCACAGATTCCTCAACCAACATATTAAAACAACAGAAGAACACATACCTTATAATACTTTCCTCACGATAATCTGTTGTATTTAATAGTATTGCTCTTCCAAAACCATACAACCCCTTGGATCCACTTCTGTCATTCACAGACTCAGCATCACTCTCATCACTCAAACTTTACAAACCTCCTCGCAATAACTTGGCAGCATAATAGTATCATTTCTTCCCTCACTATCGACTCACTTTTGCATTTATCACCAACAATCACTCACAAAACTCACAGCACTGCTTCTCCTCAACTCATCATTCAGATTTCAGAACTTCAAAGCAAACCCTCACGACAATATCTCTTTGTCAAACCTTTTCCGCAGAGTAACATTACCATTTCCCTCTCTTCTTTCAATCTGCCACACACTCTCTATATATAGACAATTTTCTTAACGTCTAACATTTACTCCAAAGTAAGATGAAGGCCATAGGACGTGGCTTCATCAATGTTCAGCAACGTTTAATGTCTAAATGACCATCCATTCAACTTTCAGACGCATTCAACGTCATAACAGTCAACCCATAGATCTTTCAACGTCTAAAACGCCAATCTCCTTAGCTTAGAATCATTTAACCACATCTCTATTGATTCCTAGCCATTCAGAAGATGCTTCGCTTCGTCTTTGTCGTTTAAAACTTACCCAGAACATTCATTTTAATTAGCAGTCTATCATTTTTAATGAAGGACGATCGACCGTTCATCCATCAAACGTCTGCATATTCCATTATGAAACTCCAACTTTTACTGCCGATCGATCGACGCTGGTCGATCTCCCCTAGCCGATCGACCGCCAACTCCAAACATTGACGCAACATGTACTACTTCTCCAGACCATGCAAACATGTACACGTTATTCCTTACGTGACACATACATAAATATACCTAATTAATAATAACATTTATACCCTATCTATAAATCGATATATACCCTTAAATCACTCTTTCCAAACTATCTAAATTTCATCATAACCAAATGTTTCACCATTTCTCCTTCACATTATCCTTCACTAAATCCAATATTTCCTAAAGTATTATAAATCTTATACTTTCCACCTTAATATGTCCAATTGCATCCAAATATATTCTCTCTTAACATTCCCACTGACTATCAATCCATTTGATATCATTTAATCTAACTCCAATACCATCAAACAGTTCCTTACGTAACCTCAATCCTTCCCTTAAACTAATTATAAACATAACGGGGTATCATCATTCACTTATTCCAACTACGTTTCTCTTGATCAATACCATTACTTGTCCAACTTAGCTCATAATTTTCCAAAATTATCACTTAAGCTATGCTTTCAGCTTAACGAAGATTTGAGATACTACAGCAGAAGACTTTAACGTTTCAACTGCAATTTGTAAAACATTAAACACCATGTATTTAAAAATTCCATTCATAAAATTTTCCCATTTCAAGTTTATATATAATTTTCCTTACAAACTCTAACCCACATGGTCATCTTGCAATAACAACACAAGTCGTCTTCTCATAAATACTTCTTCAGCTGCTTCATCTATGTTCTGAATTTCCCGATAAGATTCTCACTTACATCACAAGATTTATCTATGAGTCTAAAGCTTAGTAAGAGTTAAAATGGTTAGTGATAATGAGATGCTCATGATATTTACTTTCATAAAAATATGTGTTTTCATCTAGTCTCTCCTTTTCAGTCACATAACAGTCTAGATGTTGGAGGCCTACAGTTCAAGGGAAAACATACACCATCTGGTTCTCCTCATGCGAGACCGTTACTCAACCCCACCTCACAACGTCTATTTACATTTATTTAGTTTATTTTTCAGTTTCTCTGTCAAAACATAAGGATGAAAAACTTTTTGTAATCTTTCTTGAAAACTATGATGCATGAACATGTATGTATACAATTCAACATATCATGTAATAATAATACAACACATCCTCATGTCAATATAATAAACATATAGCTATGCACTATAATTAAATCATTAGTCCATAGCATGTCAACATTACACAACCAACAATTTATTCTTCTCAATGATCTTTACTATTTGATGCACCACCTTAAAGGGAAAATGGAAACTCCTTGAGGCTATCCCCAACCAAGGAAAGAATCAACCTAAATTGAGGAAAGCATATCTCGGTCAATTTGCATCCTCTTGACGTGAATTTAGGAGCACACCTTAATCTATAAGTAAGAAAGATTCCCTCCAAAAAGCGTAGGAAAAAGCTTTTGGATGAAAGAGTTATGATGGGTAGGATACAAGCTGGTGTGAATAGACACCTCGTCCGTGCCTATTGACTTCAATGACTTCCTTTGATTAAAACACTCATACTTGGTTCTTTTGCAAGTGTCAATACCTTTGCTGGGGATGTCTACCTCTATGGAAGGAGGTGGAGAAAGATATAACAATAAGAGATATCACCTTAAACATACAAATGAGATGATACCAATTTCTACACAAAAATTAATTGGATGAAACCACCAAAAGAGAGTTGACTATGGAGAAATCTCAACAATTTCGAACAAGAGTTCTATTATCTAAATTCAACTACCCAGGGCAGCCCTAAGAGAGAGTTTAAATACTCCCTAAAAAATTAAGCTTTATAGTTCACCACACAAAAGTTACAAAATTACCCTCACGAAAACACATACTCGACTAGACATGCCCTCACAGAGTGACACCAACAATTGACTATTAAACTTAACAAAAAATAAACCATAAATAAGTTCTTAAATCTTTCATGCAGCAATGATCCAATGAATCATTCTTCACTAACCGTCTTCAAATTGAATTGGGCTTCAATTCCAAATAAGTGAGATTGGGTTTCTTTCACAGAAAACAAAGCTTAGCAAATAAACTTTAATATTTATGCAAGATCATATTCTAGAAAGCTTGAGACATCAGATACAACTTGTATGAAGCACACATTTTGATGTAAGACTTTGAAGATATCCAAATAATCTAAATATTGATCAAGAGTCTGATTGTCTGGAGTTTTGGATTGTCCAACACTTCTTCTAAAGTTGTATTTGATTTTCCATTTATGCTTGATCTTGAATAGCTCCAACACATATTTGGATGCTTGATGGATGTAATTCATCCTCTTTCCACTTGGAACACCTACAAAATAAACACTCAAAATTCTTTTAGAGAATTTACATGCTCGATTGTAGATAGAGGAATCAGTGGCATATCATCCTTTCAGGGTTGAAGAGGATTTGACCTCAATTTTAGTTTTTCTCCTCCATAGTATTCTTCACCCAAATAATGAGATAATTATTTGAATATGGCAGTGGAAAAGACTTCAAAATCTTTCAAATACTCAAAGTTATTTGCAACATCAATAAACCATTCCAATATCTTTGAAAACCAAATGGATTGTAGCATAAAATTGGATTTCAATTGATTGGCAAAAAACTTCTTCCTCAAATGCAATAAAACTAAGTTTTCCTTGCTGTAAATCAAAGGACTTTCCTTTCCAAATACTGACACCAAGTTCAACAACAATAAATATTAGGATCAACAATACTTGTCTAGTCCTACCGCTAGGCATGCCAAATTTGCTATCCACAAAATGTTCATCATAGTTAAAGAAATCAACATTAGTCACGTTTTCAAAATTGAAATTCCAAAGTCCCAAATCATATCAATATCATGAAGTTCTTTAATCCATCCAATTCTAAAAGACCAAGAAATTAATGTATTTAATGGCATATACCTCATTGACATAGTATCTACTATTTTGCTTGTTTCTTCATTCTTGTATCTTAGGATGTAAAGAAAGACTTCAATACTCTCTTCCTACCTTGCATTCCTTCTTAAGAGTTGTTCTTGACTTACAAGATTTGAAAGCAATAAAGTTTTATTTTTATTTCATATTTCAAAGCATACTTGGTATTGATGCACTTGATTTGGTCTAACCAGCTTCATTAAATTTTCCCAATGTTTTGGTTGCACTTTTTTTCTTCAATCTCTTTTCGAAACCTCTTCAAAACTAATGACTCTTTTATTTTAATCACTACATGTGTATTGCTTCACTCATTCTCCTTTTCTATATGTGTGTATGAAGATGAGTTGATAAACTCCAAATTTAATATCGGGTTTGGCAACGAAACATTTTCTTCCCATACTTCTTCTTTCTCATGGAATGTTTTGAACTCCGAATTCATTATGAATAGTGCATCTTCATTTGGATGGACAATCTTAGCCTCCAACTCTTCTTCTTCATTATTTGTTGCCAACTGTTCATCTTTACCCTCTTCATGAGTATAATAAATAAGTTCTTCTTCCAATTTTTCTTCTTCATTAGTTGCTGCCAAGGAGTTATCTCTGCTTCCTTTACCAATCGAGCCCTCCAATAACATCATAACTTTTTGGTTCGGACATTGTGAAACAATGTGCCCAAACCCTATACCAATCTAGTTCATAAAATTTTAGGGTCCAAATCTTCCTTGAGATGTCAATTATCATAGGTTAAAACAGTTTCAAAATTAAACTTCATTAGAATATGCTACCAACTTATAATCCAAAAATGTATAAACTGTTAATGAACATGCTTAACTTTATAAACTTTTATTTCAAGGTTAGCCTTCATAATTTTTAAACTATATCCCCATATCGTTTAAACACAATAACATAACCAAAATCATACTTCAAAATCCAAATTACCCATTATACATAAAAATATAAACCCCAATTTCTCAACGTCCTTCACTTTAGTAGCCAAATTAAAAAAAAAAAAAAACTCATGAGCATTAATAGAAGAGCTCAACTTACCTTGTGAGGAAATAGAGAATCTTTTTACTTAGTGCTCCTTGGCAAAAATGATGAGAGCCTCCTCGTCAGTCACCCTTATTTATGGCATGAAGGGAGAGAGAAAGAAGGTGATGACTCAACCAATGAGTCATTAGCTTCAGTTTCATACCCCCAATCTTCTTCGGACACCATAATCTACCTAAGCTAAAAATTATAGATGTAATCATGGTATTTTTAACACATTAATCCAGTGTAATTTGTGGCTTGTGATTGCCTATTTAACCATTAACTAATCCTAAAGGCCGATTAATGAAGGCTCATCGTGAATATCCATACATTCGCGGACACCTATACGTCTGCTATAGATATATATGAATCCATTGAGAATACTCGTTGCAAATATTCGCTCCCTCAAAAATAAATCAACCAATCACTTATCACCACGTCATCTTGCAGACACATTCTTTTTCATGGATACTTACACTCTCATAATTTCACTTTACTTCAGACGTCCTTCAATCTAAGTGACTATCTTTTTCACTTTCTTATATGTTGCATATGCATTCCCATCCACGAAGACACATCATCAGTGAATTCTTCAATCCAAATGATGACATTTCTTTCAATCTACTTATCCGTTGCGAACGTGTTCCCTTCTATAGATACACATTATCAACAAATCATTTGATCTAAATGACAACATTTTTCAATTTAATTATGTGTTGCAGATGCATTCGCTTCTGTGGATATGCATCATTAACTAATTCTTCAATCCAAATGATGACATCTTCCATTTTATTTATCTACAACAGACGTGTTACCTTCCACGAATTGGCGGACCCTTCAATCAAACGATGACGTCTATTACTTTACTTATTTGTCGTGGACATGTCCCTTCTGCAGATATACGTCACAAGCAAAACCATCAATACAAATGACAATGTCTTGCACTTTACTTATCTGTCGAGGAATCACTCCCTTCCAAAGATTAACAAATCCTTCAATTCAA
The DNA here is from genome assembly GCA_022433065.1 of Begonia loranthoides. Taxonomy (NCBI): domain Eukaryota; kingdom Viridiplantae; phylum Streptophyta; class Magnoliopsida; order Cucurbitales; family Begoniaceae; genus Begonia; species Begonia loranthoides. The sequence continues at coordinate 26,263,856 of CM039484.1, forward strand.
ATGATGACGTTTTGTACCTATTTGCTGCAAATTTGTTCCCTACCATGGACACCAAATTTCCCCGCTACATTTTCTTTTGCGAATGCATCGTCCCTTAATCAATCATCCACAAACACTTACAGTTCCGTACCCAAGAAATATCAAGAGCCTGGATATCCGTTCTTAGTCCTGGACGCTCGTGACAACACTAAAACCATAATTTAAATATAAATCCTTAGAATTTTAATTTTATTTCTAACTCCAAATCAATAATAATTATCTATTTTAAATTCTTGAATACCATAAAAAATTTTACTTGTATGGGTGTTACAGCAACGTTCCCTTGAGTATTGTGTCACATACAGATATAAGATCACTTCTCAATTTTTTAGGGGCCTTTAGTGAGTTTTTGACACTGAGTTAAATTTAAGTACAACACATCATCCTCATACAGATGTTTAGTCTGAGTTTACAATCTAGATTCCAGAGGATTATTAAGGCAGTGTGTTTTGAATTTTAGTGATAGCGAGGTAAATCACTTTCCATTGGTAGAATTTTTTTTACATAACATTAATTACACAAGTATTGGAGTTTTGCTATACGAGGCTTTGTATCGGAGATCATGTAGAAGACCACTATGTTAGGCTAAGGTGTAGGAGTGCGTGATTTTTGGCCTGATCTGATTCAATGGACAATTGAGAATGTTCATATGATTAAAAATTGATTGAGGTCGTGTTGGCTCTTTTTGAAAAGTTATGTAGATATTCTAAGGACAGAGAGATAAAATTTCATGCCGATAACTTTGTATTTTGAAGGTTCAGTTGTGTTGTGGTATAAGCCTCTTTATGTAAAGGGCAAGTTGGGCACACAAAATCTTGGCCCTTTTTGGAAGTGAGTTGATTTAGTGCCTAATTGGTTTGATTTACTACCACAATTGAGTTATGTTCATAACGTATTCCATGTTTCTAGAAGTATGTTCTATACCTATCACATGTTATTTCCTAGATTGATGTACCTATTAATAAGGATATTCATATAAGAGGAGCCGGAGAGTATATTGGGCCATGAGATTAGAGTTCTACATCATCAAGAGATACCCCTTAGTTTAGATCCAATGAAAGAACTATAGTGAAAGAGAAGATACTTGGGAGATTGAATCTGAGATGGTAGTGAAACACCCCCACTTGTTTGATGGTACATTTGAAGTTGTCATAAATTTTAGGAATGAAATTTCTTAAGTGGGAAAGAATGTAAAGATTGAAAGTTTTCAATAAAAGGTGCATTTTGGAATTTAAATAATTTAATTTAGTATAATTGGTTTTTGGTAATTTTTATAAGAGGTTAGTATTAAAGGATTGTGGGCCAGAAGGAGCTATAAAGGGGTTATAATTAGAGGGAAAATTAACCTTAATCTCATTAGAGATGAGAAAATTGACCGTAAAGGAGAAAAGAGTAGGAAGCCCATCTTGAGAGTGATATAAACCCTAGTTTCATAAATGTGATTTGTACTAGGATTTCCATGTAAGAAAAATTGAGATTTTGGGTTTTGGATTTAATATGATGGATAATAAGATTTGATTTAAGAACAAAATCAAGTTAAATTATATTTTGGTAAGCAGTTGAAGTGTTTAAAAATTGATTTTTGGAGCAAAGTTGGATTTTTTAAAATTGGAGGCGGTTCCTTGACACAATGGTCGACCGGGGTGCAAGTCCAATCAACCAGACCAGCAACCGGGCAACTAGGGTGGTTGATCTAAAGATTTACTAGTTGACCAATTTGATCTACCAGGTCTTAGGACAACTGGTTCGGTCAACTAGACACTTCTAGGGTTGACTGGAATATGTTTTAAGGTTGGATTTTTATGGGATTACTTTTGTAAGATCTCCGAGTTAGTTCTTATTCTAATTATGTGTCCCAACAAACTTTTGAAGGTCTAGAAAAACATATTGATAAGTGCTAAGCCTTGAAGTGAGATTTGGACTCCTTTGAATTTTGGGATAGTTAGGCTTGACTTTGGTAGGCCTGTTTAAGGCAAAGATTTATTTTTATGTTCAACATTGTATCGTTTTCCAAAATATTATTTTGATACATGTTCTCATGTAAAGTGACATATCTAAATTTTAAGAGGCGTCAGTTTTTATATTATATATGTATTTTTCATTGGAGATATTTTCATTCAAGCATGCATATTAATTTTTATTGATCGTCTTGATTGTCTGAACTAAGTTTGATCAATCGATGTGCGGTTCTTATTTTTGTTACACACATTCGATCATTGGATGATGTGTTTGTTTGTTATTAACAAAAGTAATGAGTCAGTTGTAAGTGTTGTGTTTCTAGGCACAAATCCTTAAGCTTGATCAAAGTGGTTCTTGGTTTTGCAATTGCTGATTATCACCATCATTATTGATATTTTCAATGACATTGTGTGCTTGGAGTGGATAAGTGCCTCCTTTTTCACTAAAAATTGATATTATATAGTACGAAGTTATTTTATGTATGTATCACACTATACTAGAATATTTTATCACTTGCCCTACTATGTTTTATACTAAGTTTTGTAAAATGTTTTAGATTGACATGCTCACAATTTTTTCTTACTCTAACACTGTATAACTCTATCCTTATTGAATTTTGTTGACTCACCTTAAACGACTCTCTCCTTTTAAATTTTAGTTAGGAAGATCAGCAATTGTCGATAGAGGAGTAGATTGTACACTTATTTCCGTAGTTTTATTTCCTTCGAGAGTTTTATTTTAGTGACGTTACAATATTGATAGATATTTATTTTCGTGACTTTGTTTTATTTTATTTTTGCACACTTATTGGACATTTATTTTATATTATCTTAACGTCCCTTTTGGATATTTGGTTTATCTTAATTTTATTTTCAAAAACTATTCTTGATGCCCTTGCCTTCTCCTAACTTTCATGAGATTAACTCACGAGAATCATTGAGGTTAGAAAACCAACATATTACTAATTCTCCTTCGAACATATGAAATTTCACTACTACAAGTTTCACTTAACTAACTTGATGAAAAAGTCATCGTGCCACGGGAAAAATTAGATTTTGTATGTTGAAATTTGGATTATAATATTCTCTCTAAAACAAACCATTATTTAGTAGTTACTTCTACGAGCAAGCAATTGAGTGGGCATCGTCATGAAAAAACTTGGTTTTGTCAGCACACTCCCCATTATGTCAGCTTGTTTTTGGTGGGCATGCGTTAGCTTTAACTTCATAAATCTAATCAACAACAAATATTAATTTAATTAATTCACTCCAATAATACATCTTTTACTTTATTCTTCACCAAGGTAAAATCATTAGGCATAAAAATATAGATATTTATTATTTGGGTCAAGGACCACATTGAAAAATCTTAATCATTTAGCATTATTATTCCACTAAATCAAAACAATCTTCTGGAACACATATATTAAGGGCTGGGTCTATGTCAATAGTATCATATGCTTCTATTTTACATTTTCTCAATGATTTAAGATCATGCATTCAGGGAATTCATGATGGTCACATATGTATATTAATTATAAATTATGCAAGAGTGGGTAATGTTTTGGTGGATTTCCACTTGAAATAATTCCTAACTTTGGGGAAAGATGTATTGTAATGGAAGTGATGTTTGCAAGCAATTTGTTGTACCATTATCCAACAAAAGTCATTTTTAATACAAAGAATGAAGAGGAGTCAATATATTATATTGGGCAAATGGGTATACTAGATTTCCACTAGTTTTGAGCCAGCAATTTCCTCTACATTGGAATCCAACATCCTCAAACAATGTATTGTCTCACTAGTACCCCACCCAATTTGTTGGGATTCTTTAGTTCTCATTCCTTTTCTTATTCTCTCAGTCTTTTCACATTTTCACTTGTTTTATTTTGATTCTTTTAATTGTTCGAGTGCATTACTGAATTCTATTTTAGTTATGTGTGAGAAGTTTATTATAGAATAAAAGAAATACATCGAAATTATAAATTTTTCCCGAGAGTCATTAATTGTAGCAGAGGGATCATGTCCGTAAGCCAAGTAGAATTTAAATGTTCTATATATATTTTATATTTGAATCGCAAAACTCACTTTATTTTTTATTTTTGATCTAGTGTAAAATTTTCTCTGCCAATTACCTTCTACTCTTAAGATTTTTCACATAAAACTTAACGTTCACTTTTTGTTTTTCTTTTTGTGATTTGATTTTGTTATTATAGGTAGGTGTCATAAAATTATGCCATATTATATTCTTGAATCTCCACCGAAATCAAATCTCCTCTGCCAAGTTGGAGTTTGTGAACTTATTCATTGTAGTTGATAACATGTGTTTTGACATTTTTATGTTAGATGTTACATCTAATTTGATCCTTTCAAATTTAATATGTAACTGTCATGTGTTCATTGATAGAACACTTATAATAACAAATTACAAATAATCAAAATAAGAAAGCAATTGCAGTTATGAATGCATGGCTTGTGACATGATATAATTTATAAAGTGATTTTTAGGTTTGAATGACTAATATTTTGTTTGGATAAGGGATGAATCCCAATGGGTAATAGGGCATAAGTTATGTTTTGCTAATATTCCTACTTTTTCGACTCCACTAAGTTTATTTCCAGCTAATTTGCTTCACTATGATTTAATTACATCTATGTTAGAGTAATGAAACTTTTATTATTTCATTTATTTTTATTTTTAATAATATCATATATATTATTTTAATTGAAATATAAAGAAAAAAAATTGTTTATAATTTTTTAAAATTGTAAATAGACAATGTGATCCAATAATCCCACTTCTTGTAACGACCCGATTTTTCTTACGTTTAAAATCGTGTAAAATTTAAAACTTTTTTATTTTTTTTACAATAGCGGAAGACTTTTCATTATTAAAACAATTTAAAAGACAATAATAAAAGTCTTTTCTTAAAAACTTTTTGTAAAACACAACGGAAGACTAAATGAATAAATAAATTATTTTAGAATACAATAAATAACTTCTTTCCTTTTTCCAATTTAAATACATTTACAAAACCTTTACAAACCATCTCTTTTACATCCATTAGCCTATCCAACCACAAGACTCGCATGTGCAAATCCTTCATCGCTGCATCTTAACATGTTCTCGTGTATGCATCTACATCACAAGACTTAACTAACGAGCCTAAGGCTCAGTAAGTGATATAAAATAAAGCGTGAGTATGCTATGCAACTTTTAAAATCCATATACCATTTTTGTTTCTGTTTTCATTTTTCTTTATCTTTTACGTTTTAGTCTCTTTTCTGTTTCTATTTTTGTCTCTATACCCGTATCTATATCCATTTCCATTTTCGTATCCGTATCCGTATCCGTTCCCATTTTCATTTTTGTATCCATATCTATATCTGTTTCCGTTTTCAAAAACCTGTTTCTATTTTCGTTTACATTTCTGTTTCCGTTCCCATATCTATATATGTATCTGTATTTGTGTCTGTATCTGTTTCCTTATCCATTTTCATTTATGTTTCCATTACTATTACCATTTCCGTTTAAATTTTTGTTTCTTTTATGTCTTTACCCTTACGTTTTCTTTTACCGTTTTCTTGATCTTTATTTTTCTTTACTTGATCTTTTCTTTACTTTATCTTTACTTTACTTTATCTTGATGGGCGTTGGAGATGTCTAAACTTGATGAGGAAGAGTGGCTCACTCAGCTTCACACCTCAAAATGACCCTTTACATTTATCTTTACTTGATGGTGTTAGAGATGTTTAAACTTGACAAGGAAGAGCAGCCAACTCAACTTCACATCTCGTCACACCATTTTACGTTTATTTCTTTCATTTTGTGCCTATACCAATCGGTCCACAAAACTCGTTTCGCCACATTTCCTGTCTATTTTCCTTGGGAAGCCGTTCCACACAGGCCACTCTGACCCACAGTTTATGTTCTCATTTGATTTTGTTTTTGTTTCCTTTTCAAAACCATGTATAAAAACCATTTTTGTATCTTTTTAGAAAACCATGTGTGTACAATGCTCATGGATGCATACAATCTATATCTTTGAAGCATGATCATATATAAAAAGTATATAAACATGTCATTAAAAGAAGCTAATTCTAATAAACACCCAGCAAGCAGTAGTACAATTCTAGAAACATGCTCAATATTTTAATATTCTAATAAAGCAATAAACAATCAACATACAATTCGTAATTCTTGCAATGTAGGGCTCCAAAGACAAGAACGCATACAATATCAACTTACCTGTCGACCGTAATGCAGTTTAGCACCTAGCGTTATTCCTCATTCTTCCGGATACCTTCAAAATCAATACTTACTTATCATAATTCTATTCCACCTTTCAATTAACTTCACAGTTTCCCTAATTTAGACTTAATATCCAGCAGCTTGCAATATACCAATTTTTACATAACTATAAACAACTTCTCTATTTAACTTATAGCTTTTCATAGACAGAAGATAATCTGCGAGCCACTCGCTCCCAGCAAAAGTCATAAGATAAACTTATAGCTTCTCTATTCACCCTCCTTCAATCTCACCATGTTTAACCACTCCTCCCTCCACTCGGCTCAGTACTGCAGAACAGTCTCTCTATCTCCCTCCTCTTCTTTATCTTTCTCACTTTCCTCACACAACTGAAAATCCTCTCCAAAGAACACCCTTCACCATCTCAGTCTCTCTTCTCTGCTTTTCCTCCAGAACTAACTGCCTTTCTCTTCTTTCTCTTTTCTTTCACTCTCTATCTCCTTATTTCTCTCATTGCCAAGTATAACGTGGAACATATGGAGGGAATCGCAGAACACCAAACATCTTCATTTGTCTTTTCTCAGGTCGCAGGATTACGTGGGCCGGTTGACATGCATAGTCGACCGGTGGTGTTGTTTTCCTCGCCATGAATCCATGCGAGCCACTCGCTCCTACCGCTCCCACATCGTTCCTCTGCCCTTCCATTGCCACTGCCAATTTCACCTTTGTAATTTTCCCAATCACTAATTTGCACAACTGAATTCAATCGAGTACAATTCAACCCCAACTTACCTTGGTTTGGCGCTGTAAAACTTCAATTCACAGGAGCTTCACAATTCGTCCCATGGGTTCAGCTACCCCAAGCCCTTGACCCATGGTTTGTCGCTCTTGCCCCACGCGTGCCCAAAACCAATGACGCAGACCCGAATGTTCACCGGACGGCCCATCGTGAAGCCCAGCCTCCGTCGGATCGTCTCCCATGTCACCAAATCCACTCCCGAGCTCTCCCAAACTCTCTCTCTCTCTCTCTCTCACTCTTTCAGAAATTTTTATTCGCATGCCATGTATTTGATTTCCCCCCTCTTCGGTTCAAATGTTGAACCGGTTCAACTCCTCCCCTCTTTAATTCAATTTTTCTTTTATTTTAATTCTATTTACTTTACTTTAATTTATCTAATTACTATATAATTATACATACATACATATATATATATATATATATATATATATATATATATATATATATATATACACATACATACATATATGTGTTAAATATACGTATTGTATATTAATCGATCCAAATTCCAATTCTTGACTTATTCCAAACATCGCTTCCTCAATTTATTTCCATAATAACATCATTCCAAAATCTTCAAAATCCACAATTGTTATTATTCTTAGCCCCAGCTAAATTCTGGGTATTACACTTCTCCCTTCGGAATGTACAGTTACGAAATACTCCTTTCCTAGATCTATATAAGATAACATAGACAACAAGAATCTTTTCCATTGATTAGAAAGATATGAAACTTGTTAAGGTCATCAACTAGCCTTGTTGGGTCTAGTTGTGACCGCTGATAACGAAGCCATGTTGCTTACATTTATGTTATGAGCATTGCGACCTTCAGAAGTGAGTGTCACGACATTGAGAGAAAATTGGTGTAATACATTAAATTTTATCGTGGTAAGTATAAGATCTTGTTATATCAAAGTTTGGTAAATTAGATGTATTGGAATTGTGGTATGAGGTGTAAATTGGGAATGTTATGTTATAGCTTATGGAGTAGGGGACATTTAAATGCCTATGGGACCTATGAGAGAAGGAGTGCTCGTTCAAATGGGAGTTGAACGACTGGCTGTGCGTAAGAATAAAAGTTTTGAAGCTTTTGGATGAGTAACTGGTCGACCAAGAAGTTTGCGGTCGATTGGCTTCTTTATAGATTAGAAAATAAGAAAGTTTGCAAATGATTAATCAACGACCAGTGTCTAAACAGATTGTAAAGTTTGGGATTTTTGGTCAATCGGCTGAGGGCAGGGTGATCGACCTGTTTTGTGAAGAAAACACAGAATTTTAGCCATGGGTTGATTTGCTATCGACCAGCTTATTTGAGGTCGCCCGAGAATGTGTAGAGTCGCCAGAAATCATGTTTATGTCATGTTTTTATGTTAGGAAATGGTGATGACTCACTACTTAACTATTGCAGCGACGTCACTTCTTGCTTAGGATGGTTGAAAAAGGATTTAACTGTATTTAAAGGAGAAACTTGATGGCAAAAGGGAGGAGAACGCTGTGTGAGGAGAGAAGAAAGTGTAGAGAGAAACAAGAAGAAAGAAAGAAGTGAAGGGTTTGGGAAAGGAGAAAGCTTCAACTCTTTGGCTCTTATCTTCTTCAAGGAATTAAGGTAAGAAATGATGTATGTATTTTTCCCTTTTGGGCTACATCACAAGAGGTAGGTTATTGTTCATTCACTTGAGGATTTGATGTTTGTGTTTAATAGATTTTAAGTTAAATGATTAGGTTTATACATGGAAGATATGTTGCGTTGATGATATGCTATAAAATAAGGTTTGTATGTATTCACTTATGTTCATGTATCATAATTTTTAAGAAAAACTATGGAAATGATTTTTCATGCATATGGTTTTTCAAGTAAGGAAATATGAAAAAGTTTAAGAACTTAATGATAAAGGCTTTAGGGACAAGCCCCCATTATGAGACTTTGGTTACTTAACTCATTCATAGAGGCTTGGTGGACATGGTCCTCATAAATTAAGGCGTTGACGGGTTTTCCCCCAATGATTGAGGCTATGAGTTAAGTTCTAACAAAAAACAGAAAAAGGAAACTAAATAAAATTGTTTTATGTAAAACATATTTCATAATTCATGTTGTATTTATCTCTTTCTAAGCATTAAACTTATTGATTATGTCTTGTGATATAGGTATGCATAGTAATAATGAAAGAAATAGATAATTGAGGATTTACGCGTTGCAAATCTTGTGGTTGGCTAGACTAAACAATGAAAGAGAATGTAAATGGTATTTAATTTGTGAAATATATTTGTAAAGTGATGCTTTAAGGATTTAAAGAAAGAAATTTGATTCGTGGTATTTATGACATTATTCTCAATTGTTTTTATGTACGAAAAGTTTTACGCCACGCCATGTTTTATGAAATGAAAAAGTGTTCCAAATCCATACATTTTAAAGTGTATGACAAAATGGTCTCCACAATTAGCCATATAATTTTTGAAAAATAGTTGGTAATGACTATTTTTTAGCTGTTACACCCACTTTACATTAGCTCGAGTTGGGCATGGGCCAATTCAACCCTAGAACCATAGCAAACTGTTGCCGAATGGTTCTTGAAATTGGAAACTAGAATAAAAAATATTAAGTTTTTGAACCAAACAAAACTAGTTTTCATAGTTTTTTTCCCGTTCGGTTTTGAATTATAAATAAACAAATAAATAAATAAATATATATATATATATATATATATATAATAATTCATCACCCTCTAACCAACTAAAATAAAAAATACATTCAACGTCAACTAAACATGCTTCCGATAATATTAAATGTGCTTTCATAATATCGATTTAGCATTCATGTCATGATCCAAATGAGATTCTAAACAGAGCGAGGAACTACCCAACCCATGAAAGAACGAAACCGCCAAACCCTCGATGGTAGTTAATTAAAAATTCAGCAGAAGATTTCAAATAGGAAAATACTATTCAGAGCCCAAAACAAAGTAGATAATGTAATAATATGAGTTAAATATAAAGAGAAAAGGAAAAACAAAGTAGTCTAGTAGAAAGAGAAAATACTAATAAAAGAGTCATATCTTACCAAAGGAAAATACTCTCAGATAAAGAAACAACTAAATGGATAAATTGATAACCAGTGTTGCATCAGCTACTAAAGATTTCTTTCACTATGACCTGAAAGGGATGTCATTGAGGTGACTTTTCTGATCTCAGTAAAGACCTATGTCTTATATAAAGAATTGAATAAAATAGGTGAGCATGCTAATGTAGAACTCATATAATAAAACTAAGAAAGAAACATCAAAGGACATGTGTCAAAATAACACATTATAGTGTGATATATAAATTAAGTAGGTCAATACTATAAAATGATAACTCTTAGTGAAAAGGGAGCTGTTTAGGAACCCTGAACACACTATGCACAAGACATATGGAAAAGACGATACTCAATGATTGCAATAACATAACAAATTTGAAAATGTTTAAGGTATTGCACCTAGAAACACGACACAATCAACTGTTCCATTACTTTAGTTTCCAAAACACAAACACATACTCTAACAATCGAATATGCGAATCAAACAAAGAACCTTCACTTGGGTCGATCAAACTTGGTTCACAAGACCAAGTTGATTAGCAATTAAAAATAGTAAATGTGCATACTCAATTAAAAGCATGGCACTCAAATACATACACATATAATATAAAAATTGACATGACAAGACAATTAGGCATGTATAGAAGATATGAGAGCACGTCTCAAATTAAATTTTAGAAAAAAATCATGTAATATGTATGCAATGCTAAACATAAAAATAAAATAAAATAAGCCCTTATCTCGACTGAATATACCATTGCCAAATTTCACTATTCAAAAAATCTAACAATTAAGTCTCGGTACCTAATCATATTATCACAATTAGTAATATTCCTAAATTCTTAGAATAATTTTTAGACCCCGTTAATAAGGTGGAAAATAACCTAGGAACCAAACTGTCCCAAAAAAGAAAGTGTCATGGCACACATAGGTGAAAGTAACGACATTATAATGTCTTGGCATACATTGAGAAAATGTTGCAGCATAATAATCACCGCAGTGCCTCGGCGTTCCAACTTCAAAACCCTAAGAGTGACATGTGTCACACTTGTACACAACGTATTATCTAGATAAAATGCAACGACATAAATCCATATTACGTCACGACATAAAACCTGCAATTTTTGTTACGAAAAAATGCCCTAGCGTTCACTCATAATGCCTTGTCATTATATTCTTTACATCAAATTTCACAACAATCTAACTAGTTCTTTTATCATATCTCGAATTCATGCCAATTACATTCTAGACTAATACGAACAAAATTGTCATGCAAGGTTTTATCGTTTTCAACTACAACCTTTCAATCCTTAAACCATAACTTGAATTTTCATTCAAAATTCATAAAATCACCGAAACGTTGTGAGAGAGAATAGAATTTCATATTACCTTTGAGAATCGAACCCTTAGTGATGATATTTTGTTGATTTTGACAAAAATCCAAACTCTTGTCCCTACGAAATCATGATTCAACATAAAGAAATTTGATTTTTATGATAAAACAATATGAGCTAAAATTAATCCAACTTATCCACGAACTCCTTTATGATTTCACATTGAGTTCAATTCTAATATTCCAATTGGGTGTTTCTTCAAACAAAATTTGGATCTACAACAAAATCCGTAAATAAGAATCCTAATTTCGAAGGGAAAAATTATACACACAGAGGAGTTACCTTACCTCTAGCTCTATCACTAGCAATCCAAAAATCTCAAATTCCACTAGCCAACATCAACTTTTTGGACTCAATTCTCTCTAGGAAATTATGTCATTGTCTAAACTTTTGTGTGAGATAGGCTATGAAAAAGTAGGTACAAATATATACCGTATTGGTCTCGTCTGCAGAAATTTCGTTACCAATGCCACTATATTAAAATACGAAAAAAGATTTTGAAATTTACCTTTAAAATATCCAGCTTTTACACTTCATGACCCCCTAAAGAAAATATAACTCCTATAATATCAATTAATAATAAAAAATTAATGGAGAGAAAATAATGTAAAAGTGAATAACAATAAAAAGTCTAACTTTTGAATTTACATCATATCAAAAGTTCAACAAAATATAGCAAAAGTCATAACAATTTATAACTTAAACTCAAACTATTCTAAGTATCAATTCAAAACCAAAGTTCATAATATTTGACATTATTAGTTGTCACGTCATTGATTCATCATATTCTTCAAATCTATCAAAATTTACAAAATAAAAATATTTAACACATTAAAAATAAAACAGGTATAATAATTATGAAAAAATGGTACAAACCTTCATCAATAATACTATCTAACTCGTCCATTTGTTGAGACATATTAAGAAGATTGAACCAACTTTTGGTGCATATAAAAGCTTCAATACTTTTGGGTGACAAAGAACAATAAAACATAAAAAACATGACTACCACAACTAATATCAAATTCTGAACTGATAGTAGAAATCAGAATGATCAATACATCTCTTACTATTTCACTTAAAACTCCATACTTATCTCACTTTGTCTCCACCGTGCTAATATGTTGGTGTTGTTTGGAAACTTTTCTAAATTATCAGAAAAATATTGATCTATTTTAGATATATTACTTCAATCACATACCTTAAAAATATTGTCAAAAAACATAAAGTAGACTACATAACAATGTGCAAGTCTGAGAGTACTCTTCTGTGCCCTTTGCACATTATCACTAACACTTGGATTCTAATCTTCAATAGCTAAATCACATGTATACTCTACTTACAATTGTTCAAGTACATTATCTACTTGCTTTAAGAAGTTTCCTTCTCTTTCATTACCACATAATGTGTAGACAATACTTTGAAAATGTTGTTTTGCAACTTGGATAAAGAACAGTAGCCATATACATAAAAAAGTTTATTTTATCAAAAGATCACCAATATTTATCAAACTTGTTTTGCATTCCAAGAGTCATTCTTCTCAATATCATATTATCCTCATTAGCAGATTGTTGAATGATCATCTTCAAATTATAAACTTCACCAACATACATATTCAATTTAATATGCAATGAAGTAGAAAAATTCATAATCATATCATAAAACACTTTTAAAAATTTTATATATTCTCAAATGCTCTACCAATCTCTAGTTGTAGGTGGTTCTTCACCGCCCAAGTCAAGCAAGTAAGAACTATCATTTTCTTCTAAATTTTCAAATGCTTCTTTATACTTCTTAGCACTTTCTAATATCAAATATGTAGAGCCCATCGAATAGGAACATTGAGGAAAATATTACTTTTACACCTAATTTTAATTTTATCAACACAAATCTTAAATTGTTGCAATCTCGCAGGCAAAGACCAAATATATTTTACAACCTATCATACTTTCGCAATCTACTCTTGATGTTCCTTTAAAACAACAGAAACTATCAAATTTAAAACATGTGACAAACATTTGACAAATATGTAATCTCCATTTGAATAAACCTTTTCCAATATCTCACAATCTTCGTCAAATATATAATTGCAACGTCATTGGAAGATGCATTGTCAATAGTAATAGTTATAACATTTTTAATCTCCCAATTAAGCAAATAATTTTCAACTTCCATACTTATAGTTTCTCCTTTATAGTATGGAATCAACCAAAAACTAAGAATCTTCTTTTGTACATTCCAATCTCCATTAGAAAAATGAATTGCCAATACCATATAATTCAAGTTTTGAATAGAGGTCCATGTGTTAGCGGTCAAACATACCCTTTGAGATGTTGTAAAAAAATATTCTTTCAACTTACTTCCTTCTTTCTCATATATCTTACAAATATCTCTTAGAATTTTTTTTTGAAGGTATAATAAACTTCATATTTAAATATAGACAAAAGATTCAAAACCTTATTCCTTCAACTAATCTAATAGAAACTCATCTAAGATAATCATATTTGTAAGAAACTCTCAAGCATTTTCTCTCATTAGGTTTGAAAATCAAACTCTTCTGCTTCTAATCTACAAGTCTTAAAACTTCTTTGAATATAATTATATGCTTTCTAAAATTTGAAGTACTACTTTTTGATGGATGAGTTGGATAACTTTATCCACTGTAATTACATTTAGCTCTATGATCACTATTTTCTATTATAGTAAAGTGGATATTTATCTTTTGCTGTAGAAAGTAAGTTCTTGATTACAATTACTTCATGTATGAGTTTGTTGTGAAAAGATGACATATCCACTGTAGAAAAAAAAATTAATTTTTTAACAAAAAATGTGATTGTGAACTTTGCCTTCTTTATTTTCCATAGTTTGAGACTTTAGTTGTTTGCAAAATTACTTTAAGGTTTGACTTATCACTCACTCAATAGTTCAAAGTTTATTTTGTTAATTTTCCTTTGTCATTCCAACTAATGAAGAAAAAGACTCAATTTTGAAAGAGAACAATTTTTTTTCACAAGTTTAAGTGTTTGTTGGAATTTGTTGTTACTTTCCTATTCGTGGATTGTGAATTTGGTTATTGAGAACTCTTTTAATTTAGGAGTTTGTGTTGCTTATTGGGTTAATTTATCGATGAGAAATATTTGATTTTTTTTGGGAGATTTGTTTTGATATTTTGGGGGCAATTTTTGTTAACGTTTAAAATATATAGTTTTCACAATTTTCACTGCTCAAATTTATGTTCAGATATTTTTAGGTGAAATTCTGAAAATTTTGGGAGATGAGTTTGTTGAAATTTGATGTGTTGTTGGATCAAAATATAAGATATTTGTTAGGGCAAGTGAAAGATGTGAGATGTATTTGCACATATGTATTTAGACAACGCATTGTCAAGATTCTATAAATAACTCACTTCTTGGTGTGAAGAAGATAAAATTTCTAAGGATCAGAAAGCCTTATTTTTAATATGTCTACATTTTTCAAATCAGATTTTCTATGATATTTTGAGTGAGAAAATAGGAGTAGTTGTATATAAAGAAAACTCTAACTAATAAGTTGCATTTAAAGCAACGACTTTATTCTCATCTGAGTATGGAAGGATTTTCTATTACATAACACTTGACTTCCTTTAAAGAATTAGTTTTGAATTAGGGACTACAGGGTGTAAGTATGATGAGGAGCATTTAGGATTAATTTTACTTTGCTCAATGTTTGCTTCATATGGCACTTTTAGAGAGACTATTTCATATAGTAAAGATACTTTAACTCTAGAAGAAGTTTGTGGTGTTTGGTTATCAAAGAAAACGATAAAGCAGATTGTTATTGGATATGAGTCTCAATGAGAGGGACTTGTTGTTTGGGGTAAAACATGAGAGTTAAACAATAATAACAATGATAATGTTAAGGGTTCAAAGGAAAAATCAAAGTTAAGGAAATGTGATAGAACTTGCTACTTTTTTTAGAAGATGAGGATCATTAAATCATAGTGCTGTAAATTGCAGAATGAAATTAAGAAAGTTGTTAAGAATGGAAATCTACCAATGACGTCCAGTGAAATTGTCATTGCAGAAGAAGAAGACCATGGTGCTTGAGATCCTCTAGTTGTGTTTAAAGAACACTCAAAGCCAAAAATGATTACATTTGGTATTCAACTTGTTATTTTCATGTGTTTCAATCGAAAGTGGTTTTTGACATGTGAGACTATTTCATACAATGTTGTAGTAATGGCTAATAACACATTTTGTAAGATAGCTAGTATTGGTACAATCAGAATCAGAATGGTTGATGGAGTTGTTAGGACACTAGGTCATGTGCACCACATTCTTGATTTGAAGAAAAATTTGATCTTATTGAGTACTCTAGATTTGAAAGGGTACAAATATAGCGTTGTAGGTGGAGTTGTAAAGATTAATAGAGGTGCTCTCGTAATGTTGAAGGGACACAGAAGGTCTGCAAATTTGTATGTATTGAAGGGTTCTACTGTATTGGTAATAAGGTTGATAAATTTGTTACCTCACCTTCCAAAGGGTTGTTTGAGAAAACTCAGAAGAATTCAAATCCTCAAGTAAAGTTCAAGTTGAGATGTAGATCTACATCAAAGCTGTAAAACAATTCATTTTTAAATTTATAAAATTCTACATAAATTTTTTGTGTTATTGGAGGTCAACTTGCTCGTGTTGACTCAAATTTGCCGTGACTCATTCAGGTACATCCACGTGTAAACTTTTCGGTCAAATAGTCAAACTAGTAGAATTTTGTATTATCATGTGATTCGATCTGAGGAACTAATGTTTAGTAGATTTGGGTTACCGTGGGTTGGGTTTCGTAATGTTTGAGTTTTCGTCGAGTTGGGATTTAAAGTGTTTATTTAATATATTAAATAAATTAAATTAAATTAATCTAAAAAGAAAGGAATTTCTTCCTTTCCTTTCCTTATCAGCCACACACATACAAAGAAGAGCGAGAGGGGGGAAAGAGCTGAGAGAGAAAGAGAGAAAGAGAGAAAGAGAGAGAGAGAGAGAGAGAGAGAGATCTCCCCATTCTTTCATCCAATCCGAGTCGCTAACGTCTTGATGTATAAGTTTTGTGAAGGTTCTTCTAGGGTATGTTGATTTCTCACCCTCATTCTTTCATTTCAAATTTTGTATACGCTGTATTCCGATTCAAGCTTGGAAAATTTGTAATCTTCTGTTATTTCTATCTTATTGTGGTTGATTTTGAGTTTATGCAGGGTTTAAGTCTGATTAGGGGTGTAAGTCGTGGAAAAGGTCACCTCTGGACATCTGCTACTTAAGCAGGGCATTCGCGTTGGATGTAGGTCTAGAAGTCCGCGTTTGGATTTTGGTTGTAGGAGTCCACAACAGCGGTCTGGATGTCTATTGGGGCGATTGCAGCTCGGGTCGAGACGTCCGCATCTGGAATCTGCGACATTAGGTTGGGCATCCGCATTTAAGAATGCCTCGGGTGTCTAGAATGAATTGCATCTCTAGACTGAATGTAAAATTACAAGAATTTCGTACATTATTCTACTGTTTAACTAGAAGTTTGTTGTGAATAATGAGGATATAGAGTTCATGATATAGAATTGTTAAAGTAGGATAAATGTGTTAAATTTTTTGTTCGCTGGAATGTATGTAAAAAAAGAATGTTAGATGCGGAGAATGGGTGTCCTTCAATAATAAAGAATGTCTAACGCTAAGAAAGAAAGACGAAGACAAAATGTATGATGTTCTAAATGTTGACCCACGTTAAATTAATGATAAAGTGAAATGCACATTATTAAGGAAGAACAGGGTTAAAGCAATGGACGAAGTAATGATCAATGGATCAAAGGATCGGATGAAGTGTTGATCATTGGATGAAAGGATGGATAAAAGATTTACCTTTGGATGAAAAGAACGGAAAATAGAAAGGACTTTGGTTGCAAAGAGGAAGGTTTATTGATGATGTGGATCCATGGCAAAAAGAATGAGTAAGTGGAGCAAATCTGCAATGGAAAGATTAAACGCTATCATTTTGGAAGGAAATGTATTCGCAATAAATAGTGTTCTTGTGGAAGCAAAGGCAATCACGGAAAGGAACCTGCCTACAATTTAGGTATTTGCAGAATGAATGAAGTCGTTTAGCAAGGAAACGAGGTCTGTTATGGATAAAGGACGTCCGCTAGAGGTAAGGGACATCCACCATAGAAAATGAAAAGTCTAAACACTTCTTTGGTCTGGTCATTATAGAAGATGAAAAGTCACCGTAAATTATTTTAGTTGAGTAGGATACACTCGGAGTTTAAGTTAGACACCTTAAGCTTAAAAGTAATTTATAATATTTTACTACTTAATTTGGCAAAGATAAATAGATATGTCTGACCTTAGCAGGAGAAAATGAGAAGGATAAGTAATTGTTCTCTATTATTTTAAAGACTAGAAAAAGTAGAAGACTATAGAGATTGCGACTTTTAGACAAAGAGCTTGAAGTAGGGAATACTCACATGTGCTTGGCATTTTATAAATATTGCTAAACAATACATAGATATTTTTAGGATTTGAGGATCTATTTAGCTTTAAGACTTGCATATCTATTGATTTGTTATGTGTTATTTTCTGCAAAATGTTTTCATTACATGGTTTGCATGTAAGAAAGACAACTTAATAATAACTTATGTAAATAGGTGATGTGGTGGGGTGGGTTGGTTGTTTCCTTCGGGTGGACCAAATGGTGTCACTCTCCCCTAAACTGAATTACATCCAACATCTGGACTATAAAGTGGGAGAAGAAGAAGACTGAAGAACATGAAAAAACTAAAAGATTAATAACATATATAAATAGACACTGGGGGTTTGGTTTGAGCTAGTTGTCCCGTATAATGCAGACCAAATGGTGTTACTATTTCTTAGACTAAATTACCCCAGTGGATAACCTGTATATCGAAGGAAAAGAAAGAATAATAATAGAAAGTCTCATGCATATTTTTATTCATATTAGTTATCATGATAGTATTCCCTACTAAGCATTTGGCTTACATGTTTGTTTCTGTGAAATAAGTTAGTTTCTAGAGACTACGAAACCTTTCAACTAGATGATATAGTTGTTGGGGCATTTCCATGGATGTATTTTTTTGTAGGTTCGGTAGACATTCAACTTGAGGGGTTGTATATGGGTCTTTCACAGTTTGTATATGTAAAGAAAGCTAATGTATAAGTATTTTGTTTAAGTGTTGAGCTTCCGCTATTTTCAAGAAGATATTTTAAAAAAATAAATATAATAGGTCCAATTTCAGATTGAGAAATTATGTGTCTACATTTTTTTGTGTCAGAGCCCTCAAGTTCAAAGTCGATTCTAGAGACTACCCAACAATACAAATTACAGTATGGGAATACTACAGTAACTGTAAGTATTTAGTTGTACATTTTATAGATCTAATTGGGTTTTAAATTGTTTAGGATTAATATGGCGAGAGGAACTAGAAGAACTATAGATCTGAGGGATAAAACTATCAACTGACAGACAGACATGATGGAACGTCATATACACTATATGGATAGGAATAGAGAACAAGATGAACAAAGAAATTTATAGCCTATAGTTCAAAAAGAGCTAGTATGTGAAAGGTTTCGACGATTAAACCCACTGAGCTTTGAATTAAATATTTTTGACCCAGCAGCTGAAAAATGGATACAAACTATGGAAAAGATGTTTGAGTATGCTAAAATAGAGGGTAATGAAAAGGTTACTTATGTTGCATATATGCCTAAGAAGGATGCAAAAGTTTTGTGGGATTTTGTGAAAAGTATGCATAACGCAAAAATTATGTCTTGAAATGAGTTTAAGAAAGTACTTTATTTTGATTGCACCACTAGGTTAACAAACTAGTGGAGCTTGTTAACCTATATTAAATTGGGTTACTAACAGATTACCAACACCAATTTTAAGGCTTGTCTCAATTTGTTCATCATTTGGTCAACACCAATGAACATAAGATGCCCCAATTTGTATAAGGTATAAATTGATGTCCAAAGAGGTGTGAAAATATCAGGCACACATGAAGTGACATATTCTGCAGTAGTAACCAAAGCCTTAGACGTGGAGATGGTGTAAAACCAATACATCAAACAAAAAGAGTCGACTGAAAAATTCTTTCAAGAATTAGACCACAACAAGATAGAAGTTAGCCATCAAATTCAAAATGATCAAAAAGACAATTTATGGGTGGACCTTAATAAGAAAAATAAAAGCATAAGTTGAGAGAACCATCTTCCTCTAAAGACATGTAGCAACCAACACAAGTTGTTCAGTGCCTCAAATGCAAAAGAAATCATTATGGAGAATGTAAAGCTGGCACAAGACAATGTTTCAATTGGGGAGAATTCGGACATACTGCTTGTGATTGTCCATCCCTGCCACAAGGTTAGAAAAGAAAGGTTACACTAAGAATATTTGCACTCACTAAACTTGGAGATAATCAAGAAGCTAGCATAGTATCAGGTATGCTTATTATTAATGGTGTTATTTTCTATACTTTAATGGACTCTAGAGCTACGCATTCTTTTATGTCTTCTACATTTTATGGAAAATTAAATCAAATATCTAAACCTCTTGAACAAGGATAAAGTGTTTTGTTGTCATCTAGGAAATCTTTGGATGCAAATCATGTTCTAAAGGAATGCATAGTTGGTCTAAATGGAAAATTTTTATGTGGTGATCTTACTATTATCAACATGTGACATTATTTTAGAAATGGACTGGTTCATCAGACATTTTACCACTACAGATTGTAGAAAAAGAATGGTTATTTTCCATCCCCTTAATAGTATACAACATGTGTTTTATGGAGATAGAAATGAGGAGGATATGCCTTTTATTTCAACGTCTAAAGCACAACAAATATTAGATAAAGTATTTCCATATTTCTTGGCTAATGTCATGGATATAAGTAAAATTGTGGAAAAAAAGTTGAGTGAAATTCCCATAGTACAACAATTCCTTGAAGTTTTCTTAGATGACCTACCAAGATTGTGCGTTGATCAAGAGATTGAATTTACCATTAATGTACTTCTGGACACGTCGTCGATATTTAAAAACCCGTATAGAATTGCACCAATGGAATTAAAAAGAGCTAAAGTCTTAACTTGATGAACTAGTAAATAAGGGATTCATATGCCCAAGCTGTTCTCCATGGGGATTGTCTGTTTTGTTTGTTAAAAAAAAGATGGTACATTGAAAATGTGTGTAGACTATAGAGGGTTGAACAAAGGTCTCTCAAGAATAAATATCCACTACCAAGAATTGATGATTTATTCGACCAATTATATAGAGCAAGTGTCTTTTCAAAAATTGATTAACATTCAGGATACTATAAACTAAAAGTGAAGGGTAAAGATATTTCAAAAATAGTATTCCAAACACGATATGGTCATTATGAGTTCTTAGTTATGTCATTTGGACTTACAAATTCTCTTGCAGCATTTATGAATATGATGAACTGCATATTTAAGGATTATTTGGATAAGTTCAAAATAGTATTCATTGATGATATTTTGATTTACTTTCAATCAAAATAAAACATGCGAAGCATCTAAAACTTGCATTATCAATTTCAAAGGCACATCAACTGAATGCCAAAATTTCAAAGTGTGAATTTTAGTTAGACCAAGTTAAATTTTTGGATCATGTTATTTCTAAAGATAGTATTGTAGTGGATCCAACCAAGATTCAAGCAATTTCAAACTGACCACAACCAAGATATATTGGGAAAATACGAGGTTTTCTTTGTTTAGCAGGTTATTGTAAATGGTTTATCGAAAGATTTTCTAAAATTGCCTTAACCTTAACTCGTTTGATAAGAAAGAATGTAAAGTTTTGGTGGTAATCTGCCATTAGTAGAGTTTGCTTATAACAACAGCTATAAGTCAATTATTAAGATGGCATCATATAAAGTACTTTATGAAAAGAAATATAGATACCCTTATACTCGGATGAAGTTGGTGAACAAACCTTATAGGTCGTGATGTTGTATAACAAACGGCTGAAATAGTGAAAGTAATACGATTAAAAATGTTAATAGTTCAAAGTCGACAAAAGTGCTCTGTAGATCATAGGCGAAGAGAATTGGAATATAATGAGATTGACCAAGTGTTTTTAAAAGTCTCTCCATTTAAAGGAATTACAAGGTTTGGTAAAAAGGAAAAGCTTAATCCATGATATATCGGACCCTGTAAGATAATTTAGAAGATTGTGAGAACAACCTATAAATCAGACCTTCCATCCTTAATGAAAGGCATTTCATGATGTGTTTCATATATCTATGCTTAAGAAGTGCATCATTGATCCATCTCAACTTGTGGTGAAACAAAACATCAAGATTCAACCAACTCTAGTCTATGAAGAGAAAACTGTAAGTATACTGGAAGTAGGGGTAAATAAGCTAAGACATAAAAGGATTCCATGGTAAAAGTACTTTGGCAAAATCATTAAAAGGAAGAGGCCACGTGGGAAAAACAACAAGACATGGAGACTAGATGTTTATAAACAAATTTTGAGGGCAAATGTTTTTTTAGGAGGGAAAAAATGTAACATCCGAAAATTTTCATACTTTCTTTAGTTGTTTGACTAGATGTTTGTTATGGATAATGAGGATGTAGAGTTCATGATATTGAATTGTTAAGTATGATAAATGTGTTCAATTCCTTGTTCATTGGAATGTATGTAAAAAAAAGGATTATTAGATGAGGAGAATGAAGTCCTTCAAGAAGAAAGAACAAGAGTAAAAGATCAAGATGAAATGTTGGATATTCTAAATGTTGAAGCATGTTAAATTAATTATCACGATGCATGTTATTATGAAAGAGTAGGATGAAAGGAACAAATATAGTAATGGCCAACAGATGAAAGGAGTGGATGAAGTGTTGATCACTGGATGAAAGAATGGATAAAAGATTTATCGTTGGATGAAAAGAGTAGAAAAGAGAAATGATGTTGGTTGTGGAAAAGAAGGTTTAATGATAACATGGATCCACGACAGAAAGAATGAAGAAGCGGAGCGAATCTGCAGCGGAAAGATAAAACATTGTCGTTTTGGAAAGAAATGTATTCGTGATAAATAGTGTTGTTGTGGAAGCAAAGTGATGTAGTACAAGGTCCTATATCAAGGGCTAGAGCCAAAAGGCTCATTAACTTTTACAATTCTTTTTATTTTGTTGGTGAGTCAATTTTGGATCAAATGGAGGAATAACCAACACTAGAAGATCAAAGAAAACCAAAGTACACAATGAAGTGGGAGACATTCCAAGGAGCCAATCTTAAAGGGCAAGTTAACAACACCAAACAAGACGTGGAAAAACATGACCATAATTCATAATAGTGCCTCTCTTTCAAGAAGGCCAAGAAGCAAACATGGTCAAGATTTAATTTAAGCTATTTTTTTTTTTAAAATAAAGTTGCAAAAACTAGTTGATGGATGATGTAGTAATCGGCTAAGTGTGTTAGCTGAATTAGCACCTTTTATTTGGGTGCTTTTTTAGTCTTTTCCTATTTCTTACAAATCCTAATTTGAGGGAAACTATTTAAGCTCTCTTTCTTGGCTAGTTAGAGAATATAGAATTGATATTGAAATCTTGTTTTTGAATTTGGAGAGATTCCTTTTCCTATCTTCGGTGTTTTCAGCCATTGTTGTGGTGTGATGTCACATTAAGATTACTTTTGATAGTTGAGAAATCTTTCTTATCTTTGCATTTGTGTTCTTCTTCTTGAGGTAGAGCACGTGAAATGGTGTTTAAAGTTTCAAGGAGAATTGAATTGGTGGACGTTTTCTTGATGAATTTCTAATTGAAGATCCAAGCTGTAATTTCTTGACATCTTCGAACCAGTTTAGTTGCATATTTCCTTCATCTTGACGAATGTCTTTACAATTTTTGGAGGGACTGATTTCAATTCATAAAGGAGTATTTTGTCCAAAAATCATAAAAAGAAGCCTCAAATTAACCGAGTTGTACAATTTTCAAATTCAGTCAAATTCCTTCCTTATTGGCGCGACATCAATCTAGGAGTTTTCTTACTTGCACACTTGTGGTGCATCACAAAGGCAACCACATAAAGGAACGTGTCCACAATTTAGGTATTTATAGAAGAAAAATACAAATAAATGACGTCCACCATAGCTTTGCCCATAAAAATTCTCCATCAACTACATTTATCATTCATCACATCCTTAAGTTCCTCAATAAGATCATCATCACCTACTTCACAAAGTTCATCTATGACCCTAACATTTAGTAAGAGATGCATATGAAATATAAATATGAGATGTAATTTTTCATAAAAACATGTATTTTCATTTTCAGTCTTTCTTTTCTTCTTCTTTTTTTCTTTTTTTTTCTTTCATTCTTTCATTCTTTTCTTTCTTTCGTTCTTTTGTTCTTTCTCTATAGGGGAGAGTAGGAATGAGTATGGGAGACACACCACTAATGTCTCGTAACCTTTGTTGAGACAATCCCAACATCAATTGAGACCTCTATTAGCTGTTCCGTCTATCATGCACAATGACCTCGCAACCTTTGTCGAAGTCCTTGTTTGTGTCTCTCTCAAGTTCTCTGAAAGTATATTTTCTACAATTATGATTTTGTAAAAGTTGATGAATGATGGTAATGAACGACAAAGTCATGGAGCTATTTCAATGTGTTTATGCAAGGTGGCTTTAAATAGCCACTCATAAACTATAAAATAAGAAATAGCTAAAAAGGAAACTACTAAATACCAATACTTAATTGGCTATCACACAACTCATACTTGACCAATTTCTATACTAGGTCTTAGACAACTTAACTAAAAATAAATTACTTAATGAAATCTTGTTCCTTCTTCTCTGAGTTCTAATGGCTTTTGTCAATTATTCCTTCTTCATGCTCGGCCACTTGGATGATTTCCATATTAATGCATCCTTTGGCTTTCCTTTTGTCGTCATGCTTAGTCACTTGGGATGGTTTTCATAACTCCACATGCTTTAACCCTTCTTGATCCTCAAGCTCAGCCACTTGGGTTGGTTTCCATAACAAAACATGTGTGAGTTTTCCTTGGTCTTCATGAGTTGGTGGTTCCTCCACTTGGCCCATTAATGCGTTACCTTTCAAATGAATAGAAAGGTAAGTGTTGATGAGTTTTAGGTGGTAGCTCTTGTGATTGGACCTTGTAGTTTGTCACAATCTTTTGTATTCTTTTTTTTACGTATGTTCATTTTTGTTTCATTCTTTCTTACATGAAAACGTATGCATGAAAATCTCTTTTGGTAAAGAAAAATGTTTTTCATGATACATGAGACATACATGTGACACATAATAACAGTCTGAACATAATAAGGTAGCATATTCTAAATCAACATCTCAACATAAATAGTAACTACAATAATAATAAATATATCATCTATCAATACCTCAAATAATAAACATAACATCTATCAATGTCTCATGAATAAAACATAACCACATCCTTGGTCAACATCACCATAAACAAAACATAAACACATCATCAGTCAACGTTCACATAAACAAAGCATAAACATATTATCGGTCAATGTTCACATAAACAAAGTAGAAACATATCCTCAATCAATAGTTATTAGACATCACAAACAGAACAACTATCATAAGCCTAAATACTCTGTCACTTTGTGATGCAAGCCAAAGGCCAAACACATGCAAACATCACTTACCCAAAGTTCTTAGTGGAGTTTGTAATATCCAACTTTTCAAACACGTTTGATTCCCTTAAAAGTAAAAAGAGAATCGGGTTAGTAAAAGAAAAAGGATGGAACTTTAGTAATTACACTGTTACAAGGACTTAGAAATAGCTCCGTGACTCTGTCATTCATCACCATCATTCATCAACTTTTACAAAATCCTAATTGTAGAAAATATATCTTCAGAGAGCTTGAGAGAGAATCTTCCAAACCTCGTGGCTCAAGAGTGATTAGGGTTTCGACCTAATCCTTCGTATTTATTAATTGTCAAGTCTAAAAATCCTGCGGAAGATGCATCTTGTTATTATTGTTTCCTTATCAGTCTGAGAATCAAATTGTAGCTCAGGGATTCAACAAACAAATGCATTTTGAATCTATCTGTAGGTGCAGCGGACATGTGAGCTTCCACTATGGACAACCACTCATCTTTCTCCTCTAATAACAATCTACCACATTCGCATTTCACACTTACATTCGCAGACACTAATGTTTCCACAGTCACCAACACTTCTGCAAATACTTCATCCCACGGATCCCTCATAAATTATCTACCAATCGCTATCTGCCAAGTACGCTTATTCTTTAGTGGATATCTCTCCTGCAGACGCCAAAGTTTCCGTTGATAGCTCACTTCTAGGATCCTTCTTAAACTCTCCACCCATCATTGTCCACCACATACAATTCGCAAACCCATTCCAATCCATGGACACCCTTACGCCGACACATTATTCATTATTCCTTCTTAATTCTATACACACTTAACTTTCCTTACTTAATAAATCTAATATTTTTAATAATAATAGTTCTTCCGCATACATTGTTACATTCTTCTTTCCAACTTCTTTCCACACCAAACTTTCATAATCTCGTATCTTAATAAATCTCATTTTTTTTTTCATAAAAATAAAATCTTTCACTCCAATTTTTCTTATTCTGTGACTTACTTAATAATTCTAATATTTTTATTAAAATATAATCATTTACTCTAACTTTCATAATTCTGTAACTTGCCTTAATAAAATATATCATATATTTCATGACTGCATTATTCTTCATGACACATTGTATAAATTTTCAATTATGACATCATTCATTTCATTAATATTTCAAAAGGCCATGTCATGCATGAAATTGTTCATGGAAACTTTCGAAGTGTTACAATACAGGCTGAAATGAATAGTTTAATAACTGCCATTAGACTACTAAGGCATGAATTATTTCTAATATGTAGAGAACCAAATTGAAAACATACACATGCAAAATTTGATTTGAAGCAGGTATTGGATTTGCATCTAACAATAAAGGAATAAGGGTAACTATTTGCTGAACATTAGCAAAAATAGTAGAAGGAGATAGTAAGAGTTGGTGAGGGTTTGCCTTTGAAAGATGGAGGGGCTGTTGGAAGGGATACTCGATCATCCACACAGCTCCTCATCTCATCCATGAGAGTCTGTTAAATGGCACTGAGCTCTTCAATTCACCTACCCCATTGCCTAAAGCCGGTCATCCATTCATTCAACTCGGCTGCCATATGCTGCAACTAGGGAAATCAGGCTCTCCAAGCAACCTACAATCATGTTTAACCTCTCTTCAACCATTGACATAAAGTGAGATGCCTAAGAAGGGGGCTGAAAGATATCATCCTCCGTAGGATCTAAGGGTATCGAAGGCTTGCCATAGAGGAAAAAGGCTTACTGGGCCTATGTGGATAGATGTAGTCCAGTTAATGTGGAAAGAGGCTATGCAGTTAACTTGAATTGAGGTTGTGCGACTAACCTGGATGGAGGTTGTGCCTTGAATACACATTTCCCTCTGACTATTGTCATCCCCATTGAAGTCAAGGTCATCTGATTGTCCACATCAATGGTCTATTTGTAGATTCTCAGCTCATCGGCAGGTATCGTTATCTCGTTACACTCAACAATTCTCTGAATAAGTCAATTTTACGACAGGCTTTTCGTTGGATTGTTGAGGATGTCATACATGTGACTAAAAATCACATAATTGATGTTGAGTCTCTTCCTGTTGTAAATCTTGTCCATCAGATATAGATCCATGCAGCTAACATAGTCTCAATGTTCATCCTAAGATAGAATTCTGTGCAATATCACGTTATGGATCACTCGAGCTTTGGTGTTCAAGGTCTTAGATTTTAGTTTCTAGAATGCTCCAATGTTGGGATTGTGGTGTAGGTACTGATGCAATGTCTGACCTTCTCTTTGTCTAATAAATCATAGATCCTGAGATACATGAAAATACTGCTTGTTTGGTTCCTTTGTTGAACATCCGAGTGGCTCATTTATATCATTAGGAGTTAACCTCAACTCCTTTCCAAACATGTAGCTCATGAGCTCTAGTAGTTGGGTGCACAATTTCAAATTGCATAGAACAACTTAAAAATTTGCTCACAGTATGCTCCAACTAGTTTGCACAACCCCACAATTCCACTATGCTTAAACATTTCTTCTATTCCCAACTCCATGAACGTGTGAAATTATGCTCTCCTCGAGACAATAATCGAATGACGTTTAATATCATTGTCGTACCTATTGTTCGACGACACCGTCCTATAGGCAGGTGAGAAGAATTTTGTTATTGGTTTTCATGAATGTGCCGAATCAGAAATAGGTGGGGTTTCACCCTGAAATTGAGAGAGAACGACTTCAGTTGTCGGTCGACTAACACAGGACGAATGGGCTTGTGCTTGACCACTCTGAGATTGAAAGCTTACGAATTCGATTACCGTTCAATGGACATGTGACGAATCAGATTGTGGTAGAGATTAAGAGGGTGTGAGTTTACGCTTGATGGTCAAATTTGTGGACCTAGAATCCATTGAGAAATTCACGAGAAAATTTTAGGGTTCGAGTATTTGAGAAATTTGTGAGGGGAGGACAGTGAAATCGAGTGGAGATTCAAGTTTTTCTCCACTCGATTTAGCTCTTAGACAGTAAAAAAAATCGCTAGGAAAACTCTTAGAAGTCACTCAAAAAATTTTAGGGTTCGGACGTAGACATTTCCACAATGCAATAAGCTTATATAATAATGAGCCACCGCAAACACGTTCTCATCCCCCGTGGATCCCTTGCGCGGCATTGGTTGAACACTATTTGAAGGTCTATATCTAATCTTGTGCACGGATCCCTTGTGGGCTACAAATCCCTACCACGTGTCCACAGATACGATATTGTTATATATTTTGGGCTTATATAATTAGATCGTGAATACATACTCGTTCGCGGATGTGTATTCGTCTGATGCAGATGTCTAGATTTGTTTTTTAACAGAAAACATGACTAGAAAGTTTGTGTTATTTATTTTTCATAGTTTAAGATTTAATTTATTAACAAAATTAATTTAAGATATAGATTATAGTTGATCTCATAGTTCAGGGGTTTTTTTGTTAAATACTTAAATTTTAAAAGAATAAAATAAACATGTTACAACTTACACGATTTATTATTCTACAAATAAAATGAATAATTAATTAATTAGTCACGTAGTTTGGACACTATATATACTGCTGCCGCGAAGCCGACACCAGCATTAACAAATTCACAATCATCCCTCTCCTTCTTTTCCTCTTACTTCCACCATTAATGGCGCTACGTAGGAGGACGATATCAAAGCGATTTTTCGACTGTTACAGAGTGTCATCACCATCAGTTAAAGTAAAACAACCTTCAACAAACGATTTCAATTTGAACTTCCGCCGGCAATATTTCACCGCTCCGGCGTCAGCGGATAAAAGCTTTTTCCGGCGGTTCCTCCAACGCAGAGCTATATACCAATCGCCAGTTAATATCCCAGAATTCCTTTCACTTCCTGTTGGAGACGAGCTCGTAAAAAAGCTCCGACGTATCAACATTACCGGCGACCGTCTCCACCTCAACGGACTCAAGCCTCCTGAGGCCTCAACGGCGGACATAACCCTTCAGGCAGAGATCTCCGTCGACGAAATAAGAAAGGTTTTTAGGCTTTCTCAAATGGAGAAGCTGAAATCGAAGCTAAAGGATGTAGGGAAGAGCTCAGTTTCATACTCCGATTTCGTAAAACTTTGCGCCGACGGCTGCGTGAATGAGCACGAAGGTGCTGAGTTTGCCAAGATGTTAGATGATTCAGGAAACGTCATCGTTTTAGGAAACGTCGTCTTTCTTCGTCCTGAACAGGTCAGCTTAAACTGATAAATTGAGTATTTAAATTTTAAAACATATATTTTTCTAAATAATTTTAAAATAAGATAATTAAATAAAAAAATCTCTTAAATATGATTTAAAGAGAAGCTAACCATTAAACTAATTTCGCCAATTAAAATTCTAAATTATAAAAAATGAATGAAATTAATCTCACAATGATCTTTTGTTAAAAAAATGCTTCTCAAATGTCCATTTAACATTAAAAGACGTCCACAGTTAGATCTTTAGATGTTTTTTTTGAAGGTGAAGGATGTCCAATGTTAATCTTTGGACGCCCACTTCCCTCGGAAGGACGTTAGTGTATAATATATTTTTATAAAACTAAATCGAGTAATTAACTAAGGAAAATCCAGGTGGCAAGATCAGTGGGGTCCATCATACGTGATTCAACGGCTTTGCCAAACGACCCAAGAGTGGAAGAGCTTGAAGAAATGGAAAAGCGAAAGAGCGCCATTGATGACAGAGCCAAAGCTCTGGTTAAGGGAGAGATGTACTGCGGCCTAGGATTTCTGGTGGTTCAGACCCTCTGCTTCATGAGGCTAACTTTTTGGGAGCTTAGCTGGGACGTAATGGAGCCCATATGCTTCTTCGTCGCCTCCCTTAACTGCGCTCTCGGCTATGGTTTTTTCCTCAAAACCTCCGTCGAACCCTCCTTTGAAGGCTATTTTCGTCGCAGATTCAAGGCCAAGCAGAAGAAGCTAATGGAGTTTTATGGATTTGATGTTGTTAGGTACAGTGAGCTTCGAAAAGTCTGCGGCCTTCCTGGCGGTGTAAACGACGGAGATCCTCATCTTTGAGTCATAATATTATCAGTCGTCTTCTTCGTCTGATGTTAGAGAGAGACAGAGACAGAGAGAGATCTTCTGTAAATATGCCAATTGGTTTTTCTTCCGTATATGATTCACATCTTTGTCTAAAAATATAATTTTTGTTTATTAATAATATGAAATTTTCATTTTATTTAACAATAAAACACCTTCATTGTGAATTTCATGATTGGTTAAACAAGTTAGCGATTCTTTAGCCTGTCCAAGAACCCAATCCAAGCCCAGTTTTCTGTTCCTAGGCTCGAACTGCTTAATGGGACCGGTCTAGCCCAGTCCTCCCTTTCTTGTAGTCGATCGAGCTGGACTGATCTTTCATGTAGAAACACGATATGTTGGTGACACTTATTTATACGAGAAATTTCTGCTAATATAATGAGCAAAGGTGTCATACTTTTCGCTTTGTGCTATTTAATACATTCTCATAGGTCATTTTCCATTGTGTATAGTCTAACCAAAAGCATTATTCTTCTAATTTATATCCATTTTGTGTAAAATGATTTCAGATGATTCCATAAAATAAAAAAAAGTATATATTCTTGCATATTTTCTAATAGGGTATTTAACAAAAAAAAATTTTAAACTATGGAACCAATGATAATCTAAACTTTAAACTAACTTTGCTAACAAATAAAACTATAAACTATAATAAATTAATATGAAAAACATTGCAGTTATCTTTTTTTTGTTAAAAAAATGTGTCCTAGACATTCACACCAACCCAGGGACGTTTGTGTATACGTCAGGTTGGAGCAAATGTCCGTATATACGTTTTTACATAAAAATGGACGACCGAACATTAAGAGTGGACATCAAATCTCATAAATATTTTACTTCTACATGACCGTATTTTAAATAAAGAACGTCTCACTATTAACTTTAAAGAGAAATGGACAACCACATGTAAGAGTGGACAACCACACTTTCATAAGTTTGTGCTTTCATATCTAATTTTAGATGATCGAACATTAAGAGCAGGTGACCGCTACTCCAACTATATAAGTTGAGCGGACACCCTTTGATCAAGTCGTGCGACCTAGGCAATTTGCAAGTGATTTCTGTATGACCTCCCATCGATTTCAACTTCCTAAGAACGTTACTAGAGACTTGAAGTTCCAAAATCGATTCTCTCGTCAATTTCTCTATTTTTAAGTCACAAATTTCTTAAAAATCGAATCCTCAAATTTATCTGTACCTCTAATCTGAACGCTAAAATGACATCAATGGCTGGAAAATTCACTTTGAAGCGTAAAAATCCTCCCTCCTAATCTCAAGGGCAATCACAAAGTGATTTGACCCGTCGTCGTCTACTAGCACTTGAATTATTTTCACCTGAGTTCAAGACGGTGTCGTCCGAGGATAAGTACAACAATGATAGTAAAATTCGTTTGATTATTATCTCTAGAAAAGTAGAATTTCATGCGTTTATAGATTTAGAGAAGATATTTTTTAGCATATTGAAATTGTTGGGGTGTTAAAGAAGAGAGAATTTTATCATGAGTGGGTTGCTAAACTGTGTTACGCAAATTAAGAGATGGACACCCAACCCTTAGAGCTCAAAACTTATATGATACGAGAGATTAGGTTATAACTCCCAATGAGTTAAATGAACTGCTTGGATGCTCGATAGAGGAATCGAGTGAAGAGTATTTTCAATATCCAAGGATCTAGATTTTATTTAACAAAAAAAAAAAGTCTGACATTGCTATGAAAGTTGCACCACAATCTTAACATTGAAGATTTCTACAAGTCATCTCTCCATGTCAGACCCTCAGCAGCATCCAATGCAAAACTAAATGCAGTATCCTCTAATTCCCATTAGAGGAAGGCACGAAGATCCAAGGATGTATGTCAAACATCTGAGGATAGTCCATGGACATTTGAGAAAGGCCCATCGGCATCTAGCGATGCCACACAGACGTCCAAGGATGGACACATGGACTTTTGGGTTGATCTAACAATTTTATTTGAGTGTTAAAAGCACGTTTAGATTGTTTAAGTTAATTTAACATTTTTTATTAGAGCAATTAAATCCTCCGTCTTACTGTTTTTGAAATCAAAGTTTCAAAATTTTGTATTTTTTAAAGTTAAAATTCTTTTTTGAAGCATTTTATTGTTAAGAATCATTCAAAAAAGTAAATATGAATGTTATGCAATTAAAATAATTGAATTTGGTGTAAAAAATGTAGATATCGTCGAATTTCTATTCGGGTCGAACTAGGTTAAACAGACCTGACTAGAGGTTGAAGATGATTTGGATGACATGTAGTTTCAGGGGGTTTGAAGTTACATGTCGTTCCAAGTATAAGAAAGGAATTTTTCTCGTGGCCTGAAATGACGTCGTTTTGATAATTGATAGACCCCAAGTCTCAAGATGACAACACAATGCAAGTTAGCAATCAGCTAGCTCAAAAACCCAAGTACTGGAATTAAACAGATTAGAACTCAAGTTGCATACAGCTTCTTCACTTCAAATTTATAGGACAACTAGTAAACACTTAACACAAAGTCACCACCAAAATCCCCCTTCAAACTTGTCACACACGCTGAGTTATGCGTGGAAGAAAATCTTACTCGGAAATGCTAGTTCAAGAAAAACAGTTTTGCGGCACTTCAAGAATAACATACATAACTCCAAACCTCCAATTTCAAATCACCAATTTCCAATCAATATTCCACAAACATAAAAGGACAAGTAATCTCAAATCAAGAACATAGCAAGAACCTCAAGACAAACAAGAAGAAAATAGAGCACAAAGTTGGTCTGCAAGCCCTCGCTCTACCGACGATTGCGACTGGTTCAGGTCCTTCAAAGAAAGGCCTCTCTACCTTGGCTTTGACTCGATCTTCTAGCTCTTCCCACCAAAGACACTTCCAAAGGAAGATGCTGGAAGAGTTAGTAGTAATCTTCCTCTCCAAGATCGATCAAGAAGTATGAGAGGAAGACATTTTTGGTGTTGGCATTACGGTGAAGCATACCGTGCACACCGAGGGGTGTTTGAGAGTAATCTTCAAACGAGGTTGCAACTACAAAAATGGGGTTCAAAACTCCTACTAGGGTTTCATTAGGGAAGGTTAAATACTTCCCTAATGAAAATAAAAAGGAAATTATAGAATTGCCCTTGAGTTCACAAATCGGACATGAGGGCTCGACTAACATACTAGTCAAGCACCTCAAATCAAAACAAATTCAAATGACCTAAAACTAAACAAAATATGATCCAATCAGTAGTAATCAATCCAGCATAGTCTAACTCAACATCACAAAGTAGAAATTAAAC
The DNA here is from genome assembly GCA_022433065.1 of Begonia loranthoides. Taxonomy (NCBI): domain Eukaryota; kingdom Viridiplantae; phylum Streptophyta; class Magnoliopsida; order Cucurbitales; family Begoniaceae; genus Begonia; species Begonia loranthoides. The sequence continues at coordinate 26,297,389 of CM039484.1, forward strand.
ATAACTTCCTCTAATTGGCCTAATTGGTCTCGGCCAAAGAGTGCTCATCAAAACTGTGAAGGGTAGGTCCTAGCCGAGGGAAAATGTCTTGCCTCCAAGTGATCACATGTCTAGAAGCCTCTTTGTCATCAAGCATTGGCTCTTGCTCAAGTTCTTCTAGTTTATTCCAACCTACAAAATAGCAACTCGTTATATAAGAAATGATCCTCTTGGCTTGGGCTCGTGTGATAGGACCTTGGGGCTCATCATTTGCTATGTTCAATGATTATAGATGGGGGTAGTTGCACTAATGTTGTCTCCCTTTAGGTTATTCAGAAATTAGGCTTAGAAACAACGCCACACCCTAATCCTTACAAGCTCAATTGGCTTAATGACAAAGACCCCATCAAAGTCACTAATCAAGCTCAGCTAGCTTTTTCTATTGGGGGTTATGAAGATGAAGCTCTCTTTGATGTTGTACCGATGAGTGCAAGCCACTTATTATTAGGGAGGCCATGGCAATTTGATAGAAAGGTGACTCATGACGGATTTACCAATTTTTACTCGTTCCAGATTAATGGAAAAAAGCCCCTCTCCGCCCTGAACAAATAGCCCAAGATTATGAATGTATGAAAAGGGGGAGGGCCGAATCAACATTATTCATCTCCACGAATGACTTGAAGAGGACCTTGCTACAAGGACGTCCTTTAGTATTGATGGTGTATAGAGAAAGAGTGGATGAATTGAGAGTTATACCCGATTCAGTTTTACATGTGACACAAGAGTTTGAAGATGTTTTTCCGAAAGAGCTTCCTCAAGGCCTACCACCGTTGCAGGGCATCAAGCACCAAATTGATCTTGTACCTGGGGCCACTTTGCCTAATCGACCCTTTTATAGGCTCAACCCCGAAGAATCTGAAGAATTACGCAAGAAAATTACAAGCTCCTCGATAAGGGATACATTCGGGAATTGCTTAGTCCTTGTGCGGTTCCTTCATTGTTAGTTCTTAAAAAGGATGGTTCTATCCGCATATGTGTGGATAGTAGGCCATTCATCAGATTACAATCAAATACTGGTTTCCCATTCCCCGACTAGAAGATATGCTAGATGAACTCAATGGTCCTTCTATTTTCTCAAAGATTGATCTCAAAAGTGGTTATCATCAGATTTGGATGTGGGAGGAGGATGAATGGAAGACAGCCTTCAAAACAAAGTATGGTTTCTACGAGTGGATGGTTATGCCCTTCGGCTTGTCTAATGCGCTGAGTACTTTCATGAGAGTTATACACCATCTTCTGCGAGATTTCATGGGAAAGTTTATCGTCATTTATTTCGATGATATTCTTGTTCATAGTCTTGATCTATCGACTCATGTAGAGCACTTCCATTGGCCACATCTTGGGAGGAATGTTCAAAAGATTATTGAATGTTGTATTGTGTGCAAGAAAGCCAAAAGCCATGTTCTCCCACAGGGACTATATATGCCTTTGCCAGTAGCCACTCACCTGTGGATGGAGATTAGTGTTGACTTCATTTTGGGAATTTCTTGGACTGCTAGATCTAAAGATTCTATTATGGTGGTGGTTGACCAATTTTCAAGATGGCCCATTTTGTTGCATGCAACAAAACTGATGACACTAGTCATATAGCGGACTTGTTCTTTACGGAGATAGTGAGATTACATGGCATTTCCAGTTCTATTGTTTCCGACCGAGACGCCAAGTCCCTAAGTGCCTTTTGGAAGACCCTCTAGAGGAAGTTGGGTACTAAGTTGCTTTTTAGTACTTCTTTTCACCCCCAAACTAACGGTCAAACTGAAGTCATCAATCGAACCTTGGGAGCATTGTTGAGGACTATCATGACCAAACGTCGAGCAGATTGGGACTTATAGTTACCCTATAGTGAATTCGCCTACAATAGGAGCATGCACTAGACTACTCAGCACACACCCTTTGAGGTTGTGTATGGTTTAAACCCCCTTACACCAATGGTTCTCATTCTCTTACCTATGGATGACTATGTAAGTGAAGATGGGGCTTCTAAGGCCGCAAGAGTCAAGGCCCTACATGAGAGCGTTCGTAAGACTATTGAAAAGAAGAACTCGAATTATTCTAGGCTTGCCAACTAGGGCCACAAAGAAGTAATATTTGAGGAGGGAGACTTAGTGTGGTTACACTTGTGGAAAGATAAATTTCCTAAGCAAAGAAAATGTAAGTTACTTCCAAGAGCGGACGGACCTTTTAAGGTGATTGAGAGAATCAACAAAAACGCATACCGACTAGAGCTTCCGGAGGATTATGGAGTGTCTTCCACTTTTAATGTGCAAGACTTGTCACCATACCTAGGGGAGGATGAGCAAGTTGCCAAGGAAGTAGCTATAAAAGTATCGGATTTGAGGTCAAATTCTCAATGACCCAGGGAGGATGATGCGCCCCAAGGTCCCATCACACAAGCCCGAGCCAAGAGGCTCATTTCTTATATAACGAGTTTCTATTTTGCAAGTTGGAATAAACTAGAAGAACTTGAGCAAGAACCAATGCATGATGGCAAAAAGGCTCCTAGACATGTGATCACTTGGAGCCAAGACATTTCCCCTCGGCTAGGACCTACCCTTCATAGTTTTGATGAGCACTCTTTGGCCGAGACCAATTAGGCCAATTGGAAGAAATTATGTTTAATTTCTACTTTGTCATGTTGAATTAGACTATGTTGCATTGGTTACTACTGATTGGATCATATTTTGTTTGGTTTTAGGTCATTTGAATTTGTTTTGATTTGAGGGACTCGGCTAGCATGTTAGCTGAGCCCTCGTGTCCAATTTTTGTGAACTCAAGGGCAATTCTGTAATTTCTTTTTTACTGTCATTAGGGAAGTATTTAACCTTCCCTAATGAAACCCTAATGACAGTTCCTCTAGAGAGGTTCAAGCTAGTTCTCCCAGCATTTCTCCTAGGAAGCGTCAGTGGCGTGGAGAGCTAGAAGATCGAGCAAAAGCAAAGAATGACTGACCTTTTCTTGAAAAGGTTCGAACTAATCGCTACCCTCAGAAGTTTGAGGTGTTGCGGACCTTGTTGGTATTCTGTCGTTTCTTCTTGTTTTACTGAACTCTTTGGTGGATGAATCTCTGGATTTGAATGTTCTTGAATGTGTATGGAAGCATTTGATGACATTTAATTGATTTTGGAATTGGAATATAAATGTGTGTATGTGTTGTTGAAAACCGCATATTGTATTTCTTTAATTCGACTACTTCGGGCAATTTGTTACTCTATTCATAGTTCAATGTGGATGACGAGTTTGAGCCTCGATTTTGGAAGAGACATTTATTAAGGTGATTGCTGGTTGTCCTCTAAATTTGACGTTAAAATACCGTATCCAACCCAAGTTCTAATCAGATTAATTTTACTACTTGGATTTAGGGTTAGTCGGTTGGTCTTGTTTGTTTTTTGACCAGTTTGGGATTGCTACCTTATTCCCTAAATTCTTGCAATTTCTTTGTTTGAAATTCTGGATTATGAACGTACTTTGATTATATTTGAAGTATTGGGAATTACTTGATGAATGAAGTTTGTTTTGGATCGATTTGTTCAACCATAATTTGAGAGCCGCAATCTGTCTTCTTAGCCACTAATTCCGAGCAGGATTTTCTTCCGGGCATAGGTGTGAATTTTGGTGTGCGTTTTAGCCCCTATTTTGATGACGTCTCCTCCAAATTTGACGTCAATTGGACTTCAGATTCGTGAGATATAGATTATCATTCTGGTGGGTCGCAATCTGTTTTCTGGTCGTGAATTCTGAACAGCTCTATGTTTCAACCATATCTCCAATTGTGTAATGATTTTGTGAGTGAAATTTGGAGGTCCCTTGTCTTTATTGGTTATTTAAATCTCCTCCAAATTTGGGACTTATTGGCTATATGCATTGGGAGTTGTCATTATTTCACTAAGAGTGGACAGATTTAAGCTTGCCGATTGTAGATTGCCCTAGTGTTGTCTTCTTGCAATTTTGGGGCACATCATTTGGTGTCAGAGCCTTGCTCCTATGTTTATACTCTGAAGTTGGTGAACTTAAACTCCTAGTTTGATGGTGAGAGGCTGTAGATATGATATGACCTATAACAAAGAAGAAAATGAGTTCTTGGTTTCTATTCCAACTTTTAGTGGGTTAGATTCACTCAAAGTTTACACGGATTGAAAAGATGAGTTGGAAGAATTTTTTTTAACTCACGAGTTTTCGGATAAGGGAAAAATGAAGATTTCTTTGTCAAAACTCAAAGAAAAAGCTTCCCTTTGGTGGAAGGGTAAATTATGAGAGAACGGAATGCGGCAAAGACCTCATAAATTCGTAGAAATTGATGAAGAGAATTTTGAGAAACAAATATGCTCCAAAGCTTACGAAGGTAGCCTCATCTTCTCCACAACCAATTTGATCCAAGAAGAGTGTTTCAAAAGGGCTACGGGCCCAAGTGTGGGACATCGAGGACTCATTGCAACATATAGCTCAACAACCTGACAAACTCTCAGCTTCAATAAGGTCTGCAAATTCTCAACCCATGCAACCAATTGATCTTGGTGAACTAGTTGACGAACATGGAAAGGTTAAAAAAAGGAGTGATGATGTCTCCTTGATAGTAATTAAAGAAGAAGAAGAAGAACTAAACTTTCCACAAGAAGGTCCTCTATTTACAATGGATTCCGAGTGTACAATTTTTCAGGAAGAAGATTGTTTCTGAATAGTTGAAAAAGGTGTTTACAAGAAGAAATTCTTGATGATGAACATATTGAGAGTGAAGAAAATTTGTTGACAGCAACTAACTTAGGGAAGTTGAAACATGACGAGTGGTTTTATGCAAAAAAAGAATCTCTCCATATGGTGCTTCAAAAGGCTCTCACTATCCGCACCAAAGAAGAGTTTCCAATGAATCAATTTTATCAAAGCCAATGTTTGAACATGGATCAAGTTAGTTCTATGACCATTGGTGGAGGAACTTGTTTCAACATGTCTTCAATAGTTATAGTTGACAAATTTTATTTGAAGACAATGGTGGACCCTAATTTCTACGAGTTATGTTGGCTCAATTGTGGGAAGGATACCTTAAGGGCTAAACAAGATTTTGTTGCATTTTCTGATTACGAATGCTTAGTACCCTTGGAGATATGCATAAAAAGAGAGACTCTAGTGCTTGCAAACTTTGAGGGAGAAGAAAAACTTTATAAAAGGATACCACGATGGAAGGATGTCTTTGAAGCATTTCTTCAATTAGTAAAACGCAAGAAGAGGAAGACAACACTGTTGACCTGTACACCAAAACCAAGGTCTACCTATTGTCCGAATTGAATGCTAAGCTTTTTGGATTTGTTAGATTAAAGGGCTGTATGTTGATGATAAAGGCTCTGGTTCTTGGAATGATTTATATACTAAGGAGCTCAAGGATGGATATGACCCCATGGAAGACGTTTTCTTGAAAGATGGCAATCCTCGTGTACTAACGAGCGAACTCCTAAAACCCACAGTAATTATAGTTTAAGGTGGGGACCTAACTTGCTACTTTGGAGAAAAGAAGATATGTGAGACTTTGTGGGGATTTTCTTCTTGGTCACACATGCATAAAGAATTACTCATAGTTGAAGAGAGTTGCCTCAATTTTGGGTGGTTCAAGAAAGTGAGGCCTTTACATAAGATTAGTAGAAATTCAATGGACGAGGGAAATGAAATTCAAGCTAAAGATATATATTATAGAGTGGATGAGTGAGCTTATATGGTGGAGTTGTACCGTGGAGTAAAAATAATTTTCCCATTTGATTCGGGTGGGAAGATTTTTAAAAAGGCAAAAAAGAAGAGGTAGTTATGTAGCGACCCGAATTTCTTATTTGTCTTAAAAACTCATACACTTCTAAGTTAATTAACGACTTTAAGGAAAACGTTTCTTTAAAACATTTGACAATTTAAAATCAGAGTGCTACAAAATTCGAGTGTTACTAACTTCTAAAACAACTATCTAATTTTAAGAAAATCAACCATGCTAAATTTAATTTGCGGAAGCGTAATTTGAAAATGTCATAAACCAATATCAAATAAGATTATGAAATTTAAATACCAAACCAACTAAACATGAAAAGGTTAACTAAATGTTTACAAACTTTGTTTGACGTTAAACCCTTTTTATTATCAACATTTCTTCTTTATTTGCATACCATACTACTACTGCTCCACTTGCGTCTCCACCGGATACGCCACAGGCTCCACCGGAATGGCCTCCTCATCAACTCGTGGCACAATCACTTCGTTACCTACACCATAAGTAAGGACGTGAGCTTTTGGCTCAATAAGGAAATGGGGAAAACAATTATGCATATGTCTCTCATTTAGTTCCTTTGGAATGGGGGCCACCCAAACCAATTCTTTCATTTACGTTTTCTTTCTTTCTTTTTTTCTTTCTTTCTTTACTCGTACTTCGAGTTGGAGATTAGAAGAAACTGTATGGGATGGTATAGTGGGTCGGACCTAACCTCTTGTGGGCAACTAGGTCCCATTCCCGATAAGGTAGGGGCATATCCTAATTGTCAGACTAGGACCGCTACCCATCTGTCTCCTAACTCCCTTAATCCTTTCCTTTGGTCTTTTCTTTATCGTTTTACTTTCCCTTACCATGCATGTGAGTACCACCCCAAGGGGGTACTCCTTACTTGGTTTCTATTATATGATCGTATGAGTACACCCTATCCAACTAACACATATATGGGCACCAAAATTATATATATAAGAGTCAAAGATAACACAACATATCTCACAAAGAAGACAAGATGTATAATGCTATGACATCACGCAGATATTAGTTTAGTATTCTCAACCAAACTCATGAAACTTATTTATACATAAGAAATGACGAAATCAATGGCATACTTCATCGTAAATTCCTAATAACGTAGCTAACATGTATACGACCTATTTAACAAAATCATGCTATTGATAATTTATACTAACACATGGAATGAAATCATATAACATAAATCTACAATAGAGCGAATTCTATCAACATAAAGTAGCGAGTGATTACTAAAATAAGTAACGAAATATCACACAGAAACATCCCCTTTTAAACAATAGTGAACATTAGTAAAGTTCTGGAATTTAGAACAAAGAAATATGCTTGATAAATATAGTAGTAATATTGGACAGCTAATCATGCTCTCTAGTATAATTAATTAATTAAGCAGTCGTGACCCCCAACTATAAAATTCCACGAAGCATGCTTCTGAAAAGTTATCACAACAAAATATAATAATGATGGCATAACACATCATATGCATGAGTTATGTTATCTGAATGACAATAAATAACAGTAGCAACAGTTAAACAGAATATGAAATGGTATTGCTCATTGTTGCCAACTAACAGTATTGAATTAAAATAAAGCGGTGAGTAATATTAAAAGCATGACAGTAGAACATACTTCTTATCGACAGTGGAGAAAAATAAATGTTTGCTCATGCATCCAACCGACGAATAATACCATAATAACCAAACACTAATAAGTCCTTTTTACCATTTCAAGTGACAGTGTGAATGATATTGAGACGGGACAGCAAAAATAAGCTATTTAACAACCACAGTCAACAATAATTATTAGTGAACAAAGCAGCAAATATATGATTCTTTCAACTAATAGAAGATTACAACAATAATGTTAAATAAGGTAGGTAACATGTTCAACGATGATAGTAGAATAGTAACCAGTACATCCAATAAACATACTTACTATTAGGGTACAACACAGAATAATGGATACTGCATCCAATGGAATAGCCGTAACGCAAGGTATATAACATGTTATTGAAAATGACAGTAGTATATCAGAAGACAGACCCATAAGATGACAATATTCTTAACACATAGAGAATAACTCTTGTACAGTAAAAATAGAAATCATGCTTTGAAACAAAACAATTTCTAGAAACGATATGTTACAAAGCTCTTCTACAGCAGGTAAACCACAGCGAATGACAAGGAAACACCAGGAAAAATGTAACCACAACACCAATAGGAACATCGCAACATAATTATGATTAGGACATACTGGGTAGAGTGACATAAGGTAAACAAATTCCACTGCACATAACAGTATACTATCCGAATTAACTCTTTCCTACTTAACAAATTGTTCACCCATACTTCATATTTTCCTCTCTTTTCATCATGGGGCAAGTATGAGTTGTAATTACGAGAAGAAAACAGAAACATAAAACTAATTAAAGGAAGAAACAGACATGGTAGAATATCACATATAATTCACAATTCACACAAAATTGTTTACTTGGGTGTAGGGCCTCCAAATGGCCAACGACAACACAAATCCTTACCTTTTTGAAGACTACAATCTCACAGACAACTGCTTTCTAGATGACTCTTTCCCCACAGAAACCCTATCCCTTTTTGCAAGATCCGTAAATGGAAAAAAGAGGGAATAATGACTGAATAAATAGAGTTTCTCTTGGACACGACTTACTTGAGGTAGAAGTGGTGTAGATGACGTTCTCAACCTTCAGAATCATGGGGAGAGGGTGTTGTGCGTCAAATAAAATGACCCACGTTGTTTTCCCCTGATTTAAATCTTATCAGTTACTGAACTGATATGATTCGGACGTTGGCGGATGCCAGTCTCGCGTCCGCAGTCTTCCTCAAACCAGATATTAGAAGGCTAGAATTTTTACTTCAGACTGCAGACAGCGTCCCTAAATGCGTCCGTACTATCTGCAGTCGCGATTCGGATGCTAGTCAGCATCCGCATAGTCCGCACGCATCGCCCGAATTGTCCCAAAATCAGACAGATTCAATGCGGACGATGCTCTTCTTTATCCGCAGTCATACGCGGTCGTCCTGATGTTCTCAAACTTAAACAGATTCGTTGCGGACACATTTAGTATCGTCCGCATCGTCCTCATCCCTCGTCCGCAACACCTCAACACAGTGAGGTTGGGATGCTGGACGGCGTCTTGCGTCATCCCATAACTTTAATAACATTCCAGGTGTGTTGCGGATGACACGTATCGTCTGCAACATCGTCTATATGCGTCCTAATGACCAAAAGTCCATCTTTCCTTTGAAAATCCAACTAAGTTTTATCCACTCGGATATCCAACAAAATTATCAAGTTATGACCAAGGAATATAGGCACGAGATGCATTACATTCATTTCATCTAAGAACAAGATTACATCGTTTATGGGAAATTAGTTTTGGGTTGTTACAAGTTAAGCCTCGGATTCAAGGTCAAATCCTCAATCACCCAAGGAGAATGATGCACAACAAGACTCTATCAACGAGTTGGTGCTAAGAGACTCATGGTTTATCTAACCAATGTTTATTTTGCAGAAGAAACTAAGCTAAAAGACCTTGAAGATAAACCAAAGCATGATGACAAAGAATCGCCTCAACATGTACTCAATTGGAATCAAACAACTTCCAATCAACTAGGATCCTCCTCTCTCGGCTTTGATGAATATCCAATTTCCGAGTTCAATGACATCGATTAGAAGGAGATATGTTATTTTTCTATTTTGATGTGTTGAATTAGACTTTGATTAATTAATTACTACTAGATGAATTATATTTTGGTTAGGTTTAGGTTGTTTGAAATTGTTTTGTTTTGAGGTGCTCGGCTAGCATATTAACCGAGCTCTTTTGCCTAAATTTGTGAACTCTACGGAAATTTTGTAATTTTCTTTTTATTTTCATTAGGGAAGTATTTAACCTTCTTCAATAAAACCCTAATTCATTTTTTTGAAACATAAAATTGCAGCTGCAAATTCCTGAGTGGAGTTCTCTCCCAAACCTCCCGATGCTCGGTTCTTACTTCTCCGCAAATCCAATACCAAAGCTCCTCCTCTCTATTTTTTGCTCAATCTCGAAGAGGAGGTTATCCCAAAATTTCTCTTAAGAAGTGTCAGTGGAGTGGAGAGCTAAAAGACTCAGCAAAAGACAATAAACAGTCACCTTTTCTTCAAGAGGTCCGAACTAGTCGCTACCATCGAAAGTTTGAGGTGTTGCGGACCTTGTTTGTATTCTGTTGTTTCTTCTTATTTTATTGAACTCTTTGGTGGATGAATCTCTAGATTTGAATGTTCTTGAATGTGTATGGAAGCATTGGATATTATTTAATTGATTTTGGAATTGGAATATAGATGTGTGTATGTGTTGTTGAAAACCGTAGATTGTATTTCTTTAATTTGACTACTCCGGGCGTCTTGTTACTCTGTTGGTAGTTCAGCGTCGATAACGAGTTTGAGCCTGGATTTCAAAAGTGACATTTATTATGGTGATTGCTAGTTGTACTCTAAATTTGAGGTTAAAATACCGTATGCAACCCAAGTTCTCATCAGATTAATTTTACTACTTGTATTTAGGGTTAGCTGATTGGTTTTGTTTGTTTTTTGACCAGTTTGGGATTCCAACCTTGTTCCATGAATTATTGCATTTCTTTGTTTGAAATTCTATATTATGAACGTACTTTGATTATATTTGCAGTATTGGGAATTACTTAATGAATGGAGTTTGTTTTGGATTGATTTGTTCAACCATAATTTGAGAACTGCAATCTGTCTTCTTAGCCACTAATTCTGAGCAGGATTTTCTTCTGGCATAACTCAACGTGTAGAATGAATTTGGGTGCAAATTTGGGTGTGTTTTAGCACCTATTAAATTGACATCTCCTCCAAATTTGACGTCAATTGGACTTCAGATTCGTGAGATATAGAATTATCATTTTGGTGGGTCGCAATCTATTTTCTGGTCGTGAATTCCGAACAGCTCTGTGTTTCAGCCATATCTCTAATTGTGTAACAATTTTGTGCATGATTTTTGGAGAACCCTTGTTTCTGAATGTTGGTTTAATCTCCGCCAAATTTAGTACCATTTGGTTGTATGCATTGAAAGTTAACGTCGTTTCATTTGGATTGTCGGATTAACCCTAGCATATTACACTCTTGCCTAGTCTCTTGTTTTGGGCATAAACCCATTTGTATTTCAATTTTGCACATGAAATTTGGAGGTCCCTTGTCTTTATTGGTTATTTAAATCTCCACCAAATTGGGGACTTATTGGCTGTATGCATTGGGAGTTGTCATTGTTCCATTGAAAGTGGACAAATTTAAGCTTGCCGATTGTAAATTGCCCTAGTGTTGTCTTCTTGCAATCTCTAGGACCAAATAATGTACCCCAAAATTGCAAGAAGACAATACTAGGGCAATCTACAATCGGCAAGCTTAAATCTGTCCACTCTTAATGAAACAATGACAACTCCCAATGCCTACAGCCAATAAGTCTCAAATTTTGAGGAGACTTAAATAACCAATAAAGATATGGGACCTCTAAATTTTACGTGTGAAATCGAAATACAAATGGAGTTATGCCTGAAACAAGAGACTAGGTAAGACTGTAATCTGCTAGAGTTAATCCGACCAATCCAAATGAAACAAGGTTAACTTTCAACGCATATAGCCAAATGGTACCAAATTTGGAGGAGATTAAACCAATATTCAGAAACAAGGGTCCTCAAAAAATCATGCACAAAATCAATACACAATTGGAGATATGGCTGAAACACAGAGCTGTTTGGAATTCATGACCAGAAAACAGATTGTGACCCACCAAAATGATAATTCTATATCTCACAATCTGAAGGCCAATTGACGTCAAATTTGGAGGAGACGTCAATTAAACAGGGGATAAAACGCACACCAAACGTCATACCCAAATTCGTTCTACACCTGAGTTATGCTTGGAAGAAAATCTTGCTCGGAATTAGTGGCTAGGAAGATAGATTGCAGTTCTCAAATTATGGTTGAACAAATTGATCCAAAACAAATTCCATTCATCAAGTAATTCCCAATACTTCAAATATAATCAGAGTACGTTCATAATCCGGAATTTCAAACAAAGAAATTGCACTATTCAGGGAACAAGGTTGGAATCCCAAACTGGTCCAACAACAAACAAGACCAATCGGCTAACCCTAAATCCGAGTCGTAAAATTAATCTGATGAGAACTTAGGTTGCATAAGGTATTTTAACCTCAAATTTAGAGGATAACTAGCAATTACCTTAATAAATGTCTCTTCCGAATTCCAGGCTCAAACTCGTCATCCACACTGAACTACAAATAGATTAACAATGTGTCTGGAGTAGTCAAATTAAAGAAGTACAATATGCGGTTTTCAACATCACATACACACATCTATATTCCAATCCCAAAATCAATTAAATAACATCCAATGCTTCCATACACATTCAAGAACATTCAAATCCAGAGATTCATCCCCCAAAGAGTTAAGTAAAACAAGAAAAAACAACAGAATACCAACAAGGTTGGCAACACCTCAAACTTCCGAGGGTGGCGACTAGTTCAGACCTCTTGAAGAAAAGGCCACTCCTTCTTGGCTTTTGCTCGATCTTCTAGCTCTTCAAGCCACTAACACTTCCTAGGAGAAATGCTGTGTGAACTAGCTCGAACCTCTTCTCCAGGAGTGAGAAAGAAATGAGAGAGGAGGAGCTTTGGTGTTGGATTTGTGGTGAAGCAAGAACCGAGCACCAGGAGGTTTGGGAGAGAACTCCGCTCAAGAATTTGCAATTGCAATTTTAGGTTTCAAAAACTCCCCCAAAATAGCCCTAATGGAGGCTTAAAAGCCCCACACAAAATTAGAGTTGCCTAAAGTGAAATTACAAAAATAACCCTAACATTAAAACACACAAAGAAAAAAGTTTGTGGTTGGATTTTGGTCTCTGTAAAATTAGCGTTTGACATAGTAAACAAGCTCTAAATTTACCACAAAAGCACATTCTGGAAAGATTAGACTGTTGGGAACAATCATTTTCAAGAATATATTTTGATATAAAATCTTCCAGAATGTCAGAAGTGCCCATGAATATTCGGAGGTCAGAGTCTAGGCGAATTTGTAAAGTCCACCATTTCTTCTATACTTTTGCTTGACTTCCACTTATCATAATGCATGAACTCTTCTTTGTGTAATTAACTAAACTTCTCCTCCAAGCTAGCTAGGAAAGAGACACCTACAAAATAAATAAAGACGTTAGAAAATCCATTGCTCAAGCCCAAGTAATCGGGCTTTGGAGTGCATCATTCTCCCTGTGATTGAAGATTTAACCTCAAATCTAGGGAGTCATCCAGTGCTATCTTCTGATAATCTTCACCTCTTGGATCAAATGGAAAAATTTTGTTGACACCATACATGATGATCTCCGTGTCAAGTTGCCCAAATGAAACAATATCAAGACACTCTTTAATCTTCACACAAACATGGCCAACCCCCAACCCAAATCAGCATCTTTACCCATAAATTGAAATAATTTGATTAAGTTAAACTCAGAGCCTTGATTACCAACATAGCAAACAAGCTCAGGACTGTGATGCTCTTGGATCAGCAACTTGTCTATAATTGTACCACTAGACAAGCTAAGGTTGTCAACCCCGATCAAAAGTCTAGAATTAAAAGAGTTATCAACAACAATAGCTATAGCAGTATCATCCTTTAGTGGCATAACAGGCTCAATAACAACAATATTTGACCCATCTAACTGTAAAGAACCATGTAATTAAAGAATGTAACGCTATGTACCTCTCTTGGTGAGCATGTTGAATTTGAAATCTTTGTTCCCCAGGAAATTTGTTATTGTGGGCCTGGAATAGGAGAATCCTGACATCTTAATTTGAGAAGTACTTCCTCTTCAGATAAATCTTCTTTCATGCCTTGAGGGTCTATTTGTAATTATGAACTTAATTTGAGTAGTGGACTAGTATGTGGGAAGTCAATTTCAGAGACCGACATTTCTTCTTTCTCAATAGTGGCTGCCAAGGAGATATCTTTACATTCCTCCTCATAAAGTGGGCCTTCAGTTGTTCTTAAAATAGGAAGAGTTTGGTTGGAGCAACTCGGGATAAGCAACTATTCAAAATTGACTTCCTTTTCCATACGAGATTCAATTTCAAGAAGTGGAACTTCTTCTGGCATTATAACTTCTTCCAACATGGCTTGATCTCTAACAATTTCTTCAACTTCTTCTCGTGGAATTGGTGATTGGAGAGTTTTAAAATACTGGTCTTACACCTCTTGTAGCTTTCGAGCAATATGCTATAGGGAGTTCTTCATGTCAAACACTTGGGCTTATTGCCTTTTGGAAACACTCCTCTTGGATCGGACTGGTGGTGGAGAAGATGAGACTAACTTCGTAATCTTTGGAGCATATTCATTCTTCAAAATTCTCTTCATCAATTTCCACGAAAGATTTCAAAGCCCAACATATAAAATCTTTCCAAAGCCCGATCACTTAGGCTTGAGCAATGGATTTTCTAACGTCTTTATTTATTTTGTAGGAGTCTCTTTCCTAGCTAGCTTAGAGGAGAATTTTAGTTAATTACACAAAGAGGAGTCCATGCATTTTGATAAGTGGAAGTTAAGTAAAAGTATAAAAGAAATGGTGGACTTCAAAATTCCGCCTAGAATCTGACCTCCAAATATTCATGGGCACTTTTGGCATTCTGGAAGATTTTATATCAAAATATGTTCTTGATGAAGATTGTTGCCAACTGTCTAAGCTTTCCATAATGTGCTTTTATGGTAAATTGGGAACTCGTTTGCTATGTCAAACGCTACTTTTACACAGACCAAAATCCAGCCACAAACCTTTTTCTTTGTGTGTTTTAATGTTAGAGTTATTTTTGTAATTTGACTTTAGGCAACCCTAATTTCGTGTGGGGCTTTTAAGCCTCCATTATGGCTATTTTACAGGAGTTTGTAAAACCCTAAATTACAGTTGCAAATCGTGTTGGAGATTCTCTCTCAACCTTCTCTTAGTGCTCGATTCTTGCTTCACCGCAAATCCAACACCAAAGCTCTCCCTCTCTCATTTTCTTACTCGATCTTGGAGAGGGAGGTTCTAGCTAGTTCTTCTAGCATTTCTCCTAGGAGGTGTCTTTGGCATGAAGAGCTAGAAGATTGGACAAATCCCAAGAAGGAGTGGCCTTTTCTTGAAGAAGTCCGAACTAGTCGCTCATTTCCGGTGTTTGAGGTGTTGCGGACCTTATTGGTTTTCTGTTTCTTCTTTCCTATTTAATGTTCCATTTGGCAAATGAATCCCTAGATTTAGTTGTTCTTGAATGTGTATGGAAGTATTGGATGTTATTTAGTTGATTTTGGAATCGGGATATAGGCGTTTGTATGATTTGTTGAAAATCGCAGCTTGTTCTTCTTTAAATCAATAGATTCGTGCAACTTGTTGATCTTAGCATAAGTCAGTGTGTAGAACGCCTTTTAGCACAACTTTTGGTGTACGTTTTAGCACCTATTTAATTGACATACCCTCCAAAGTTGACGTCAATTGCACTTTAGATTCATGAGATATTGAATCATCATTCTGGTGGGTTGCAATCTGTTTTCTGGTAGTGATTTCCAAATAGCTTTGTGTTTCAGTCATATCTCCATTTGTGTAACGATTTTGTGGGTAATTTTTGGAGGACCTCTATTTCTGAATGTTGGTTTAATCTCCTAAAAATTTTGTACNCACATAAAGATAAATGGTCGATTAATGAATTATTGGTCATGTGTGTTCCAAAGGAAGGAAGATTGATAATTGAGAGAGGTGATAGTGCATTCATGTTAACTCATGGAAAGAAACAAAATCAAGCAAAAAAAAAAAGATAAAGGGAAAGGTAAAATATAGATCTAAGGTGGTGAAATCAAGAAAGAGGTCAAGTGTTTCTTCTGTGAAAAAAGATTACATCAAATTTAAGTTCAATTGAAAAAGAAAGGTACATCAATTTCATTTATTTGTTATGAATCTAATATGATTGATATTGTTTATAACCCATGGTGGATTGACTCTGGTTCTACAATCCATATTTTGAATACCTTGCAGGGTATGCAAAACCTTTAGAAACCAGTGTGAAGTGAACAATGCATCTATTCAGGAAGCAAGATACGTTCACATGTAGAAGCTGTTGGAACGTGCAGGTTAGTTCTAAGTAGTGGTTATTTTAGTCTTAGAAAAAACTTTCTATGTTTCGAGTTTTTCTAGAAATTTAATTTAACTTTCAAAACTTGTACCTTTGGGTTTTTTCTTTAATTTTTTAGAATCAAACTTTAGTTTACTATCTGATCTTATTGGAAATGGTACAATATCTAATGATCTTTTCTTTATTGATTTATAAAAGGGCATTACTCATAATGCTATGCATATTCACACTGGTATGAAGCAATGTGTTATAAATGAAGATTCCTCTATGTTGTAGCACCGTAAATTAGAACATATCTCCATACAGAGAATTAAGAGATTAGTATATCATAAAATACTTAATACTTTAGATTTTACTGATTTTGATACTTGTTTGGACTGCATTAAGGGTAAACAGACCAACAAATCAAAGTTAGATGTAAAGAGGAGTATAGAAATATCAGAGATCATACATTCAGATATTTGTAGTTCGATTATGGTTTCAAATGGTTCAAAATATTTCATCTCTTTTATTGATGATTACTCACGATATATGTATCTCTACTTCCTTCAAAATAAAAATGAACCATTGGATATCTTTAAGGTTTTCAAGGAAGAAGTAGAGAAACAATGCGGTAAGTAAATTAAGATCGTGAGAGCTAATAGAGGTGGAGAATATTACGGTAGATATATTGAGGATGGACAAGCACATGGTTCGTTTGCTAGATTTCTTCAGAAGCATGGAATTGTTGTTCAATATACCATCTCTAGTTCTTTGGATCAGAATGATGTGATAGAAATAAGAAATCGAACATTATTGGACATGGTGAGGAGTATACGTAACAACTCCAAACTTCCTGATTTCTTATGGCCTAATACATTTAAAATGGCAGTGTATATATTAAATCGAGTTCAAACCAAGGCTATCAAAAAGACTGTATTAGAGTTATGGAAAGGTTGGAAACCTAGTTTGAGATATATACTCATTTGGGGATGCCTGTCTAAAGTCAGAATTTAAAATCCACAAGAAAAGAAACTAGACCCAATGACCATTAGTGGCTATTTTAGTGGATATGCTAAAAGGTCTAAGGGGTATAGATTATATTGTTCATCTCACAACACTAGGATTGTATAATCGAGAAATACAAAATTTCTTGAGAATGACTTGATTAGTGGGCGCGATCGATTTCAAGATATTGTTTTCGAAAGAGATCACATTGATGTTCAACCCTCTAACTCATGTGAAAGATTGATTATTGTTCATAACACTCCTCAAGTTCAAACGAGTGTTGAAATATCAATAAATGATGTTTCACAAGTTATTGATAATAATCCAATAGAATGAATTCTTGAGGAATTTCTAGAAATTGTTGATCAACCAGTTGAACAACAAATTTCTCAAGAAAATGTTGGAACACACTAAGGAGATCTATTAGAGAAAGAAAATCAACTATTCCTAATGACTATGTGACATATCTACAGGAATGGGACTATAATGTTGGAGCCGAAAATGATCCTAAGACACTTTCATAAGCTATAAGTTGTAGTAAATCAAGTTTATAATATGATGCTTTGAAAGATGAAATGGATTCTATGAATTCAAATGGAGTCTAGGATCTTGTTGAGTTACCCGATGGTATAAAAGTTATTGGAAGTAAATGGGTCTTTAAGACAAAAAAAGTCTCATTGGGCAACATCAAAAGATATAAAGCAAGATTCGTTGCTAAAGGATTAACTCAAAAGGAATGAATCGATTACAAGGAGACTTTTTCTCCTATGTCTATGAAAGATTCTCTTTGCGTTATTTTGGCATTGGTTGCACATTTGATTTTGAGTTGCAAAAAATAGATTTGAAAACTGTTTTTCTCAATGGAAAGCTAGAAGAAGAGGTTCATATGAAACCATTTGAAAGATTCTCCTTCACTGATGTTGGCATTTAGTGTGCAAGCTTAAGAAATCCAAATACATATTGAAACAAGCCTCCCATCAATGGTATATAAACTTTCATGATGTTATCTATTCATTCAATTTTGTTGAGAAAATTATGGATCAATATATGTACCAAAAAGTTAGTGGAAGTAAAATTTGTTTCTTGATTCTATATGTGGATGATATTTTACTTGCAACTAATGATAAAAGTTTATTGCATGAGGTGAAATAATTTCTCCCTGAAAACTTTGATATAAAGGGGTGATGCCTTCTATGTGATTGATATTAAGATTCATATAGACAAATTTCGAGGCATTTTGGATTTGTCTCAAAGAACTTATATCAATAAAGTTTTAGAGAGATTTTAGATAAAATATTGTTCATCTAGTATTGCTCCAATTGTGAAGAGTGACAAGTTCCATGCGAACTAGTGCCCGAAGAACGACTTTGAGAAGGAGCAAATGAAGAGCATCACATATGCTTCGGTTGTTGGAAGTCTAATGTATGTCATGTCTGCACAAGACCTGACATTGCATTTTTTGTTGGGATGTTAGAAAGATATCAGAGTAATTCAGGTAAGGACCACTAGACTGCTGCAAAGAAAGTGTTGTGGTATCATCAAGGAACCAAAAACTACATGCTTATGTACAGAAAAACTAATAGCTTGAATGTGATTGGCTACTCTAATTCAGACTTTGTTGGTTGCATTGATTCATGTAAATCAACATCATGATACATTTTTATGTTTGCTGGTGGAGTTGTATCGTGGAGAAGTGTAAAACAAACATTGACTACTACATCCACTATAGAGGTTGAGTTCATATCATGTTTTTGTTAGCCTTTTTGTTAGGCTTAGTTTTATTTTGATGATGACCAAATGGTTTAATATAATGAAATAATAAGTTAGTTAATTGTGTTTTTACTGATAATGTATTCAATGTTTTATTCATTATATTTATACTCAAATTTATCAAAAATACCCATATTGAGGGTATTAAAGTGTGCTAACATGTCTATCTAAGTCCATGTAGTGAATACATATCGTTTTGGGACTAAGGAAAATTAAGAAGGAGAAAAAGGAGCAAAAGGTCGACGAAACAACACAAAAGGTCGACCTCATTGTGCATCTATGAAGGAAAGGGTTGACCTAACTATGAAGCAGAAAAAGAACAGCTTGCCGAAAATTTCTGCAATGAAGGAAACAGTCGACCGCTTTGATGAACAGGTCGACCGCATCATTTGAAAACTCCTCTTTCTCACCCGTCTTCAAAATTCTACTAGAGGCCCATCAATGAAGGAAAGGGTCGACCGCAAAATGGACAGATTGCTCTGGAGTTTCTCCAGTGCGGTCGACCGCACAGAAGGCAGTTTGCTTCCAACGGTCAAATCTCAACGGGCAGAACTCCAACGGCTAGTAAAAGGGTCGACCTTTTAGGACATAAAGTCGACCTCTTGTGCAGATTCTATAAATAGAGGATCACTTCAAGCTCACCAAAAACCAACGATCGAACACTCGAGGTGAAGCCCTGCTGAAATCAATACTCGAATATTACCCACTGTGAGATATTATTGTAAATCCAATTCTCCCCACACTTTAACTTGAGAGTTATATTTGAGAGAATTCGGATTAGTTAGATTGCACGTTAATTTCCATACTCCATTATTATCTTGTGCTTGATTGTAAAGGGTGATTCCCTACTAATTCATCACACTAGAGTGACAACCCGAAACACTTGAAATACTCATAGGCTCGATTGAACGCCTCTAAGTTCAATCATTTGGTGACGCCCCGCAATAGTCAAATCTAGGGTGACGCCCCATAAGAGTCAAAGATTGATGACCTTAGAATTAGTCAAAGGTGACGCCTATCTTAAGAGACAATTTGTAAACGGTTTTATTGGCACCCGTAAGCCAATTACTTAGTGTATCTCCAAGTGGAACTTGGAGTGCGGACATAGGCGAGTTTGTCGAACCGCGTAAACAAATATTGTGTGCACTCTCTCTATCCCTTGCTCTTTAATTTACGCATTTAATGTGATTACATATTTAATTGTATTCGCTAAATCACTTAGGGATTTAGAGAATTTAAATATCACACGAAAAAGTTAATACGCTATATTCACCCCCCCCCCCCCCCTCTATAGGCGTATATCGATCCTACAGTTTTAACGCTACTTCACATGGTGTATGGATGAAGAGTTTTATTTCGAGGCTTAGAATTGTGGATTTTATTTCTAGGTCATTGAATGTATATTGTGACAATTTAGTTACTGTTTTTTATGGCTAAAAATAACAAAAGTAGTAGTCAAAATTAGCATATCACAATGGTCATCGAACACATTAGCACTGAATTGATGATCGCCGATCTTTTGACTAAAGGCATGCCACCATCAAAATTTAAGGATCATGGAGAAAGAATGAGACTTGGTTCATCTATGATATTTCTCATATTCATATTTGTTGTGTACACATTTTGAAAAATATACTTAAGTATTGGACCTTGAATAAACATAGGTTTTATTCATTAAGAATTAAGATAATACATAGTGATACATGGAAGATAATACTCATTTTTATTTAGAGGATTTATTGCCATGATTCATATGTTGTGTTTTCTTGTTACATAAATAATATAAAACACAGACCAAGTGAGAGAATGTTGGAGTTAGTAGTTTTTCATAATAATAACTGCTAACCCAATTGTTGCGGTCTGGTTTTGGACAATTTCTATCACAGAAATTATCCACAAATGGCACCCCTCCATTGCAACTTCTTGATGGAAGAAGTTTATAAATAGGGGATATATAGTTGAAGGTCTTCTAATCTTGCAATCTCATTCAGAAAGTTTATACACCATCTATACGAGAATGATAAGGGTTAGAAGAGACTCTTCAAGGAAAGAAATAGTTGTCATTATCTTAACGACAATAGCCAGAAGTATTTCAAAAAAAAAAAAAAAAATCAGCAATTGATAGAAGGCTTTATTCGGTTGGTAAAAGCATGTTTAGATCGTTTAAGTTACTTTAACATTTTTCAAACAATATGAACATATTAAGTTGGTGGAGAACACACTCTTCAAAATATCTAACTGTGAGTAAAATAGCAAAAAATGTGCTTCGTATTCCTATTTTTACAGTTGCCTCAGAGTTGACATTCAGTTGTAGTGGTCGAGTGTTAGATTCTTTTCAAAGTTTTTTAGCTCCAAAAATTGTAGAAAGTCTCATTTGACTTCAAAGCTAGATTTGTTATTTAGATAGGTTGACAAATATTTATCAAGTATTGGAAAATGCAATGCAATTCGAAAAAGGTAAAGTTATTTATCTTTTTGTCTTATTTAATATTAGTTGTCTTATATGCTATTTTAATTGCATAATTTCATGACTATTTTCTTTCAAGTTAAGTGAATAAAGTAATTATTTCATTTGTAAGTTATGTTGATTTTTGAAGTTTGAGAAACAAAACTGTTGAAATAACAAACGAGAATCAGAAAAGAAAAAGGAAAAATAATGGATACTGAGATTTACTTGGAAAATTCAAAACGGGTAAAAAAAACTACAAGCAGAGGAGAGAAATCACTAACTGAAATCAGTACAATGAATTTTGTGACTTAAGCTTATATTTATAGCATACAGGAAATCTTAGTCATACTGAAATAGGAAACGCTAATCCCCTTGGAAATAGGAAACCTCTAATGTGAGCTCAAACTGACATGGCCCCAATTAGAATCTGGGTCACACTGAACCCTAACAATCTCCACCTTGACATGAATTCCACTCTATAAATGTATCTTCAAAACTCTAGAAATCTCCTCTTTCACAAAAGCCCCTAAGAGCGAAATCAACAGCTAATACCAACCAAGCTCAAACAATGCTTGAACTTGGGTGTGAGCAAAGTTTTTGTCATCATATCAGCAGGATTATCATGAGTACTGATTTTACTTATAGCAAAATCACCACAAGCAACTACTTCACGAACAAAATGATAACGAATATCTATGTGTTTCGTCTTCTCATAAAACATCTTATCTTTAGTGTGAAAGATAGCACTCTGACTATCGCAAAACACTGTGGCAATATAAAAGTCTTCGCTGAACTCACCAAACAAACCTTTTAACCATATAGCTTCTTTACAAGCATCTATAATAGCCATATATTCTGCCTCTGTAATAGACAACACAATAGTATCCTATAAAGTAGCTCTTTAACTGATAGTTCAACCCCCAATTATAAAAACATATCCAGTAAGAGATCTCCTCTTATCAATGTCCCTCGCATAATCAGAATCAATATATCCAATGATAGGATCTTTAGTTCATCCAAATTGAAGACAAACATCACTAGTTCCACGCAAATACCTAAGAATCCACTTAACAGCTTTCCAATGTTCCTGTCCCGAATTTGCCATGTATCTACTAACTACACTGACTGCGTAAGATAAGTCTGGACACGTGCAAACCATAGCATACATAAGAGATCCCACTCCACTAGAATATGAAACTCATACGTATAAATAATTTCATCATATGATTGCAGACATAAGTCGGATGAAAGCCTGAAATGAGTTGCTAAAGGAGTAGCAATAGGTTTAACAGACTTATTCATGTTAAACCTATAGAGAACTTTCTGAATGTATCCACTTTGACTTAGGTACAATTTCTCAGCTTTTCTATCTCTTTGTATCTCCATACCAAGTATCTTTTTGGCCGCTTCCAAATCTTTCATCTCAAATTCTTTACTCAGCTGTGCTTTGACCCTTTTGATTTCTTCTATATCTTTAGCTGCTATCAACATATCATCAACGTATAAGAGTAAATAAACCACTGACTCTTTCTTACTATTCTATATGTAGACATAACCGTCATAATTGCTCATTCTAAAATCTTGAGCAAGCATGAATGAATCGAACCTCTTATACCACTGTCTAGGCGACTACTTTAGACCATAAAGGGACTTCTTCAAAGAGCAAACATAGTCTTCTTTTCATGAGATAATAAAACCTTCAGGTTGCTGTATATATATGTCTTCATCAAGTTTTCCATGTAAAAATGCAGTTTTCACATCCAACTACGTAAGCTCAAAATCGTGCATAGCCTTAACACCCAGCAAAGCTCAAATCAAATTGTGCTTAACCACTAGAGAAAACACATCAGTGAAGTCTACACCTAAAATCTAACTGTACCCCTTAGCAACCAGACGTGCTTTGTATCCGTCTTCTTCAACACCTGGTGTACCTTCCTTTTTCTTGAACACTCATTTGCAACGAACAACTTTCTTTTCTTTTGGCAATTTAACTAAGTCTCATGTGTTATTCTTTCGAAGAGATTTCATCTCCTCCTACATGGCAATCATCCATTTCCTAGAATTTTATGAACTCACTGCCTCTAAATAAGTCGATGGTTCTTCACTGGAATCTATGCTTTCAACTACACTCAAAGCATAAGCAACTAAATTTGTTTCACTATATTTTTGTAGAGGTCTAATCTGTCTTCTTGGTCTATTCTTGGTGATGGAATACTATGGTGAATCTAATATTGGTGATTGTGTGAAAATGATACCACCCTGATTATCTGAGCTGGTATGATCTGAAGACTCTGATGTCGACCTTGATCTAAATTCAACTTCAACCTCGCTACTTGATAGATGATTAGTCTTATCTGTTAAGCCTTCAAGCATAGCAGCTTCATCAAATATTACATCTCTACTAAATCTGACTTTCTTGGATTCTGGACACCATAATTTATATCTCTTTACACCATATTTGTATTCAAGGAATATACACTTCAGTGATCTGGGTTCTAACTTGCCTTGCAGGGCAGCCAAACACTCTCAAAACTGAATAATCAACATGAGTACCAGACCAAACTTCTTCAGCAGCTTTCTTATCAAGAGCATTTATAGGAGAATGATTCACAATAAAACAAGCAGTAGCAACAGCTTCAGCCCAAAATGACTTAGTTAAACCAGAATCTGAAAGCATATACCGTACATTTTCCATTAAAGTTCTATTCATTCGCTCTGCCACACTATTTTGATGTGGAGTACCTGAGATTGTCAAATGCCTCACAATTCCTTCTAACCTGCAGAAAGAGTTGAACTCTTCCAAACAAAACTCTAACCCATTATTGGTGTGTAGATGTTTTACCTGCTTTCCTTTCTGTTTTTCAATTAAAGTTATCCACTCCTTGAAGGTAGAGAATACATCATTTTTCTTTTTTAGAAAAAACAATCAAACTTTTCTGGAAAAATTATCAATCATAGTCAGTATATAATGTGCTCCTCCCTTAGATGACACCAATGCTAGACACCAAAGATCTGAGTGGATATAATATAATATTTCTTTTGTACTGTGAGTGGCCAGAGTGAATCTACTCTCTTCTGTTTCCCGAAAACACAATACTCATAAAACTGTAATTTACTTGTGCTTTAACCATTCAAAAATTCTCTTTTGTTCAGCTCACTCATTCCATTTTCACTCATATGCCCCTGATCCATATGCCATAATTTGGTAAAATCTTCATCTTACAATGAAGTACAAACTGTAGCATCCCCAACAACTGTAGATTTCTCCAGAACATATAAATTTTCAGACTTTCTTTGTCCTTTCATCATAACAAGAGAACCATGATTGATCTTTAAAACTCCACCGTCACTAGCATACCTGTACTCTTTTCAGATTAAGAGTACTCAACGAGATCGAATTTCTTTTCAAATCAAGAACATGTCGCACATCACTAAGTGTTCTGACAACTCCATCATACACTTTAATTCTGATCGAACCAATCTCTACTATCTTGGACGATGCATTATTTCTCATCAATACAACACCTTTTGACACAAGCTCATATGTTGAAAACCAATCTCGATTGAGACACATATGAAACGTGCAAGCTAATTCAAAATCCATTCATCAGATGGTTTTAAGTTTCCATCAAACACAACAAAAAGATTTTTTTCTAATTCATAATCATTTTCTTCCACGACAACTGCTTCACCAGACTTCTCTAGGTCATTTTTCTTCTGATCAGCTTCCGCTTTTCTTTTGCTCTGCAGTTTATAACACTCAAATTTTATATGCCCCTTTTTCTGACAGGACTTTGATCTGCCTTTTGAACCCTTTATGTTACTATTTCTTTTATCGGACCTCTCTAATATTCTACCCCGAGTAACTAGACCCTCTCTTTTAGTTCTAGATCCAACTACAAGGTGTTTCCTCTTTTCCTTCGAAAGCAAAGCGTCATAGACTTCTTTTAGAATTAACGTGTCACGATTGTATAGAATAGTATTCTGAAAAATATTGTACGACGCAGACAATGAACATAACAAAATCAAACTCAGATCCTCCTCATTATATTTGCATTCCATAGTTTCTAAATCTAAAACAATTTCTTTAAATGCAGCCCAAGTGTTCTTCAATCGAAGTTCCTTCTCCCATATGATGAAAATATAATCGCTACTTCGAATGCAGCTTACTCGTCAGGGTTTTATGCATGCACAATTCTTCTAATTTTGACCATATTTCAACAGCAGATTTAGCCTTCAACATATCCTTCAAAATTGCATTTGATAAATGAAGACAAATCAAAGATAACGTTTTTCTGTCTCTCCGATATTTTTCCTCCTCAGTCCAAGACACTAGCATTTTATCGAACCCCAATAATGTATTGTCCAATTCCATCTGAGCAAGAACATCTCGCATCTTTACCTGCTATATCAGAAACCTCGTATTCTGATCCAACATCAGAATTTCATTCTACATTGAAGCCATCTCACAAAATTCAAATTCTTCCCAAAAATTGACAAAACATCCACACCAAAATTCAAAATTCAGCCAAAACTCAGATAATCCCAAAAGACAAAATCTTTTATCACCAAAAAATATGTCAACCTATAATTTCCACAATATTCATAGCCTGCAATTTCCCAAAAAAAAAATCGACAATTTTCAAAATCAACACATCGACTTAGATCAGAATTCTTCTTCACTGTTCAATGGTTTGGCAGAAACGGTGGCTTCATGCTCGGGAAATTGCCCACCACTGAACGATTCTTTGGATGAATCAGAGCTCAAAAACGCTGCGTGAAAACAACGGCAGAAGACGGACGTTGATGGTTAGTGGCGCGGCGAACTCAATTCTCCTCTCTCTGTTTTCGACGACCGACAACCGATGGTGGGTTCCTTGTTTTTGTCTTCACAGTCTTCGCCCTACTGCAACTGCTCTAATCATCGATGGACAGTGGCACGACATTGGTTCTTCGCTGCTGTTCTTATCTTCATGAAGGAGATGGTCACGGGCAGCAGTTCCTTTTTGTTGAAGAAGATGAAGAACATGGGCAGCTCTTCGTTATTGGAGAAGAAAAGTTGCGGGCAGATGGAAAAATAAAATGAAAAAGGAAAACCCTTTTCCTTTTTCCTTTTTTATTATTTTCTAATTTCTTTTTTCCAATACATGAAATTGCTCGATACCTCCTATAAATCGAAAATTCAATTTTCAAAAACCTTCAACTACGCTTTGATACCAATTATTGAAATAACGAACAAGAATCGAAAAAGAGAAAGAGAAAATAATAGACACTGAGATTTACGTGGAAAACCTAAGACGGGTAAAAAAGCATGGACAGATGAGAGAAATCACCAACTAAATCGGTACAATGAGTTTTGCGACTCAAGCTTATATTTATAGCATACAGGAAATCCTAGTCATACTGAAATAGGAAACGCTAATCCTCTAGGAAATAGGAAACCTCTAATGTGGGTCCAAACTGATCTGTCCCAATTAGAATTCGGGTCACACTGAACCTTAACAAAAACATACATTTCTTGTTTCTAAATTCAAAACATATTCTTGGATAGTTTTTTAGTCTAAGGAATTGTATTTATGAATAAATGGATGAGAAAAGTAAGTCAAACCAGTCAAAAAAATGTGCCAAAACTAGTTTAAACAAAACCCAAAACTGAAATTACCTTAAGCCCTAAACCGTAAAATAAACTAACATATAAACCAAAAACCAAACCGAAATCTTATTGAGAAAAACAAAAAACTGAGATTTAGTTTTTCTTCTTAGTCAATTTGGTTTTAGTTTTAATTTTTCAAAACCAAATCGAATTGATTTCACCCCTAACTTAACCCGAGTTACGTGCCAACTCAACTGTAGTTTAAGAAGAATAACATGCATATTAACACAACAAATAAACCTGCATTGGAACCGTTGCCTAGAATTTTTATTTGACACATGTGTAAAATAAAATAAAAAATAAACCATCTCAGATTTATAATAGCATTAATTAAAAATTAATACCAAATATAAATGAGTTTCTCAATAGATCATATAAAGTAATTAAGCATCATTTCTTAACAATTCATCTAATGTAGTTATTAAACTTTGTATAACATTATCTCACTAAATCTTTTTTTGTCACATAATTCACATATTTACATCATGGAGAGAACTACGAAACTCAAACCCAAGGAGAAATCATTTGTTTATGAAACTCAAATAGATTAAAAAAAATAAAACATTGACTCAAATTTTATAAAAATCAAAGGGATAAGTCTCCACATTCTAATTGAGTCATCATTCGATCTAGGCGCTGGTTTCAGATCAGGTCGGGTATTTTTCTTTTGCCAAGTCGCAGTTGGGGTTGAGTCTAACTTTGTGCCGGACTTGGGCCTATCTTTTGGAGGCCAGCCTAAGCCACGAAGTTTGTCTACTAGAATTTGGCGAAATTTGTCAGAAGTCTATTGAAACACAACAAACCTCGACCAGAAATAAAAGAGAAAAAACATGACAAATCGAATTGAACAACCCAACAAAAATCTTGATAAATTAGATTAATTTACAAGAGATACTCACAATTTCATAGAAGACAACTTTGATTTTGTGCTCTACTATTTATCCATTATAATTATGTTATAATAGGCTTAAACTATTAACGATAAAAGCTAAAATGACAATTGAACCTCGTTCAAAGCCTTAGTACGATCAAATTGAGATAAAATAACATAAATGAAGTCTACTTGCTGGTCATCCAAATAAAGAAAATACTAAAATGGCAAATCTTAAAAATTTTCATAATATAACTATGTCACGAATGTCCAAAATTGCATTTATAGCTCAAAGTGACCAATATTGTTCACCAATCTTCAATCTTGGACGTCAATATTGGTCACCAAATTGTTGTCTTATTCTAAGCTTTGACCAACATAGGGTCTGGCTCTAAGAATCTTGAACCTGTCAAGTCCATGCCTTATGTGTCATTTTAGCTCTAATCGGTTTTGTGGGTTCTTCTTGACTGATCAATAAATCGGTGGAAGTTGTGTTGTTGACGCTAATGATGTTTATTGAGAAATTAACAAAACAACCAAATTATGATATTAGTGGTAAAATAAATATTAAATAATTTTTATTAAAAACATAAAATATTAAATTATGAAAAATAAATTGCGTAAATATTATTATCACATTTTCAGTTAAAATTTAATTTTTTTTGCACTGTGAAAAATATTTTTTTTTCCTTTTTCATAGCAAAAACGTATTTTCTGTAGCGAAAATAGTATTTTCTGTGAAATATTAATTAATTCATTAATTAATTAACAAACTGGACAAATATCTAAAAAACTAATTAATATATTGTGCAATTAGTTTCAAAATTAATTAATTTGGTAATTAATTTCACCTATAATAATAATAATTTGGTAATAAATTGGAAGAGTATCTTAAAAATTAATTATCAATTTAATTAATATTTTGCAAAAAAATATGTTTGTGTTGCAGAAAATAACATTTTCGCTTAAAAAAATGAAAGAGTATTTTCGCAGTGAAAACGTGTCTTCTGTTGTTAAAAATAGAATAAAATTTTTAATAAAAAACATAACAATGATTTTTGCACCGTTCATATTTTATAGTTCAATATTTTATTTATTAGTAAAAATTATTTAGTGTTTCCCTTATTACTGATTTCATTGTTTAGTAGTTATTTTGTTAATTTTCCTATTTATTATTATGGAGGATGAATATTGAATACAAGAATACACACAAATTTATGATTATCTATCGGATATTGTACGCATGTAAGTCACACTAAACGTGCATGCACATTATGTGTAACGTATTTGTACAAGTGTTGACAATGCATTTGTATATGAGACGTTATTTGGAAAGACAAGTTTAATCCATGACCTCTATTGGCCATGACTC
This sequence comes from Begonia loranthoides, assembly GCA_022433065.1. Taxonomy (NCBI): domain Eukaryota; kingdom Viridiplantae; phylum Streptophyta; class Magnoliopsida; order Cucurbitales; family Begoniaceae; genus Begonia; species Begonia loranthoides. The sequence continues at coordinate 26,326,493 of CM039484.1, forward strand.
CACATCTTTCAAGTTCAAATAAAAAGAAAGTATTACCTTATAAGTAGGAAGAAGAGACAATGGAGATGATCCAATTTCTTTTGTTCCACCCAACCAACCTACATTTAGCCATACAACCTATACTCATTCTTTCTTGCCAACCATCCTAATCCTTGTTTTCGCCTTTTGTTTTGTTGTCGTAGTGATTGTTCGTTTTGTTCATTTTTCATATCATCATTTTTATCGTGCAAATTTCACTATTTTGGAGAATGCAGTTCAATAGGGTCTGGCTTTTTTCTAATTTAACGATAAATAATGTGGATTCATACTAAAATAATCAAATAGATATAAAGGGGGGGTGTATTATTCATAGAAATAAAACTTTAGGGATTAATTATTAATTTTAATCCCTATTAATATAATTGTGACCCGGATGGGCAAAAAGTGATCAAGTAGTCCGACCCGGTGCAGGTACAAGTACTGGTTGCGTCGTCGTAAGCATAACTATACGCCGTCGGACACGCCTGCTTGAACATCTTTGAGTACTGCGTCGGTGAGCAAGTCTGCGGCGTCGAGTAGCTGCCGGTGCAACAAAATTCCGGCGTCTTAAATGCCGTGCAGGCGCTCATGCAAGCCACCACCGATCCTGAATCTACAACCTGTAACTCCGAGGGGCAGTTTCCGTTCAAATCAGCAATGCACCCAGCGTACTTGCAGTCTCCGGTGCCGCCGATCGCCCGAACACTCATTCCAACATTGTAACCATCAACGAGGCTTACGTCGTAGAAATCCATTGGATTGCTGCTGGAGCCGGTAGTAAACTCGACGAGAGTTGCTGGTGGTTTACCGGGCAGCGTGCATTTTAGGGAGCCGCAGTCTCCTGTCAGACATTTTCCGTTGCCAGAAGCGTCGAAGTTGCAGCCTGTTCGGCCCCAGACTCGGCCGGACCATCCGGGCGGGGGGTTGAGATTGGCGGTCGCACCAGGTGCCAAAGGGAAACCACCTCCGCCGAGAGTTGCAGCGCCGTTGCCAGAAAAAGTTCCTGGCCAAACAGTATATCTACAAAAATTTTGGAGCCTAAATTCCGTCGCAAAACCTGCATTTCCTGAAAATCATTACAAGCCCACAAGAAATAAGAACAAACTACGATCAGCAATCTGCAAAAGTTGAAATAAGAGGCGAACAAATACCAAGTGAGAACAGAAGAAGCAGAAGAAGAACGTTGGAAGGAATCGCCATGAATGAGCTCACCAAAGAAGAAGATAAAGATCGTGGAGAGGATTTAGATGGGATAGATATGGAAGGAAACGATGATGAAAGTAATGAAGAAATAAAACCTCTATTTATACACCAAGCTCGAGTTGTTTTCCCCTTAACAAACTGGACTATCTTTTTGTGAAAACTACTAAGTTTCATGCGTTTCTTTGCACTTTACATTTATTAAGTTCTAGTTTTACACACAAATTTAGGATGAGTCATATAGTTGGTCCATGGAGGGCAGAGCTTTCCTAACCACTTTTTGCTCCCCCCAAATTAAGCTCTTCTCTTAGCACTGCATGCTCTTTTGTCTTCCGTTTCATCGAGACTTTCCTATGTTGTCTGTTTCTGGTTCATTTGTTGTCTCTACTAAATCTCCAATACCCATAAATGCTTTTTGGATGGCCCTTCTTGAAGAACAGAAGTTGGTTCCTTTGCTCGGAAGGCGGCGAAAAACAAAACATCGACGGAAGGGAGAACTACATCATCATCATATGATGTTGGTGTTGTTTGTAGTATAATCAAAGTCCAAACTCCCTCACTTAATACAAGTCTCCATGCTTGGCTTTTTAGAACAGATTATTGGACGGAAATTATGGCAACCCGCCCTTCATAATGACTCATGTGATAGCTTAACTCATATCTGTGGAGGTGCACAATCTCATATCGCTTGTAAGAATAGAAAATACATGGTTTGTAAATAAAGTTCCTCTCCTTACCTATTACAACGCATTTTTGGCTAATCTCAATAATAAAATCGTGTGAGATTCGGCCCAAAATGGACAATATTATACTAGAAGCACTGAGAGATGTTACAAATGATATCAAAACGAAATCCCAACATAAAGTGTGGCTGACAAGGACGTCAAATCCCCACGAGAGGCGATTGTGGCAGTCTGCCCTGTGAATGCCAATATGACCCATGTGAGGGTCCTATTCATATTAGTGGGGTACACGATCTCGTATCAATTGGGAGAATAGAAAATGTATAGTTTATAAATAGAGTTTTCATTTCTACCTAGTACAACACATTTTGGTTAATCCTAAGAATAAAATTGTGCAGGCTTTGGCATAAAGTGCACAATATTATATTGAGAACACTAAGTGACGTTACAAAAATACATTTATAAAAATTCATATCATTACTAACCTTGAATATCACCTTCAATGAATGAATTTAGATTTTAAATCTTTGGATACTTGTAGTCTGGACTGTAGCAAAGTTAGAATAGGTTACTTCTATCGTCACGACCCATCATCTATTTTTTCTTTGTGATAACAAATTGCAGATTAAAGAAGGTTTTGAAGTTGGGGTCTAGTTCCAGTCTTTCACATCCTAATATGACTTACTAATGATTGAATTTCATTTGTTTTATCATTTGCTCAGCTTGCAGCAGACCAGCAAGTCGAGATTGTCACGACCCGGAGGAGGGCCAAACAGAACTGTTGGGTCAGGTGACCCGATTCTAAAAGAGAATCCGATTACCCAGCCCAAGGCGTAAGAGATGTGGAAGACTTAACAGAAAATTAAGCACAAACCCAAATTACATGGGTTGGGTTCCACAGAGTGATCAGCATGAGCAAATAGTATAAAAATAAACAAGAAAGTTATTGTGCAGGAATTTAAACAAACAACACCAAACAAATCCCAAATGTACCAGAGGCAGAGGGACTGAACCAATGAACATCCATTAGGGGACACTAGTATTGTCCCATAACAACACGTGCAAATCCAGTGCACCGAATCTACACCCTAACCTGAGGAAAAATATAATCTAAAGGTTGAGTGACAACTTAGTAGGAAGATCGATAATAAATGTAATGCATGCACAAAAACTATTTTTCTCATATCTTTTGAAAAACCATATCATGCTTCTCATTTTACCGTACATGGATTTTTAACTAAAAACTCTTTATCAGTTTATTAAATCGGCCCATGGCCCTCGATGTGGTTACGTCAAAACCCGCTGTATACATAAACAGCTATATCGTAAAATATGCCAACATTGTTTTCTGTACAAAAACGGCATCAGTGAAAAAGGATGGTCGCACAATGACCCATCCAATGCATACCACAGAAAGGTGGCCATCTATTAAGGGGTAACACCATACATATCATCAACAACAAGATGAATAAATAACCTGATCAGGTTTAAGGATTCGAAACCTAAGGACACGATACAGTCAGCTGTCCTATTAACCATTTCGCACATACAAACAATCAACCTTCACACAGCATAAAGTTTCAAGGGAATAGCCTTATGATGCTTTGATACCCAGAGGGCCCAAAGCATCAAGAGGATTCATCTAGCCAAATATATAAGTAATCAAAACATAAGAATACCATATACGATAAATTAAATGTGAGAAAACATATATACATATACGTAAAAATAGACGTGCTGTCAAATAGTCCCTGTCATATTTTCATATGTGGCAACCCACAAAATAATGGTTTGAAAACCATGATGCAATGCAGTGCATAAAATATAAAAATCTCTACCTCAAAGGCGACCATGATACTCTTACCGACTAGCCAGCAGCACGCTTTATCGGGAGTGAAAGTCGTATCACTGACATCTCTGAAACCTATAACAAGGCCCATGTCAAAATCCCAACAATCGTAAAAGAGATAACAGAAAAGTCTCAGACAAAACTCGAGTTTCAAGACGGTATTTAGGGATAACCACGAGTACCAAATTGGAAACCAAACCACGAGTACAACGAATAGCCTAAATCAGAAACCAACCTCAACTGAAAGGATCAACACTAGACTCCCCAGCTCAAACGAGAAACGACAGGTTCCCTACACCTCGCACTAAGAATGGCATGGCTGACAAAGCCGAATAGAATTCACTAAACCTAACTCTAAAAAATAAATGGGGCAGTCGACCAAACACAGCCATGGTTGACCCTGCACCTCAATAGACCATCCGCAAGTCTAATAGGTCGACAAGACACGATGATGAAAAGTGGAACAAAACATACTCGACCCGATGTGCTCGGCAATCTAGAAAACATAATCAAAGCTATCCGAACGACCAAGGGCCGACAAGGCATCACAATGGTCAATCGGGACCACTCAACAATCGTCGAGACAAAACAAAGGTCAACCAGGACCTCGCAGTCTTGACAAGACTCAACAATAATCAGTCGAGAGCATATAGTGTCGACGGTCAATTGAGACTTCACAACGGTCGAAATGACATGGTCACAACTATTTAAGGCATAACAGCTGCCCAGTGATCGACCAAAACAACCTAGGGACAAAATCGGGACAATTCGCTCATTTTTCGGCCGACGTGAACAGTAATTCCGACATTAATAGTAACTCCGACATGAATAGTATCATATGAATAATATCGATGAATAGTACTATGGCATAAATAGTGTCACTACCGGTGATGAATAGTGTTGTATCATTTCGACGAAAAAAAAAACACCCCGATTTTGCCTGATTTCGATTTCTAAAAACAAATAATCTTACATAGACTTCTATTTTATCAATATATACCAGAAATTTTCTTTAGATTTGAGTTTCCACGCTCGAATCCGAAACCAATAAATTTCAAAACTTAAAACTCGAAAATGGACAAAAAATCTTACTAAAATGAAAACCACTTTCACAAATATTACTTGCAAGAATGACGAAAACGAGAATCTATTGTCAGAAATCAGAACCATCAAGGACGAGCTCCTCCCCTCTCTCTCTCTATTCTTCCCTCTCTGTGATGCTTTAAGAAAGAAGACAAAGAAGTCTTCCTCTGTCTTCTTTAAAAGTTAAAATTATATTAAATTTTTGAGTTATTTTCATAGAATACCTCCAAGTATAACCACCTTTTTAACCAACACCTTAATGTTTTAAAATTTTTAAACAACGCCTTATAGTATGGGGTGTTATCAGCCATCACCTTCTGTTAAACCTCCGTCTCTCTAATCTCCCGAAGGTCAAGGGCAGCTCAGCTACCTCGCCTGCGTATGCTCACTGATCTCCTCTCTGAAGCACGAAGGTGAATCGATCTGGTATGCGAAGCGAGCTGCATCCCGAAGCAAAGCGAGCTACGTCCCGAAGCGAAGCGAGCTACGACCTCCTACTGTGAACAGAGGCGAGCTGCGACCTCCCGCTGCGAAGTGAGCTCTGACTGCTAATTGAGTTCCGACTGAGTTGGGCGACCTCCGACTGCGAATCGACCTCCGAATGAGCTGGGTGAACTCAAAATCTGCCTTCAGGTTTGATTGTTCCGCTCTGTTCTTGAGATTCAGTTCGGAGTGCTAGTTCGGTTGGGGATAAAATCAGGGTAAAAATTTATTGCAGCTGAGTTTTGTTTCGTTTGATTCAGATAATGACGGATTCCAACAAAGATCATAGTTTTGGGGATAATATCATAGTTTTGATGATGAAGCTAATTAAGATTGAATTTTGTGATATTCAGACTCCAAATACTAATTTGAACTGTCAATATGGAGGGATCTAGCTTAATTGCTGAATTTTTTTTGGAAATATTGTCTGATCAGCTTTGATCATAATTCTTCCCCTGATTGAGAGTTTATCTGAAGAACGTTGTTCAGCTGAGCGGTGGGTGAGCACGCATGACTGACGACAAATATGATAGATTTTGTATAGGATTATGTATATTTTTTGTGGTTTCTAATCCTTGAGGAGGCCCTGTTGTGTACTACATGGTAATAGACAATCTATAGTTGAATTTCTGAGCGCAAATCATCCTAACTTTTGTATTATAAGATTACTTTATCAGTGGTGTAAGCTGTGGCTGATGTTCTAATCTCTGCATTTCTAAGATTTGGGTCACGCATAATGGAAGCATGGCCGAAGTGTATTCTTTTTTACTTTAATCTGGTTGTCTAGGCCAAAAGTAACTTTATTATTTGACCTGTCTTGTTTGTAGCTTAAAATTGTTACTAACTTTGAATTGTTTTCTATTTCTTCTGCATCAGGATTGTAATACCAGTTCATTAGCAGCTCTAAAAAAGAATGGCATTTGTTTCTTCACAAAGGTCGACCTTGAACCCAGACGCACCTCTATTTGTACCTGCTGCTTTCCGTCAAGTAGAAGATTTTTCTCTTGAATGGTGGCAATTGGTCACAAACTCCACATGGTACCATGACTATTGGCTCAGCAAACAACAGGAAGAGGATGGTTTCTATGAAAATGATGATGACATTGACAACTTGGCTGATTTGCTACCAGACTCATTTGATGTTGATGTCGATGCTGATGAAGATTTTTTAAGCATGGATGCTCAGTATGAAGAGTTCATTCGATCTGGAACTGAAGAACTCAAACCTACTTTATCAAATACCAATGCAGTTCACAAAAATGGTATAGACTCACCACCACAATGGTTTGAAATTTTGGTAACAAGCGCAATGAATGAAGCAATGAAGAAGAACATGCAGTGGATGACCTCTTTCCAGAGAGGGGTTCAAAGAGCTGCAGCAGAACCAGCTAAATATGCAGAGAAGGCATCCGCATCGAAGCAAGTGAGTCCAAGGTACAGCCCTCGTTTCATCCAACAACCCGCTGAAGAGCAATGAGGTAGCAACCAAAGAGTATGCAGTCCAAGCTTCCTATCTAAAGTAATGTGTAGTTTTGTCATTCTGTATCTTCTGTGTAGCCTCTGGTCAATCATTATCTGACCGATAGTTCCCCACAAAATGTTGTAGAATATATACAGTACATTTTCAAATAGATAAGATGACATTTTTCTTTTGAGAACGTAGAATCTATATAAACGATCTATCTAATCTTCCTTTTCCTCTATATTTTCTTCCCATTGGCCATAAATTACCTTTAAAGTAACAAATAATTCAAATAAAGATGGGCCTAATGATTCATACATCACAGCCTAATCAAACGCCATCCTACAAAGAGTTTCTATTATCCTCCAAAACTGAACCCACAAATTGCTTGATACTGGTCGCCTTTCGATCCAAAACCCGAGTCTTATGTTGAGCTTTACTGTTTTGTGTAAAGAGCAAGTTGCTCATAGCCATTTTTTTATTTTCCGGCTTTGAGTTTAGATCCAGAGGAAATGGCATTAGATATAGCTTTTGGCAGCAAAAATCCAAGTCTTTCAAGGAATCCAGCCTAAACCCGCTGCTGCTATGTCAATGCTGTTAACGACCCAGCTCGAGGCCGAAACTTTGAACTCTCTCTCTTCCCAATCGTCCATTTCGCCGGCCTGATCTATGCCGATGGGCGGCTGTAGAAACAACAACCCATTTACACGTTAAGAAGCATATCATAGACGATAAACAAACACCCACCAACCAGGTTTTCGAACATTTTCAACTCTGAATATGCCACTAAAATAAGCAGATGGAACAAAAATGATCACTTATTATGAATTTGAACAAAATACCTGTAACCTGATGCTGGCATGTTTTCTCATTATTTCGTCCACATTTTCGATCTTCCCCAAGTGGAGAGATACATTTGGTGATGCTCAAGAGCAGAGAGGAACAATCAAACCTGAAGGCAGATTTTGAGTTCGCCCAGCTCAGTCAGAGGTCGATTCGCAATCGGAGGTCGTCCAACTTAATCGGAGCTCGGTTCGCAGCGGGAGGTCGCAGCTCGCCTCGGTTCGCAGTGGGAGATCGTAGCTTACTTCGCTTCGGGACGCAGCTCGCTTCGTACACTAGATCGATTCGCCTTCGTTCTTCGGAGAGGAGATCAGCGAGCGTACATGGGAGGCGAGGTTGCTGAGCTGCTCTTGACCTTCGAGAGATTAGAGAAATGGGTAGTTAACAGAAGGTGATGGCTGATAATACCCCGTGTTGTTTAAAAATTTAAAAACATTAAGGTGTTGGTTAAAAAGGTGAGTATATGAAAATAACCCTAAATTTTATAATAAAAATAATAATATTATAGTATAATATATATACTAATTAATTTTAGAAATCCGATTTAAAATCTCATTCGGTTGAAATATTATCTAAAAATAATTCTTTAGTTAAAATATTTTATAAAAAATATTTTCGTAATTTAATTATAGCTTGGTAAAAATTTCATTCGACTGTTTTTTATCATTTGACCGAAAAATCTCATGTGGCCACTAAGTGACAAAACTCAACTTTTCAACGCTTGACCAAAATTTAAGTGAAAAATCTACACGTGCCATTTTGTTAAAAAAAATTATTTCAAAAATCTTGGATTTTACATCTTAACTCCCTTCAAAGAAATTCCGTCCAGAAATTTAAAATAAAACCAAAAACACAAATTCTAGGAAACTCTCTACTCACTGTGATACCCAAAGCACACGAACCAAGAGAATCTCCCCAGAAGAATTTGATTTCCTACGACTAGGGCTACCTCAAGCCTATAGCAAGACGAAAACCCAAGAACATGTCTGAAACCGACACTAAACGAGACCATCGTGAAGCGAGCAAAGTTCACGATGAGCTAACAAACCAACGAGGTAAGGGAAATGTCACCTAAACAAAAAAAAAAAAGGGTGACTCGATCGATCGATTGATAGATGAAACGATCTCCAGCGAAAGGACTGATGGAAGGCAAACTAGGGCATTTAACTAACTACAACGGTTCACACAACAACGAATTGATGTGGAGTCTCTGTAACACCTAAGATGTGACTTAACGAATTTCCCAACCAGAAACACGTAAGAAATTGGAAAAACGAAGATACATTGGTTGGATCGAGGTTTAGAGTGTTCGTCAAAACGCTCTTCATGCATGAACAATACTCCAAACTGAGATCGCAACCACACTCACCAACTTCATACTGTCCCAGCACAAAGCCCAACAAGAGAGAAAATTTTTTGAGATTTGCGATAAGCAAAAGATTCCTATTGAAACAACAAATAGGACTACGCAACAAAACCAAAGCAATGTTAGGTAACTGAACATCCAACGAAAACCAAATCTCATGGACTCTTGGGTAACCATTATGCCTTGACGCACCAGAACACTACCAGAACCAAGTGTCTGACAGATCAACATAGACTGCCTGATGCAACACCAGTCAGGAACTTTTAGATATGGTCCACACAACAACTGACACCTAGACACAAGCGCATCCAAACCAAAGCATCCAACACAACCTGACACGCATCATGTCCCACAGAGACATAAAGTTGAACAAGATAAGTGCCCCAAACATAAGCCTGATAACCAACATGGCTCAGAAATCCATGAATTCTAGCATAGCTCTAGACATCTGCTGCTACCAAGCAAGCAATTCAAGAGAATTTAGCCAAGACCTCAAAAGAACCACCGCAAGTCTGAAATCTAGAACTGTCATCCATGAAAACAAACGAACCCTTGTTAAACCCAAAAGGTATGACCAGAACGACAAATGGCCAGCGCCTAACAAAGAATCCACACCAGAACACTAGTGGGTCAACAAATATCAACTTTGGAATAACAGAATGAACTATAGCAGCAACCGGGCAATTGTCAAACCAAAGGGTAAGACCGAAAACATAAGGTGCCCAATTCTAGAACAGAAATGCAAATTTGACTTCGGGAGATATTGCAGTGAAACAATAGTTGGAAACATCAGAACAACTGTCCAAAACTACAAGGACAAGCAACAAGGCCAACCGAATAGCCAAGAAACCACTCCTCCAGGGAAAATATACTCGCTCGATATGAAGGAGGGACAAGCTCTAACAGACAACGAAACAGAGCCAGAAGAGACAACACCATATGTCACAACATAGACTTTTCAATGAAAACGTGCAAAACAAAGTGCAAATCACGAGGTCGCCAACATGCGAAACACCCTCGCATGAAACAACTCCCACAACCGAGATATCAAATTTCTCAAATCTGACACAAACCTTCTAGACAACATGAACAAGGTCAACACAAGCATCAGAAGTAAGCCACACTAAAACAAGATTTTCTGGTCGAGGGACAAGCCGCTAGTCCATTGGGAAGTCCAACCCACATTCCAAGTCAACTGAAAACATGGAACCTATCCATCAATAACACCACTCAACCGACCAAGATAAGTTGCCACCAGGCTTCAATTCTAACGACTACTCGCACCACTCCCATGAAGGAAGTGACTAACACAACGTGGAATTCAGAGAAAAGAAAATGACGTTCTACTACCCAACGAGGTATAGACCTTACCAAATGAGAGCTAACAATGACTCTCCACAAGAGATATTGGAAATATTCAAAACACACCGTCATAGAAACGAATGTTAACAAAAAAGACTTGAAACCCACAAACACTGGAAAGATCTCAACATGAAAAACAATGGTGCTGAGTATCAACAGGTTTCTCCACAACCCACTGTTGCACCCAACACAAGGAAAGAACAATGGAGACGAAGAACATGGTCTAATTGAATAGAGCAGTCTCTGAACAGATCAACCAGCAAGTAGCGAGATTGAACTACTATGATCTCCACATACAAAGGCGCAGAATTTCTAAGATACGATAAAGGAACCAAGCAAAATATTTCCAAGGTAAGCGATTCAGAATACGTCTGACCAGGAATATCATGATCCCATCCGTCAGACTTCTCAAACAAGACAAGCGCAATGCTCATAAAAGATGAGCGTGAGACGCAATTGACAGCACCACCCTTAAAGAAGTGAATCTGAAACACACCGTCCTAGCAAAGGAATGGTTTAGAGTGTGAAAGCTGACATGGACCGAAACAAGTCGAAACTAACAACGTCGAAAAGATCTTTGCACGAGAAACAACAGCATCGAGTATCCACATATTTCCGTAAACCACTAATACAATCGACACTAAGGGCAAAACAAAGGAAACAATAAGAGGATTTAATTGAAATCAAATGGTCTTCTAGCATAACGACAGACACAAGGATTGGGAGACTAAGATCCTCCAACATATCCAAGGTGTAGGAACCTTAAGGCAAAACAAAAACTAGGAATGAGTTCCAAAGAGAACACTTGTATTCTTACTAACCAAAAACATTTTTGTCCTATCAGTTAGTCTCCAACTTGCAAAACAAATGTGATGGTCATAGAAGCGAATGCGTGACCATCATGGCAACTCAACTCATTTGTATGAGAGGACAAAATGAGTCTTGGTCAAGAAAACCTCCTCTGCAATCTCCAAAAAACCCATAGAACGATTACAGTTCTCAAACCAAGTTTTTTTTACAACATATGCAGAGGTCTATATTAACACAGGAATGCACATGAATAAGGCCACTCAGAGACTTAAACCAAAAGTCTCCTAACCACGAGAATGGATACATTATGAAATCAATTTAGGGAACACAAACGGATATCCCAAACTGAACTAACGAATTCCAAACAAAACGGGACAAGCTAGAAAATCCAAAAAGAACTAAGACTTAAACAACATCGCAAGAGCAAAACATTTAAACTTAGACCCACACAGGCCCACAGGAAGAGACATTGCAAAAAGGATCGCAAACCCAAGCTTTTGATCCGAATTCCAAAACACACAGGCCCATACATGATAAAGAACCCAGACGAGTTCACGGCTCGTAATCCAAAACAATTTTACTTAACGATACACGGTGTGCACCCAACACTCATGTGGATAGAGAAAAAGCGAAGCCATCATCCAATAGACAACCCCAGATGCCAACCTTGCATCATCTTCACTCATTCAAAAAACTTAACTAGGTGTTGAACAATTCTATGCACAGTAGACACGCAACTGAAACATTACACTATCAATTTCTCAAGTGATTACTATCAGGAAAAGCGAAACCATGTTTTGATACCATTAAATTTTGTCACGACCTGGAGGAGGGCCTAACAGAACCGCCGAGTCAAGCAACCCGATTCTAGGAAGGAATCTGGTTACCTAATCCAAGGCATAAGAGATGTGGAAGACTTAACAGGAAATTAAGCCCAAACCTAAATTACATGGATTGGGATCTACAGAGTAATCAGCATAAGCAGATAGTATAAAAATAAACAAGGAAGTTACAGTGCAGGAATTTAAACAAACAACACCAAAAAAATCCCAAACGTACCAGAGACAGAGAGACTGAACCAATAAATAGCCATTAGGGGACACCAGTATTGTCCCACAACAACACGTGCAAATCCAGTGCACTGAACCTACACCTAGACCTGGGAAAAAAATATAGTCTAAGGGATGAGTGACAACTCAGTAGGGAAATCGATACTAAATGCAATGCATGCACAAAAACTATTTTTCTCATATCTTTTGAAAAACCATATCATGCTTTTCATTTTACCGTACATGGATTTTTAACTGAAAACTCTTTATCAGTTTATTATATCAACCCATGGCCCTCGATGTGGCTACGTTAAAATCCACTGTATACATAAATAGATATATCGTAAAATATGCCAACATTTTTTTTCATGCAAAAACGTCATCAGTGAAAAAGGATGGTCGCACAAAGATCCATCCGATGCATACCATAGAATGGTGGCCATCTGTTAAGAGCAACACCTCATGAGGCAGAAGAAAAAGGTGTGCGTAGTCAAGAAACTAAGCGGCAACACCATACGTGTCATCAACAACAAGATGAATAAATACCCTAATCAGGTTTAAGGATTCGGAACCTAAGGACACGGCACAGTCAGCTATTCTATTCACCGTTTCGCACGTACAAACAATCAACCTTCACGCAGCAGAAGATTTCAAGGAGATAGCCTCGTGATGCTTTGATACCCAGACTGCCCAAAGCATCAAGAGAATTCGTCTACCAAAATATATAGATAACCAAAACATAAGAATACCATGTACGATAAATTAAACGTGAGAAAACATACGTATATATACGTAAAAACAGATGTATTGTTGAACAGTCCCCATCATATTTTCATATGTGGCAACCCACAAAATAATGGTTTAAAAACCATGATGTCATGCAGTACATAAAGTATAAAAATCCCTACCTCAAAGGCGACCTGATACTCTTAACGACTAGCCAGTAGCACACGCTATCGGAAGTGAAGGTCGTATCACTGACATCTCTGAAACCTATAACAAGACCAATGTCAAAATCCCAACAATCACAAAAGAGATAACAGAAAAGTGTCAAACAAAACTCGAGTTTCAAGACAGTTTCTAAGGTTAACCACGAGTCCCAAATCGGAAACCAAACTAGAAGTACAATAAATATCCTAAACTGGAAACCAACGTCAAGTAGAAGGATCAACACCTGACTCCCAGGCTCAAACGAGAAACGACGGGTTCCCTACACTCGCACTGAGAATGGCATGGCAGACAAAGCCGAATAGAGTTCACTAAACCTAACTCTGAGAAATAAACGTAGCAGTTGACCAAACACAACCATGGTCAACCCTGCACCTCAACAGACCATCCGCAAGTCTAACCGGTTGACAAGACATAGTAATGAAAAGTGGAACACAACACACTCGACCCAATCCGCTTGGTAGTCGAGGAAACATAACTAAAGCCATCCAAACCACCAAGGGCCGACAAGGCATCACAGTGGTCAATCGGAACCACTCAATAATTGTCAAGACAAAACGAAGGTCAACTGGGACCTCGCAGTCTTGACCAAACTCAACAACAATCAATCGGGAGCATTTAGTACCGACGGTCAATTGAGACTTTATAACGGTCGAAATGACATGCTTGCAACCATTTACGGCACAACAACTGCCTAATTATTGATTAGAACAACCCAAGGATAGAATTAGGACAATTTGCCCATTTTTCGTCCAATGTGAAATGTAATTTTGGCATGAATAGTGCCTGAGGAATAGTATCAGTAAATAGTATTGATGAATAGTAACTCTGGCATTAATAGTACTCTGGCATGAATAGTGTCACTATGGGCGATGAATAGTGTCGTACCGTTCGAACGAAAAAAATACTCCGATTTCGATTTCTAACAACAAATAACCTTACGTAGACTTCTATTCTATGAATATATACTATAATTTTCCCTTGGATTCGAGTTTCCAAGTTCGAATCCAAAACTAATAAATTTCAAAACTTAAAAGTCAGAAATGGACAAGAAAAACTTATCGAAACGAAAACTGCTTTCACAAATGTTACTGGCGCAAATGACGAGAACGCCAATCTATTATCGAAAGTCAGAACAGTGAAGGATGGTCTCCTCCCCTCTCTCTCTCTCTCTTTTCTTTAAAAATTAAACTTATATTAAATTTTATAATTAAAAAATAATATTATATATATTAATTAAATTTAAAATTTTGATTTAAAATCTGATTTGGTCGAAACACTATCTAAAAATAATTCTTTAGTTAAAATAATTTATCGAAAATATTTTCATAATTTAATTACTGCTCGATAAAAATTTTATTTGACAGTGTTTGACTATTTGATCAAAAAATCACACGTAGCCACTAAGCGACAAAACGAGTCAACTTTTTAACGCTTGACCAAAATTTAGCTGAAAACTTTACACGTGCCATTTTGTTAAAAAAAAATTATTTTAAAAAGCTCAGATTTTACGGGGGTGGTATCAGGCAAAAGCAAGAATTGAGATTGAGCAAGGTTCTGAGCTGAACTAAAACCCAACTTGTGATTTTGATTTAGTTTTGGTTCAATTAGATTTAGGCTCACATTTTGCTAAGTTTTTGTGGGTTTGTCAGACCTGTGGATGCGCTACAGAAGAATGAGAAGGCTAGTAGGACTCGAGTTAGGCCACTCGACCCGTACTCGGGTTTTTTGGCTTTCAATGTTATGAGGGTTGTTGTGAAAATGTTTAAAATTCAAAAAATGAAATTAAATTTTTTTAACATGAAGGGGTAAAATATGTTAAACATCCTGCGGAAATTGGCTAATCAATTGAATTTATATAAACTTATAATTTCATTTGTTGATTGATTCTCCTAATATGGTTCCTTATACGGGAATTGTAGTTTGAAATGTAATTTTAGACGGACTTAAAAATTAAAATATTTTATGTAAAATATTTTGACTTTAGATAACGCTAATTATAATCATTTGGGCAAGATGATTTTAAGTCATTATATTACATTGTCATCATGTGTACTTTTTTTATACACTTTTAGAAATGTTTTGCTAATGATGAGATACGTATTATATTTTTACTAGGTGCAATAATTGACCGTAAATATAAAAAATAGACTTTAAAACTTTAATTAGAGTTTATTTATGAGCATGATCAACATAAGGTAAAAACATTTTATTTTCAATTGAATGAAATATGTTCACTTTATTAACAAATATTGCAAGTAATGAAGTAGTAAACTCCATTACTTCTTCAAATATTGCTTCAATTTCTTTTTCAAAAATTCATTTGTAAATTTTTAAGAGTAAAAAATCAGTGTTAAACACTTCGTCAACTATAAGTGCGACAGATTTAAATTGTCATCTTGATTAAACATATAACAATTTTGGTATTTTGGCATGGTGAAAAGCACAAGAACTTTTTTGTTTTTTGTATTTTCTATCATAGTTTGAGACATACTAACTATGTTGGTATCAATTATTGCATTGGAATTGACTTTTAGAGTAAATAGTAGAGTTGTTTAAGATACAAGAAGTAACTTAGCACCTAAAACAATCGAGGCACTGATATACTTGAAAAATTGAGAGTTTGCAGATAAGAATATGCAAGACAACGCAAGATTTAATGAGATTAAACAAGAAATAAATACAATCAACAAATGTGGAATGAGTTTTGAAGCATATAGCTCTTTAGAAGATTTAAGATAAGTTTATTTTGTATATAAATATTTAAATTTTAATTTCATATTTGAATCAAGAAAATGTATATGATGAACAATTGACACAACTTATTGAGATGTACTTGTACTATAGTGATGCAATTGTTTCTCAATTCAATTAAATATTGAAGTTGTAATAAGTTTATGATATGTACGAATGAAATAAAATATTTTCTCAATTAAATGACTATATTTCTATTGTAATACTAAAAGATATAAGATTTAACCATTATAATTGTATATTAAAAAATATGATAAAATTTAACAAGACAAAATAAAATTTATATGTTGGCACCTCGACGACCACCCAAAGAGTCGCAATGTCAACAATTATGTTTGAAAAAGAAAAATGGAAAAATGGTGATCGCTGCAAAAATGGCAATAATGTTGGGCACCGCAACACTTTCTATTTGAAAGGAAAAAGAAGAGGGGACGACCGACTCGGTAGTCCAAGGTAAGCGGCCTGACCATGGACCCCAAAAGTCATGGTGGGTAGACTTTGGCCTAGAGCCAGACTTGGTCCTTTTTCAGATGACTCAAACCAACCTTGGTCGATCCAATGATGAGGCTGATACCATTGTGGTCTGTATCTTTTCTTATTGGTTCACCTCAAAATGTATAAATATACATATGTAATTATATTTATAATGACTAAGTATATTTATAATGACTAATAACAATGTGTAGGATCGATATAAGCTAGGGGGATAAAACTAGATTATTAAAACATTTTCAAAAATTTAAAATCTAACTGATTTGCAAAGCTTAGATAGATAATTTCTGCAAAATGGAAACTATTTACTTTCACAAATAAGTCAACAAAAGCACAAACAAACAAATAGTCAAAGAGAAGAAGATTGCAAATAAAAAATAAAAAAAAATTGTTAACAGGATTAAGCCAAAAGGCCTATATTCGCATTCTAAGGCTGTAACGCCTTGAAGCATTAAAATATTTTCATTCCATTTTATTTTGAAATACCACAAATCATTAACAAATCTATAGTATAAAAGCCTTTGCAGTGGAAGATTATAAAACCGAAAGTCATTTAAAGTTAATATGCTAAAAACAAACAAAATAAGTTCTAGGGAAATTAACAAATCAACCGATGTACTATCTGGTCAGTGACAATTCAACCACTGAACAATTTTTTCTAACAAATAAGACACTCAACTATAGAAAATGAACGATGCAAGCATCGCTGTTAGGTTTCTCGTTAAAAACTAATTTTTATTGAGTTTATAAATCATTCAATGTCAGACAGTAACAACAATTTCTCTTGTAGAGAAAAAGATGAAGAATTCATAGGCTGGAGACGTTTGTAGAAGGGATTGTAGAACTAGAATTAGAAAAATTCAAAAGAAAACAGAGAGAAGATTTATTATAAAAGGCAGGAAATTATCTGAGAAGATTTTTGAAGAGACTAATAAATTATCTGAGAAGAAATAACAAATATTTGGAAAACAAATTGAAGGAAATGAATTTTCCATAAGAGGCAAAATGGACAGAACTTCGTTCTTTCTGCAGTGGAAAGAAGGAAAGAAAAAACTGATCATTCTTCTGTTTCTTCCTTCCACAGCGGAATGTCGTCATTCCTCCTCTGCTTAATGAAGAATGAAGTTCTATCCATTCTTCCTCCTATGGAAAATTCATTTCCTTCAATTTCTCTTCCAATTTTTTGTTCTTTCTTTTAATATAATTTACTAGTCTCTTCAAAAATCTTCTAAGATAATTTACTGCCTCTAATGATAAATCTTCCCACAGTTTTCCGTTGAATTTTTCTAATTCTAGTTCTACTATTCCTTCTATAGACGTCTCCAACTTCTGAATTCTTCATCTTCTTCTCCACAAGAAAAATCGTTGTTGTCGTCTACCGTTGAATGATTTGTAAATGTAAAAAAAAAATTAGTTTTTAACAAAAAAGTAACAATGATGCTTGGGTCATTCATTTTCCATAGTTGAGTGTTTTATTTGTTAGAAAAAATTATTCAGTAGTTGACTTGTCATTGATTGTATAGTACAGTGGTTGATTTGTTAATTTCCTAAAGTTCTAACATCTGTTCCAAAATTAAATGTAAAGAATACCCATGAGATAAATTTTTTTAGTAAACTTATTCATTCTATCTCTTTGATAACCAAGGTCAATCTCGCTCCAACAACGCACCATCTTCCCTATGAATGTACTCCTTCAACTGCCATATTAAATCTCTGTCGCATCCTGTTCATCAATGGTCTCATCCTCATATATACCATAAGGTTCAACTAATGAGACAAGAGATGTGTATATATATATATAACAAATAATGTAGTTCATAAAGAAATTATGTCTTGTTCAATATTTTGTCTTTTTTTATCTTTGACTTTACAATCCAATCGTATGAATCATCAATCTAAGGGAGAGTGACACTATTAGATCCATCTCATAGGAGACAACCAACTTAAAGTTTGCCCATAACAATCCTTTACATTTATTAAGTTTCTTTCTTATCTTCTTTAAGTGAATGCATGAACGTGGATATGACATGAACATTGATATAACATACATAAAATAAGCGGTAAACAAAAGTAATAGAAGAACAAATCCTCTTCAATAACCATCAGTACATAGAGATATACATGAAGCAAATAATATCACAGGTCCTCGAATGCACTTATCCTTGTAAACAGACTCATCATCATGAAACAACTAAACTAATCGAACTTCAACATCACAAATAACAATTTTCAGAAATAAACAAACATCTATCATCCTCGACTCTTTAAATATAAAGTAAACACAACCAATAAGACTTCATATCCTCGAAACATCTTAAGTAAAAGTAGTAAACAAAACCGAACCTAAACATGCCTAGCAGGTTAACACCTTGCGATGTAGACCGAAAGGCCAAAAAATCCAAAACATCTCTTACCTTTGATAATAAGTAGAATTTGTAACTCACTGTTCTAATATGTGGATATGCTTATCTTCAATGGAAAACAGAGAAGAATTAGAACAAGGGTTGTAGAAGATAAAGCTGAGCAAAATCATCATACGGTTTTTATCTTGTATCCTTTCCCAAAACTCAAGCTTTAAATACAAACTAACCTCTAGAAACTTGAAGAGAAAAATATCCAGAAGAACACTGTTCTCTTTGTCCAAGCGGCCGTGGAGGAGGTAAGGTTTCCTTTCCTATAACCTTGTATAAATAGACGACCGAATGCGTGGTCAAGCAAAATTGAAATCCCATAAAAACTGTGATTTATACATGATCGGTTAGTCCTGAAAAGAAAAATCCAATTTGCATGAACTCTGGATAAATCTTAAAACTCTTTTTCATCGAGTCAGGGACACCTAGGCTGCCGCAAGCATGTCCACTTTGACCGAATCGACCAATGGAAATAAGACATGATAGCATAAATCCTTGCGTTCGAGGTCGCCAATGCTACTGCGGACGCTAATCCTTCAGCGGAAGCCTATGCTGCCGCGGAATCCCGACGTTTTGCCAAAACTTGTTTACAACGACATCGTTCTATCCATTTAATTTTGTTGTCGTGGACATGAAGGCTGCTGCATAAATGCATTCCAATCCAATATGACGTCATTCGATTTAAAACTCATTCTTACGTACGACATCTTTTCTATCCATAGGAGAGTCTTTTCGTCCCGCCTTTCGATCCAACAGTCAATGCTTCACCCACTTTATCCCTTTCAATCTAACGATCAACAACTCTCCCCAAAGGAATCTTTTCTTTATGTGGGAGCAACTTTGTTCAGATCCAATGCTTCACATTCCTCCCTTAAATCTAATCTAATGGCTCCAAATTCATCTGAAATCTCTCAGCTCCCAACACTTCTATAAGAGTATCCTCACAAATCAGGTTTGATCACAATTGTAAAATGACTCAATCCAAAACTGAAGACTTGTTCGCCCTTCTACTCATTACAAGAAAATCTTCTCAAACGACGATGTTTTCTCCAAAAATATTGTCGTAGCTAAGTTTCCATTCTTAGCCAAAAATAAAAATTCTATTCTCATTTATTAATTTGTTTTATTATAATTATTTATTTACTTTATACCTTAAGATAAAATCCTAAAATTTACAGTGTACAAAATTCACAAAATTGTGACAATATATATATATATATATATATATTCATTATATCCTAAATGTCACATTACATTGCTAAAATTAAAGTACAAAAAATTTGGGTATTACAAAGGCTCCCTCTTCAAGATTTTTTTCGACTATTCATTTAAGTTATATTGATTGAACTTTTAGACATTAATCATACCCTACAAGTTAAGGGCTCCACCATAGGCTCTCTCAACGATAAATCAGTTTGTAATTTTTTGGTTGAAAGACTTAATTCTCACAAGTAATTAATACTCAAGTGAAATAAGTAGGTGAAAGTAAGATTAGAAGTCTTGAAATATTGAATGCAAGAATCTCTCAAGTGAATGTTCAAAGATCTAATTTTTCTTTGCATAGTAGATGTAAGGATCTATTTATAGACAAGTACCGAATTTTGAATCAGCAATTGATGACTGTTTAATTTTAGTCGACCTCTATATGTCTATTATGGCAATTTTTTGAAGAACACTAGTTCACCCCTGCTTTTGTTTGGTCAACCTCAGTATATCTATCGCAAAAAAAAAAAAATTAAAATGATTAGTCGATCGCAATGGTGATTTGGTTGACCACTTTTCTCTGTTGGACAACCGCACATTTTGGCTAAATTAGACTTCTCTAATCTATGGGCAATTGTTGTCATTTTCAGGTCGTCCATGACTTGGGTACTTCAGAATGTGAAACAATCTGTCTATTTTTTAGGTCATCTGCAATTGCATGTGTGGTCTTGTCAATCGAATTCTGGTTCTTTAAAATTATATGCAATCTATTCAATATCAAGTTGCCAGTTGTTTTGTATTGGGCGATCACTTGGATCTAAATCTTGCAAAATAACTAAAAAATTCTCGACAGAGGCTTAGTAGACATATTAGCAAGTTTCAATAACATCATGATGGATTTTCAACAATGAATAATGTCAATATTAGTTTATTACAAATGTGTAATCCTAATACATTAATCATCAAAAAAATTATGCTTATCATATTAGACTAGCAATCTCTTTCTTTTTTATAATGATAAATTTGTTTAATTCATCAAATATTTAATAACTCGCCCATTTACCTTATGCAATAAATTACACTTCTCTCTCTTAGTATGTGCGTAAATTAGTTAGAGATCGATATTAATTTTAAAAAATTTGGACATAGTTTTCTTTATATTTTCTTCTCCTTTGTTATTAGTAAAAAGGTTCATGCAGTCTATTTAAGTAATATATGCCAATCTATCAGGAATTCAGAATTGGATATCCAATTCAAGCATATATCAAATAGAACTAGTGTTTAGAAACATGCTTTGGGCAGACATATGCAACATGTGAAAGATAATCCAAAAATAAACCTTGCCAAGCATAGCAAAATACAAAACACAAAATCTAGTACATTAAGAACAATAGACATCAAACTAATGAGATACAAAAATAATAAGTCATCAAAACAAAGGAAAATGCAACATGACCATAAGAAGTAATAGAAATGCTCCAAAACTAATTCTATTCGTCTAGAGTCGAATCTACATCAAAAGTGGAGAGAGGCATGCAAGGATCACCATCAGGGGCATGACATGAGACTCTCATCGATAGTGAAATAAGTGTCCAACCAAGAGTCAGCTATTATTTCTAATGAAACCCTAGGGTGGTAACAAAAGAAAAAGCAGAGAAGAGAGAAGGAATTTTCAGATTTTTCAGAGCAACTAGAATTGAATTCAGTTTTCTCAATATTCAACCGTTGGATACCTTGAAATTTGAGCTGTAGGTTTATGACATCAAGGAGTATATTCAGAATAGTGGAGATGATCGTCTGAGCTTTCTAAGGTGGTCTGTTGGGGTAAAAATGGGACTGCAGTTTGGTGACCCTAGATTTATCCTCTCTTACATTTTGTTATCTTCTAAGATTAGTGTGTTCAATCTTGATGAATATTGTATGCCTCTAATTTGTTGAGCTAGAACAAACTTTGGTGTACCCATTATTTCTGTTATAGTAGAAAGTTTGATTAAGTGGCAGGTCTTGTGGTTTTTTACTCTCACACTTTTAAGGGTTTTCTAAGCAAAAAATTAGTGTTGCTAATCTTATTATTTTTGTTGGTTTGTTTTGCCTATTTGATTGCACAAAGAGAGAAAAAAAGGTATTTTTATTCTGCTGTGTATTTGAGTTCTTTTTCTCAACAAGTGATATCAGAACCATGTTGAATTGGTGATTATTCTTGTGCTTGTCAAATGGAGGAGTTTACTAACAATAGCAATACTAAGATTAAGCTCACGGCTACCAATTACTCGATATGGAAGTTGCGAATAAAAGATCTATTTTGTTGTCTAATTATGAAGAAACGCTTTTGGGAGACGAGGGCAAACAAAACGAGATGTTTGAAAAAGATTGGGCCAAGTTGAACAAGAAAGTAGTTGGCAAAACTCGACAATGGGTCGATAACAGTGTTTATCAGCATGTTGCCAATGAGAAAAATGCCAACAAGGTTTGGGAGACTTTAAGGGAGTTGTATGAAAAGAAGAATACACAGAATAAAGCTTTTCTTTTAAGGAAATTGATGTATCTTCGATACACAGATGGAATTCCAATTTCTAATCATTTGAATATTTTTCATGGAATTCTGAATGAGTTGGCAGCACTTGACATGAAGCTAGATGATGAGATATAAGCTTTGTGTTTGATTAGTTCATTGCTTGATAGTTGGAAAACTCTTGTTGTTTCTCTTAGCAATTCCGCTCTAGATGGTGTTCTCACTTTGAAGATGGTGAAAGAAAACATGTTGAATGAAGAAAACAAAAGAAAAGAGCGAAGGCTAACTGCACAGAGTCAGGTGCTAGTTTCTGAGAGACGAAGTAGAAGCAAGAGTAGAAATCAGAAGAGTCATGACAGTAATGACAGATCACGAGGGAAGTCTCAAACAAGGAATGACTTCATATGCTTCTACTGTGACAAGCCAGGGCACAAGAAATCTCAGTGTAGAAAATATTTGAGAGAAGAAAAACACGATTAGAAAGATGAAGAGAAGATAGATGATGTCAATACAACAGTAGCTTTAGATGGAAATGTGACTATTATGTGCGATGATTGCAACATTAACCTCATATGTTAGGATCCTCGTTGGGTAGTAGATTTTGGTGCTTCATACCATGTTACTTCTCAGCGTGATGTATTTTCTACCTACATTGTTGGTGAGTTTGGTCATGTGAAGATGGGGAACAATGCAGAGTGCAGGATAATAGACATGGGTGATGTCTACATGAATACTGATGCTGGATGTCGATTGCGTCTGAAGAATGTGAGGCATGTTCCTGATATTCGTCTAAATTTGATCTCCACTGGTGTACTTGTGATAAGGGATACCATAGCCACTTTGGTGAAAGTAAGTAGAAGCTCACTAAGGGGTCGTTGGTGGTTGCCAAAGGAAAGAAACACAATTCTCTTTATTTGGTGCAGGCTACGTCTTACGGGGGATAAGTGAATGTGGTTGATGATTCGTCTACTTAACTATGACATATGAGGCTTGGACACATGAGTAAGAATGGTATGTAGAAGCTTTCTCAGAAATAAATAATTCCTGGTTTGAAGTTTACAAAGCTAGAGGTATGCACTCATTATTTAGCTAGTAAACAACACATGGTATCTTTTAAAATCTTGCCTCCGTCTAAAAGACCAAATATGTTAGATTTGGTACATACTGATATTTGTTCTGTGGATATTATGAGTCTTCGTGGTACTCACTATTATATTACCTTTATTGATGATCATTCTAGAAAGGTTTGGGCTTATGTTTTGAAAACTAAAGATTAAGCTTTAGGTTTCTTTAAGCTTTTTCAGTTGTCAGTTGAGAGAGAAACGGGCAAGAAATTGAAATGTGTTCTCTCAAATAATGGTGGTGAATACAAAGGGCCATTCGAGGAGTACTGCAGAACTCATGGGATCAAGTTTAGAAAAACAAAGCCAAAAATGCCCCAGCACAATGGAGTTGTAGAGAGAATGAACCACACGATTAATGACAGGATTCGTTGTATGGTCTCTCATGCCAAGCTGCTAAAGTCTTTTTGGAGGGAGGCAATGAGATTAGGTGTTGACTTGATAGATCTTTCGCCTTTAGTTCCTTTGAATCATGATATACCTCAGAGGGTGTGGTCAGGGGAAAATATTTCATATGGCCACTTGAGAGTTTTTGGCTGCATGACATTTGTGCATATTTCTAGAGATGAGAAATCTAAACTTGATAGTAAGATGAGGCAGTGCATTTTTATTTGGTACAGTCATGAGGAGTCTGGGTACTGATTTTTGGATCCGATCAACAAGAAAGTTATCAGATGTAGAGATGCAGTTTTTTTGGAAGATCAAACCATTGCAGACTTTGATAAGACAGAGAAGCCAGAGTCTAGCAGTGAAGAGCAAATTGATTCAGGTATGGTTCATCCACCTACAGTGCCTATTAATGATAATAGAGATACACAGACAAATGATCATCTTCCAGTTGATAATGAATCATTTGAAGAAAACCCAGTAGAGCCATCGGTTGAGCCTCAGTTGAGAAGATCTACTAGAGACACGAAACCTTCTAGAAGATATTCTACTAGTGATTATGTGTTACTCACTAAAGGGGGAGAACTAGAAACTTATCAGGAGGTTCTTTCGCATGAGAAGAAAAATGAGTGGTTGTATGCAATGCAAGATGAGATGAAGTCCTTGCATGAAAACAACACTTATGACTTGGTGATACTAACGGACATAGACTCAAGGAAGTCTACATCAGGATATTTGGTTACCTTTACAGGGGGAACTGTTTCATGGCACTCTGAACTACAAGATTGTGTTGCTTTATCTACTACAAAGGTTGAGTATATTCCAATTACAAAAGCTTGTAAAGAAGTCTTGTGGATGAAAAGGTTTCTACAAGAATTGGGTCATGAACAAGATAAATTGATTTTGTACTGTGACAGCCAAAGTGCAATTTATCTTAGCAAGAATTCCACTTTTCACTCACGTACAAAACATATTGATGTCAGATGTCATTGGATTCATGAAGTGTTCGAATTGAAGATGCTACAGCCTGAGAAGATTCATACTAGTGAGAATGGATTTGACATGATGACGAAAACTTTGCCTAAAGAGAAGCTTAAAACTTGCAGGCAGAAAGCGGGTGTTCTAGACCCTGATATATGAGCCGAGGTGGAGATTTGTTGGGCTCGGCCCATATTTTTTAGGCGGAATATAAAACGGAATTTTGTGGCTAATGAAACCCTAGAGTGATAACAAAAGAAAAAGGAGAGAAGAGAGAAGGAAGTTTCAGATTTTTCAGAGCCGTTGGAATGCGAATTCAGTTTTCTTAATATTCAGTTTTCTTAATGATTGACTCTGAATATCTTCCATATAAACTTCCTTACCTACAACATTCCTAAGAGGTTGAGTGGAGGGGTCTGTAGAGAAGGGTACAATAGCATTGTTGACTTTTATAACCCAGTTTCCCTAAGCAACGATGACAAAATCCATACGAGTTAGAGAGTGCTTGTTATATGTATCACTGAGAGAATAGGACAAGCAAGCTTCGAGGCAGGAATCCCAACACCGTTTTCTTTGAAGATTTTGTTCAACAGAAGATTATATGGAAGAGATTTCTTTGTCAACCCACAAACATAAAACTTTGTCCATTGTATATTTTCTCTAAGATATATAAGTACATGCAACTAATATGGCTCTATAACCATCTCGATTTAGGATGTTGTAGGTGAGAATCTCTTTTCCAAGAACATAACTATTAATTTTCAATGGTCTGGGAGCGTATTCTAAATTTGCATAAAATATTCTAATGAGCCTTTCATAATCTGGACTACCCATCTTGCATAGACAATCAAACTGATCCCTTTAAACGTGCTTTCAATATTCAAAGATTCCAAATTTGCAAAGGAAACTTTCTTGGAGAAAATAACAAACCAGAATTTAAAGTCAGTGTCATACATTTCTTTGCAAAATTCTGACTTAAAAGAATTTAGATTGTCTTTCAGATGGAGACGTGAACTTCCACTACGAGAAACTTTTGTGATTAGAATGATTTGCTGAAGTGGAAGCCATTGACTTGAACAAGAAAGTGGGGTTTGGATTTTGCGTGAATGACTAGTAAAAATGTTGAGTAGATTATAATTGCCACACCAGACATTGGACCACTAAGCTGGACAAGGGGAAAACGGTGACTTTGTTGAAGAAAATCTAACTTAGGGTTTCAAAACCTTCAAAAAAACAACAATGAGATAAGTCAAGATGAATATAAACTCACTATAAATCATGAAATCTCCAAGATGACGAGCTTCATGAATGTCATTGGGCAATGGGAGACAGGGAGCTAGGGTTTTTGAAGAGAGAAAATGCTGATGGATGTAGATTTAGGCGTCCTAATTTCTTTTAAAATGTGAATCAGTAGTCGACTGGTTGTTAACAACGATTGACTGAAATAATATAGACCAAAAATTTGATTAACTTGTGAGATTTTTGATAGACCAAGAACGTCTATAGTTCTATTGGAAATGAAGCAAATTAAATTCTATGGGACACTGTCTTTTAAGGTCAAATAAGAACCACAATAAGTCCACCTACATTAGCAATTTGAGACAAGACAAATTTAGTTACAGTCTAATCAGATCAATTCTATTGAATCCTAATATTATTAAAGATCTTTTCATCCAAAGGTTTTGTAAAAATATCTGCTAATTGATTTTTTAAAGTTCACAAATTCAAGAATCATGTCATCTTTTCAAACATGATCACAGATAAAGCGATAATTTCTGTGTCTAGTGAAAGAATGTTGGATTTGATTTTTGAAAATATTTATCACACTGGAATTATCTCATCAAATCTGAGTGTTCTCATAGAATTGACCATAGTTGTAAAATTTGCAATTTATAAATTTTATATTTTTTAAAGTAAATTTTTTGTTTTAATTAAGGTTAATTTGTTTTACATTGACCAAGTCTTTGCCAGGTGTGAGGGTTCGGTCAAATGGTCAACTAATGAATTTCATATTTTCCTGTAGTTTGAAACTTTGGGATTATGTTCGGTAAGTTCATGTTACCGTAGTTTGAGTTTGAAATTATTTGATTTTCTATTGGATTAGAATTGTTATGATTTATTTAATGTATATAATATTATATATTATATATATTAAATAAATTAATAGAAATTCTTTATTTTATTTATTTGTAAGAAGGAAGGAAGTTTCCTTCCTTCCATCTAGTGGGGTCGCGGGTGGGAAGAGAGAGAGAGGAAACCAAGTGGCGAGTGGAGGGTTTTCGACTCTAAGATTGTATTGGTGGTGCTCTGATCTTCAAGTTTTGTGAGGCTTCTCCTAGGATACGTCGATTCCTAACCCTTGTTTTTTTGTTTGAAATTTCCTAAATGTCAAATTCAAATTTGAGCATGGAGAACTCTTAATATTTGGTTATTTTTGCATTAGTGTGGTCAATCTTGAGTTTATGCAGGGTTTTGGGTCAATTGGGGTGAGAATCATTAAAAATGTTGGATTTTTCAAGATGTCTATCACTAGAGCGTCGACTTTGAGCATCTACTACTCAAGTTGGGCATTTGCACTGGAGCAGGTTTGGAAGTCCATGTTTGGATTTCTGCTACGAGAGTCTGCGACAATGGTTTGTGTGATGATCTGGGTTAAGGATTAATACTAATAATCATCCTTAGTGTAATGAAATTTGATTAAGTAATAATAAGTCATAAGATAACTTTGAAAATGAAGATATTGACTAACCACTTGAGGATATTTTTTTTAAGTAAAAATATGTATAATAGTAGATATCTTAGACGATGAAATGATGAAAAGATTGAATTAATTGGATGTATGCTTATTAACATATGAATTTTTGCACGAAAGTAGTAAATGTGTTATAAATGAGTATAGTTACTGTTTGAGGTTAATTGGATATGTTATTGTCATTATTAATTGAAACCATTTTATGGACATAAATTAGACACATAATTGAAGTGTTTGGCTTTGGATTGAATGGATTTGGATGTATGCAAGGAAAGTTATGCATATTTGAAGTTGGATTAGTCCAAAATTACACTATTTTGGAAAAAAGGCCTTTAAAGAGAACTTTAGAGTGGGAATTTGGAGACGTGTATAAAAGAAGAAATGTTCCAATTACATTTATGTATGTAGCCATGTAATAAAATTGAACATACAATGAGATATGGACATGTGTCACCTGTGGATTAGTGACTAAGTATGTGATTAAGGTATAATTAGTGATGGATTAAGGTTAATTAATCATGATTAATTATCATAATCATGAGGAATAGTTTAGAACTAAGAAAAAGTGATTAGTTTAAGTTAAGAATGATTAAGGATAATTAACCATGGTATTTTGATATATTTCCATGGAAATAAGGGTGAAATGGTAAAGTTTGAAGGACAAAATGGACAAAATGGTCATTTCACCCCTTGAAGTCTCTAGAAACATGAGGAATGGCTGTGAATCAGCCTCATTTTGTGCTGGTCAGAGGAGAAAGGGGAAAAATGAAAAAAGGTGAAAAGAGAAGAGAAGAGAGAAGAAGGTGGGGAAAAAGTGAGATTGGTCTTCCATCCCATGGGCAAAAGTGTTCATCTCATCAAGAGCAATCTTTTGAGCCAAGAATCAAGAGAAGTAAGTGAAGAACAAGTTATCTTCAAGAGGTAAGAACCTTAATCTTGGTATTTTATAAATTATGCTAAGATTGCATAGTTTTGAGGAAGGAAGTTGCATAAATAGGATATAAGTTGGTATATCTTGTGATATTGGTCAATTTGGTCAATTAAAGAATGAATTAGGGTAGGTTGAATATCATTGGATATGTGTTGGACTAATTGGATGAAAATCTAGGATCTTTTGGTTAAATGTTAATAAACAATATGGACATTATCAATGATAATGCTTCAGCTAAAGTTTGGTTGAAAAGCTTATGGACTTAGATGATTATATCAAATGTTATATATACTTATTTAAATTATGTATTAAATGGAGTTGGGATGAAGTTATTGAAAGAAGCATGAAAAGATCAATTGAATGAATGTATATAAATATATTGTATATTGTTAAACATTAGATAAATGTAATGTATAGGTTGTTTCATTGGATTACATAAAATCAAGATGCAAATTGTAGTTGTTCATGGTGAGTTGGAATGAAATAGAAAATGTGAGAAAATGATGAGTATTAATGGATAATAATATTTAGTTTTATGTTAAGATAGGATAGAAATATCTATCTTAGTAATTAAGCCATTTTGATGGCTTAATGTCATGGGAATATAAGCCATTTTGTGTTGATATGATTGTAGGATCAATATGCGCCTCTAGAAGGGGGAGGGGGGAGAGGGTGGATTTAGGAGTTCTAATCTTTTTTGTGCTATATTAGATTTCTCTAACCCTGAGTGTTTTAACAGCAATAAAGCATACAATTTAACACAAATAATAAAGAGATAAGGTAAGAGAATACTCAAACCAATTTGTTCACGTGATTCGGCAACCCCAACCTACGTCCGCGCTTCAAGCGTTCCACTTGGAGATCCTTACTATCCCAATCCTCCCCGATTGGTAAAGTTTGACTTACGGGTGTCAAACAAATCATTACAAGTTGACTATTTCTTAGGGCCTTACCCTTTCCTCTTGACTAATATAGGGCCTCACCCTTCACTTAACTAATTCGTAGGACGTCACCCTTTTCGTTTGAGTACAATTGAGGAAATAAAAACACAACTAAATCCTAACTCTCCCTAAAGCAAATCTCAAGGTTAGGGATGAGGAGAGTTAGGTTACAAGCTCACTAATTGATTCAGAATGGAATATGAAATTCGGTAGGGCTTCGCATCAATTCCCGGTTCGTTACCATGAGCTTCAGAGTGTCTTATATTTATAGACAATGGAAATTGGGTTGACCAAATCTTTTTTGGACGACCACAACTGACTGTTAGAAACTAGCCGTTGTATGTTGTTCACATTTTCAGTCGACCACTTTTCTTCCTACTTGACCACTCTGTCGACCGAAACTCTTCTGAGTAATCTGTGTTGTTTTTCGGTCGCTCTCTTTGACCGGGTACTCGACCGTTTGCTCGTTCAAAAAGTCTAGAAGCAATTTGTATACAATTTCAGTCGCTGTGCTCGACCGCATTGTCGACCTCATGCTCATCCGAAAAGTTCAGGAGCAATCTGTGGAGCTTTTCGGTCATGCTCTTTGACCTCTCACCCAATCGCATACTCGTCTGAAATTCTTTGGAGTAATTTGTGTACAATTCCGGTCAGTCTCATAGACCGCATCCTCGATTGCATCCTTGACCTCAAATCCTGTGATGTTTTTTGGTCACTTCTATCGATCGCATCCTCGATCGCATCCTTTATGGGTAGTTTTTGTCGACCATTTTCCTATTCTACTCAACTTCTTGCCTCCCATTTGCTATCCTTTATTTTCCTAAGTCCCAAAACGATACATATTCACTACATTGACTTAGATATACATGTTAGTACAACTCAATACCTATACTGAGGGTATTTCCAATAAATATCGATATAAATATCATGATTATACAATTAAGCATAAAATCAATAAACAACTTATAATTACAGTCAAAATATTCATCATCAAAACAATTGAGCCTAACACCATTTAGGCTAACAATGATGTGGTATGGTTTGGTGAGGAATTATGAAAGAATTTGTGTTAAATTATGGGAAATTGAGAAGTGAAACAGAGGTGGACGACCAGTTTTGATCGACTGAAAATGGAAAGGGTCGAATCTGTAATATATATTGTCAACCAATGCTGAAGGTGGTCGACCACTCCTATCGAAAACTAGAATCTGTAAGAATTTTTGGTTGACTAACGCTAAGGGTGGTCGACCACTACTGTGTAGAAGTTGAATTTGTATGAGGAATGGTTGACTAGTGCTGAGAGAGTGATCGACCAATGCAGGTGTTTTTGGATACTTTCCTTATATTTTTAAACCAATTGTTTACCCAATGCCTAAATCATTTTGGGAGATGATTTGAGATGTAGATAGAACATATCTAGATAGATGTATGAAACCAAATCATGCATTATTAATGTGTGTTTAATAAAGAGATTTGCATTGTACATTTTACATGCATTATTAGTATGTATTATATGCATTCAATGTACGCATAGTGAGGATGCATCATGATATATTTATATGTACAAAACATATTATCTGGGTGGTATTGTTGGTCACTGAGA
Source organism: Begonia loranthoides (assembly GCA_022433065.1). NCBI lineage: Eukaryota > Viridiplantae > Streptophyta > Magnoliopsida > Cucurbitales > Begoniaceae > Begonia > Begonia loranthoides. Next base: position 26,357,734 of record CM039484.1, read on the forward strand.
ACCCAATATGCCTCACCAGACTACATATTGTGTGACGTATGTAAAGTGGAAAAATATAAGAGGAGTGACTATGAATCCCCCTTGGGTTGAGAGTCTTTAGCCCTCCAGAAATTTTTATATTCATAGACACACCTATTGGACACAATGGCCAGTATGGTGGGGTTTCATAGTTGTGTGCGACTTACAAACGATAGTGTATGATCATTTATCTTAGTAGTCAAATAAATGTTCACATTCACGGATATGTTGACATTCACGTGCATGTCAATAAAAATGGTACTTGTTAAATATATGATCATTTAATAATAAATAAAGCATTGCATTGACTCACATTATCAGTGCATTGTTGAGAAAATAGAGAAGCGGTATGTATTTCACATTTATTGCATAATTACGGGTCATGGGATTATATAGTTAGACAGATTGTCATAGTATCTAGATTATGATCTGCTAAATAATAAGACTAGGCATTGAAATGTCCATCATGTTGAAAAGTTCTTTCATATAGAAGGACATGGATAATAATCATTAATTGTAAATGTCTAGATAGTTAATGTTGAGGAGTTCCTTCAAATAGAGAGATCAATTGTGATAAATATTGAACAGAAATATCTATATAGCATGAGATAGACATTACTTAGAATGTCTAGATAGTTTGAGTCGGGAATTGATAGACTTATGTTATAAATGTCTAAATAGCTTGAGAATATACATTTTAGAGATGTCTAGTATTGGTATTAAAGATTCCATAGAAGTATATGAGAGATAAACTATAAACTAGACGTTCAATGGAAATGTCTAAATAGTGATGGGGATAGATAGACAAAGATAGAAGGTGATACATGATATGGGAAATCACGATGGATGTAAAAAGAAATTATAGAACAAGTATTCTATAGTGAATGGTGGTGCTTATTTGGAATAGCACGTAAGGTTTGTGATAAATAATTGAATAATTAAATATATATGAGGATTGTACGTGCATAAAGAGAAATTGTACAAGAGATTAAAAGGGAAATGTAGGCTATGGTTATCTAAATCATAGGCCTAAGCATTAGTAGATATGTACTAAACACTTCTTACATAAAGAAGTGTAGCACATAGTTGAGATATTAATTAAAAATATCTAAAGACTTAGATAAAATGTAAATTCTGGGATGTGTGATCATGAGAGTTGATCAAAAGTTATATGTTGGAAGTTATGGAAGTGAGGACATGTTGGGCTTAGTACATGATTAGTCGTGATTTTGGTATAGTTGATTGGATCCTTAGATTAGAATTCTTATTGGGCTTATAAAGCTCACGATTCCTTATGTTGATATTTTTTGGAACAAGTGGTATCAGCTCAAGGTCGGAAAGGTAAAAATTAGTTGGATTGATAGTTTGCACAACATAGATTAAAGTGTGAGTTTGAGTTTATATTTTGATGTATTTAGTTTTAATTCGACCTATGTTTGTAAAAGAAATTTGGATATAGTTTTGTGAATAAATTATGGTGTACAACTTTTCTGTTTGGGTGGATTTTTATTTTTATGTGGCCCAATTGCCCAATCGCCCAATCGCATAGTATTGTGTGTGAGTTGTGAGCTTCCGCTACGAGATGTGAGAGTTGTACTATCATTTTTCGAGAGAAGAATCAGGTTTGCGGTGCGGTTTCTGAGGGGATTAGGGGCTAGGTCGTGACTATTTGGATGTCTATTGTGGGCATCCGCGAAATTAGATCGGGCGTTTGCATTTGAGAATGCCTCAAATATTTGTGCGACTATAGTGGTTATTCACTCTACGATCTAGACAATTGTGATAGTCCTTTTGGGTCAAATTTTATTCAAGGACAAGACTTCTCTCCTTCTAGCCCTATTTTGTTTAGCCCTATTGTGTGGTCCTACTTGTTGCAGGACGATTTGTCAACTGTTGCTTGGTCTCGGTTGACTACAGCTGTAACACCGCGACTTTTTTTTAAGTGAATAATTATTTAATTATCGGGATATTACGAAGGACGTATTCTTAAGAATTTTATTTATTGAGATTAAATAGAATTTATTATAAGTGAATAAATATCTATTTAATGAATTTAAATTATAATATTTAGGATTTATTATAATTGTTGTATATTAAAGATTTACCGAATAAAAATAAAGAGAGACAATTAAACTAAAAAGGAGATTTAAAATTAAATTAGAGAAATTAAATTAAGGAAAGAGGGCCACAAACCGGTTCACGCTGAACCAGTTTGGTTGATAAAGAAAAACAAATGGTCGAAGGCCATTCTGGCGAACCGAGCGCAGACCACAGAGAAAGAGAGATGAGAGCCCAAGTGACGCAGTGGGCGATCGAAAATCGCAGGAAGTGGACGGCGACGAGAGAGCTACCGGCGTCGACGCGCGAGGTTAGGGCTCGGTGCTGGAGACGTTTCTGCGTTGTGGGAGGCATCACGCGTCGCGGCAGGTCACAGATTTGATGGGTTTTGCGAGGCAAATTGGAACTTCCGACGTTGCTGCGAACTCCAGGCTGGTACGTCGATTGTCTCTATTGTGTTTTTCTTCCCTCCTTGGCGTTCGGTTGCTCGGCGTTTCTCGGACGGTGGCAGTGGCGATTCGCGATGAATGGAGTTGGTAGGGAGCTTCGGTTCGACTGGGTAGCAGCTGGTCCGATCTGCGTTTCGCGTTGGACAGAGCCGGTCAATTCTCTAGTTCGCGCCTGTGTTGGATGCAGATTACAACGAAGATTCGGCCAAAAGATCAGGTTATGAGCTGGGATCATGGGATAACTGCCTCGGATGGTTAAGTATTTCAAACTTCAATTGTTTTTTAATTCAGCGTGTGATTGAGTTTTATGTGTGAGAGAAATGGTAGAATGGGAGGTGTTCTGGAGATGGAAATCCTCTCGGGTGGAAGAGAGTTGGATTGATGGCTTGGGTGTTGCTCTCTTGGAGGCCGAGGGTGTCCTGGATATGGGATTCTACAAGAGCAGGAGCAGTTGCTGCTATGTGGAAGGGAGTAGCTGTCCCTGTTTTTGATTCTTCAAAATGGTAAGAACTTGGGTAGTCATTGACCATGTGGGGGCCATACACCCAAGTGAATGCGTGTGTGTGTTGTGGTTGTTATTATTTGCTGCTAGAATGATGTAAATCGTTTAGGTGCTTTTCTTAGATGAAATTGCTATGTTGCTTACCCTGTTGCTTTTCTCCGGAGGATTACGCTTTGCTGCACTCTGTCATTACATTTCAATATTTACACAAGAACTGATTTATCCCCTGAATGCTAAGTTGGGTAGTGCCAACACTGTCTAACATTAAACCTAGCAGAAATTTCATAATGACTGTTAAGTACGAATGAACTAGACCTTGTGTTTTGTTGAAGTGTCCTGGAGTGTTTGCCTACTGTGCAAGCATGTTGCTCGTTCTGTATTTTTCTTATAGATAAATTGTTATTCTCTATAAAAGTATGATGTTCGTTGTTTCCATATAGACACGTCGTGCATTGATTACCTCCCACATAAGCATGTTGCTCACTGTGAACATGTCCTTATTCCTTGAATAAGTATTGTTGTTTACTCTTCTATAAAGTATGCCTTCGCTGTAGCCCCTAGCTGTTTATAACTCATGTACTTCATTATCGTGATTCCCTTTTTGTGCTGACCTCTATGTGACTTATGTGATGGAGAATGAAAATTATTGTGAAGTGTAGAGTGGTTGTTTGTGATTAGCATGTCGACTAGAGTAACACATTTATAATTAGAACTTAAGCATGCTTCGGTTAATTTAATTAACAAGTATGTTAATTAATAACTTAGCTAGTTACTAGTTATTGATTTAATACTTAATTCATTAAAAGTTGTTTGTCAATCGAGTGCATTAACCTAATCAATTAGTTAACCTTAGTAAATAAATAAAAGCATGTGAATAAACTTAGGTTGTAAACTTTCCAAACATGTTAATCAATTTAGTGTATCTCTTGTTGTTAGTTGGTGTTAGCCTGTATAGTTTTCCTGCTGACGTTGCCTTGTATAATTCCTTTGTTGATTTGGTTGCCTTTATTCCTTCGTTCTTTCAATTAAACTTCTCAAACCTGCTATCATTATTTAACATATTGTTTTGTTTAATCTATTGTATGGTTTGAGTAGTTCCTTGTATGTTCGTTTAGGATAGTCTCATGACAATAGAAACAATTAGGAACACCACCACGGGGTGGCCACACGCCTTGAGTGAGGAAAGAATCCACATTTCCCTTACCGGGATCACAAGACCATTAGCATCATTAATTAGGAATCATATGATTCCCCTAACTCTATGCTCTATGTACGAGCTATTCCTAAAATATGTAACCATGCCTAATATACGTAATTAAAAGATTGGATTGGGGCGGACTGATTCCAAAGAATTAAAGAGCGGCATTTCATATGCATAAATTCATTTTCTTACTGGGCCTTTAGGCTCACATCTTACTTGTGGTGTAGGTACACGTACGTGCGGAGTCCTCAAGCAACTAAAGAAGCAGTTGATGAGGGATTTGCATGAGCAAGCGTGTGTTTGGCTAGGTTATGAGAAGTGAGAGACAATCAAATTGTAATTAATTTGTAATTAAATTCAGTTTTCTCATTCATAAATTGTAATTTAAATGCTTAGTTATTTCCTTTAAATTATTTACGTTTCCGCAAATATTTTATTTCTGAAATGATTTATTTCCGCAATGTTTTAAAGTGTTCCTAATGGCCTAGCGTGCACTCTGATATGTTTTCTAAAAGTTAATGCATTTTTAATTGTATGAAAAATCTGGGTCGTTACAGTTGGTATCAGAGCCTTTGTTTTAAAAACGATTTTTGTAAACTACTTTGATAATCGTTCTTAGAATGGAATCTCTCATTTGTGCTAAAACGATTTTTGTAACATTCAAACTGATTTTATAGCCTGCTTGCCAGCACAAGCCTCGACATGGAAATCATTCATCGACTGGAAGTACTTTAGTTTAATCGCTTTACTTATTTTTCTTAGTTATACATGTTTATTTTTACGATAATGACGTTAGAGTTAAAGAACAAGTTAGTAGAATGATGGTAAGGATAGAGGATACTGGAACTGTTTAAGATTTTTATGCAGGATGTTTAGCTTTGGGAAAGTCTAAAAACAAGGGAGACTACCTAAATTTTTGGAATTAGGAATAGGAGAATAAGTGGAAGAAATGTAGGGTTGAATGGAGTTAGATAGTTAAACGAAGCCAAGTAGTTAAGCGAGACACTTAGGTTGAGTATGCACAATGTCCGACGTACATGACGAACAAATCACGATCAACAAGAGTGAATTAACAAATGATAAAAAAAAAAAAAAAAAACAAACTAAAATAGTAATTGGTAAAAAGTGAATTAAGGAAAATGTTAAAAGCGAATGGTAGAATAAATAGGGAGTCGGGTCTAGCCTGGCAACTAGTATGCACACAAGAGGCTAGTAGCTTGGCAACTAGTATGCACACAGGAGGTCAACCCTTAGCTTGGCAACTAGTATGCACACAGGAGGTTAAGTTGTAGTCTAGCAACTAGTATGCACATAGGAGGTTAGTGGTAGTTTGGCATTGAGGATGCACATAAGAGACTAACTCGACGAATGAATGAATGACTAATGAAAAATAATAAATGAACGAATGTCTTAACGAAAAGAAAAGATGAGATATTACAACGGGTAAATAAAGGGTAGACGTGATAGTAAGAGTTGGGATTAAGAGTTGAATCAGTCAAACTTTTCGACAAAATGAGCACATGGACTAAACCAGATACGGGAATAGAAACAAAAACTTCAGAAACGAAAATGGATAAGAAAACGATATAAGTACAAGAACCGAAACGAAAACGAAAACAGAAATCGAAACAAAAACCAAAACAGAAATAGAAACAAAATTTCCAGCAATGGAAATAGATACAGATACAGATACAAATACGGATACAGATACGGATACAGAAATGGATAAAAAAATGGATACGAATACGGAAACGCGTACGATCACGGATATCGAAATGGTTACCGAGGCAGAAACAGAAACGAAAACATAACCTGAAACGAAAATGGGAACTGAGACGAAAACAGAAACGGAAATAGGAACGGAAACGAAAACAGAAACGAAGTTTCCAGAACTAAATTTCTAGGAATGGATACGGAAAAGGAAACGGGAACGGGAACGGAAACAGGAACAGAAATAGGAATGGAAACTGGTATTCACACACAAATTGGGAAGCACAAATGGGTTAGAAACCTAGAAGGTCAATGGGTTAATAGATGTTATCAGAGTATCATAGCGGAAGTGTGGAAAGAGTGAGTTCGATAGTTGGATCGACTTTGGTGCGAAGAGATGAGTTGGGCATTGTCGAGCCGATCCATTAGCTATATCTAGGTAACCGTTAGACCGAAAGGGGTTAAAGCAGAAACCTAAGTCGACTAGGATACCAAATTGGGTAGTTAACGAAGTGTCAGGATGAGTAGTTAGTGTTTATTAAGGGTAAGAAGGGTATTATGTAGAGCAAATTTTGGGGACAAAATTTTTATAAGGAGAGAGCTATGTAACACCCCAACTTTTTTTTAAGTGGATAATTATTTAATTATCGGAGTATTACGATGGACGTATTCATAAGAATTCTATTTCTTGAGATTAAATGGAATTTACTATAATTAAATAAATATCTATTTAACGAATTTAAATTATAATATTTAGGATTTATTATAATTGTTGTACGTTAAGGATTTACTGAATAAAAATAAAGAGAGACAATTAAACTAAAAATGAGATTTAAATAGAATTAGAATTAAATTGGAGAAATTAAATTAAAGAAAGGGGGGGAGAAATTGGTTCACGCTGAACCGGTTTGGTTGATAAAGAAAAACAAATGGCCGAAGGCCATTCTGGCGAACCGAGTGTAGACCAGAGAGAAAGAGAGATGAAAGCCCGAGTGACGCAGTGGGCGATCGAAAATCACGGGAAGTGGACGGCGACAAATGAGCTACCGGCGTCGACGCGCGAGGTTAGGGCTCGGTGCTCGGGACATTTCTTCGCAGCGGGAGGCGTCACGAGTCGCGCTAGGTCACGAATTCGATGGATTTTGCTAGGCAAATCGGAACTCCCGACGTTGCTGTGAACTCCAGGCTAGTACGTCGATTGTTTCTGTTGTGTTTTTCGTCTCTCCTTGGCGTTCGGTTGCTCGGCGTTTCTCGGACGGTGGTAGTGGCAATTCACGATGAATGGAGTTGGCAGGGAACTTCGGTTCGACTAGGCATAAGCAGCAACTGGTCCGGTCTGTGTTTTGTGTTGGACCGAGTCGGTCTATTCTCTAGTTCGTGCCTGTGTTGGATGCAGATTGCAACGAAGATTCGGCCAAAAAATCAGGTTATGAGCTGGGATCGTGGAATAACTGCCTCAGATGGTTAAGTATTTCAAACTTCAATTGTGTTTTAATTCAGCGTGTGATTGAGTTTTCTGTGTGAGAGAAATGGTAGAATGAGAGGTGTTTTGGAGATGGAAATCCTCTCAGGTGGAAGAGAGCTAGATTGATGGCTCGGGTGTTGCTCTCCTAGAGGCCGAGGGTGTCCTGGAGCTGGGATTCTGCTGGAACAGGAGCAGCTGCTCCTGCGTGGGAAGGATTTGTAGTCCCTGTTTTTGATTCTTCAAAATGGTAAGAATTTGGGTAGTCGTTGGCCATGTGGAGGCCCTACACCCAAGTAAATGTGTGTGTATGTTATGGTTGTTATTATTTACTTCTAGAATGTTGTAAATCGTTTAGGTACTTTCCTTAGATGAAATTGCTATGTTGCTTACTCTGTTGCTTTTCTCTGGAGGATTACGCTTTGCTGCACTCTGTCATTACATTTCAATATTTATACAAGAACTAATTTATCCCCTGAATGCTAAGCTGGGTAGTGCCAACACTGTCTAACATTAAGCCTAGTAGAAATTTCATAATGACTGTTATACCCTAACCTTTTAAGTGGGTTGACTATCAGAGTATTACAAAGAACGTACTTGTTAGATTATATATTATGGAAACTAACGTAATCAAAATAAAATAAATATTAATTTAATGAATTAAATTATAAAGCATTTGGGCTTGGTTAATTGACTAAATATATGGGAATGTATTTTCGATTAACTGGACCAGTTCTGTTAAGGGATCGGTTCAACACTTCTCATTTCGTCTGTCCTTCGGCCATTTGACGAAATGTGGAAAGGGAGTAACTAATTGAAGATAAAATGAAAATTTGTGTAAGATAAAATGAAAATTTGTGTAATTAACATAAATGTTAATTTAATTAATTAAATTATAATGTTGGGGCTAATCATAATTGTTAGGATTAATTGAATAATTAATGTGGGTAATTTTAAAATGGGTGGAAAGAAGAACCAAACCGAATCAGTTCACTAGTGAACCGGTTTGCTCAAATTAAAGGAATGGCCTTGGCCATTCCTTCACAAACGAACCAGGAGACGCGAAAGAGAGACAGGCAAAGACGAGAGAGAGAGAGAGTAGACCCTAGGGGAGAAGAGGAGACTGAAGCCGAGAGGGGGAGTGATCGATCGCGAACTGGCTCATGGTGAGGGTGCGATGGATGGGAGGCGCGATGCGAGCGACGTGCAGCTGCGGGTCACGAGGAGAAGTAGGGCTCGGGATCGGGACCTTCACGGGGTGGTTTTCGGGGATGATTGAGGTATGGTCGATCGGGTTTTTCCTCCTCCTTTGCATTTCTTCTGATTTGGTAGCTAATTGGAGGCATTGTGGTGCTTATTCGTGGTTGGCAGTGGTAATCCAGCGTCTGGTTGGGATTCAGGTGGGCTGCGACCTGGGTGCTCCGACTCCGTCCGATTGGATCGATTTGGCCGGTTCAAGCAAACTGTTGTCTGCTATGCAGATAACCCCAGCCTGGAATTGTACCCGTGTGATAGACAGCCTCTGAAAAGCTTATTGGAGCAAGGATATGGTCGGAGAACATTTGTGGCAGGAGAGGATATGCTGGTTGGATTTGTGGGATGTTGTTGACTGAGTGGTGAGGCGATGCTCTCTGTTAAATTGGAAAGCAGAGACGTGAGGAGATTGGCTGGGACTGGAGAGCTCTCGGATGGTGAAATGGAGATGGGTTGAGCCGAGAGTTTCCTGCATGGTGGTAACGATTTCTTCTCGGATGTTTTGGTTGTTGGGTTCTGTTTGTTGGTTGTTCAGTTAAGGGTTCCTGAATAAGTTAATTGATGGATTAATCTGTTGCGTTTCTGCTTTTGATTATGTGAATGGGTTTGTTTATCTATCGTTGGTTCTCTGAGGATGGTTTATGTGCTCTGTTGTGATGTACAATATAGGTTATCTGTTGTTAGAGCTATTGTCTTTATTATTTTCCATGTGAAGCATGTGTATGTATTGGATTTAGCAGTTGCTTAATGGGTGCTAAGGACTGTCTCTGATGATGACTAAGGATGAGCAAATGTAGTTCATGTTCTGCTAATAATTTCTTTTGCTAATTTATGACAAGTGTATGTATAATGGTAATTAATAAGATTGAAGGGTGTAGAATTATGACAAAGTCGTTAAGTTAAGCATGTTGGAATCACTAAGTGTTATGTTCCATCTAGGTGTTAAAGGAGTAGTTAGAATTTGTACAAGTTACAATACGATTCATTGATGGTTGTAATGTTTTAATTGTGAAGGTATCGGGAAGTGAAGAAGAATGAATATTAAGTGTGGGCACGCAATAAAGAATTGAGGTAAGGAACTTGGGTGTGTCTTGGCCATTTGGAGGCCCTACACCACAAGTAATGTGCGTGAGTTATACTTTTAGTACACTGTAATTTCCCTGATGTTATGTCATGATTGATAGTTAGATAAATTGATAATGGAAGTGGCTGTGTTAGTAGATAGGTTTAGTTGATATCACTGCTGTTAATTCCTTGATTGATTTCTTGGCTGTTGTTATTTTCCTTGTTAAAAGTATAGATCTCCTTGCCGTTAAGTGTTTCCTTTTCACTTGCGTGGATTTCCTTTGTTGATAGTGTAGATTGCCTATATTAATAATTGTTTTCCTTATTGCACTTGTTAGTTTTGGTGATGAATTGTTAATGTCTAAATGTGATGAGAATAGAGAAGAGAATGATGGATGCGTGAACGATAAGGAGCATGAATGTGTTAAGAGTTCTCTTAAACATTCTGTCATGTGTTATCTACTTGCTATCTAGATTATATCTCTTATGATAATTCAACCGTCATTTCTTTCAATCAATATATATAGCGATCAGTTATTTCCTTTTGATATCCATGTTAAATTAACTAGCATGTTAACTAATTGAGCATGATAATTAACTAGCTGTAATTAATAATCAATCAGTTGAGCATGTTAGATGACTAAACTAGCGTTTATTAATTATACTCAAGCATGTTAACTTACTTAGACAATGATAATCGATGACTTAATTATACCTTACTGGAGCATGTAAATCGACTAGAATAATCAATTATAAACTTGAGCATGTAATTAATTAGAAAGATATTAGCATGTAAATTACTTAACCTGTATTTTATATTCTTCCGAGCATGTAAATCGGCTAAGCATGTAAATAGTAATCTTCCTTCAAGCATGTTAATTATTATTTAAGCAAATCAATTAGTTAAGTATGCAAATTAACTAGCATGTTTAAATATTAATTAGTAATGTATGAGCATGTTAATTAACTTAACTAAATTCGTTAATTTGGGTATGATAACGAATTAGTTGAGCATGTAATTAAATTATGTTAATATTTGCATGACAACTAATTAAGATATGCCATGTAATAAGCTTGTGATTAATATGTTCAATTAGTATGCTTAACCAACGAACTAGAACAAGAGCATATTTAAATCACTTAGAATAATAAATATAGGAAGCATGTAAATGGGCTAGGATAATTTAAATGTTAATCGATAGTATGTTTTTTATTCTTTCTGAATGATACTGTTATATTAATTTGAGCATGTTTTCATTGTTTCAATCCATCATACTTGTTCTCTATCATGTGCAGTTATTTCCTTCTATTATATGTTTTGCTTTCCTTATATGCGTGAGTTCAATTTTTGTACTTTTAGTTCAATGCACATTTCAATTTCCATTAATGCACGTTATAATGTATTATGCATCATGTTAATAGAAACCAAGTAGGGGGTACCCCCTCGAGGCATGCATGAGTGAGGAAAAACACTAAGAACAAGAATATTTCAGGATGGGTGGGACATGCCCATCACTAAAAGAAACTCTCCGGCGGGATACACCGGAAGGGCAGAAACCCTGAAGGCGGGATACGCCAAAAGGGGAGGAACCTTGAAGGCGGGATACGCTGGAAAGGGGACGACCAGAGAGTTGGGGTAGATGGGTAGTCTGGATCTAGCCTAACAGCTAGGATACACCCTCACCTAGTCAGGAAAAGGACTAGCATGCACACAGGAGGTTAGAAGCCGATCAACTAGGTCATCTCAAAGGACAACCTCCAATCTCCAGCTCTAAATACGAGTAAAGAAACAAGAACCAATGAATGTAAGAAAAGAGTTAGTTTGGGTGGCCCTCATTCCAAGAAGAATTAAAGAGAGAAATGCATAATAAGTTGGTTTTCACAACGAATTTAAAGAAAGAGTCAGCAGCGGTCCGGTTTTAGTATCGCACTCTGATTTGTTTTAAAAAGAAAATTTTCAAAATTTCACTCATTTTACGATATATGAAAAACCGGTTCGTTACAATGACTGTTAACTACGAACGAACTAGTCCCTGTGTTTTGTTGAAGTGTCCTGGAGTGTTTGCCTACTGTTCAAGCATGTAGCTCGTTCTGTATTTTTCTTATGGATAAGTTGTTATTCTCTGTAAAAGTATGATGTTCGTTGTTTCCATATAGACACGTCGTGCATTGATTACCTCGCACATAAGCATGTTGCTTACTTTGAATATGTCCTTATTCCTTGAATAAGTACTATTGTTTACTCTTCTATAAAGTATGCCTTCGATGTAGCCCCTAGCTATTTATAACTCCTGTACTTCATTATCGTGATTCCCTTTTTGTGCTGACCTCTATGTGACTTATGTGATGGAGAATGGAAATTATTGTGAAGTGTAGAGTGGTTGTTTGTGATTAGCATGTTGACTAGAGTAACGCATTTATAATTAGAACTTAAGCATGCTTAGGTTAATTTAATTAACAAGCATGTTAATTAATAACTTAGTTAGTTACTAGTTATTGATTTAATACTTAATTCATTAAAAGTTGTTAATCAATCGAGTCAATTAACCTAATCGATTTAGTTAACCTTAGTAAATTAATAAAAGCATGTGAATAAACTTAGGCTGTAAACTTTCCAAACATGTTAATCAATTTAGTGTATCTCTTATTGTTAGTTGGTGTTAGCCTGTATAGTTTTTCTGTTGACGTTGCCTTGTATAATTCCTTTGTTGATATGGTTGCCTTTATTCCTTGGATTCTGTTAAGTCTACTGTGAATTAATCCATTGAGCATGATAATTAATCAATGTAAATATAACTAGTGTAAATAATTAAACTTTCGAGCATGATTATCAAACTGTTAACGAGATTAGTATATCGTTCTTTCAATTAAACTTCCCAAGCATGCTATCATTCTTTAACATATTGTTTTGCTTAAGCTATTGTATGGTTTGATTAGTTCCTTGTATGTACGTTTAGGATAGTCTCATGACGATAGAAACAATTAGAAACACCACCACGGGGTGGCCACACGTCTTGAGTGAGGAAAGAATCCACATTTCCCTCACCGAGATCACAAGACCATTAGCATAATTAATTAGAAATCATATGATTCCCCTAACTCTATGCTCTATGTACGAGCTATTCCTAAAATATGTAACTATGTCTAATATACGTAATTAAAATATTGGATTGGGGCGGACCCATTCCAAAGAATTAAATAGCGGCATTACATATGCATAAACTCATTTTCTTACTGGGCATTTAGGCTTATGTCTTACTTGCGGTGTAGGTACACATACGCGCGGAGTCCTCGAGCAACTAAAGAAGCGATTGATGAGGGATTTGCATGAACAAGCTTGTGTTTGGCTAGGCTATGAGAAGTGAAAGATAGTCAAATTGTAATTAATTCGTAACTAAATTCAGTTTTCTCTTTCATAAATTGTAATTTAAATGCTTAGTTATTTCCTTTAAATTATTACGCTTCCGCAAATATTTTATTTCTGAAATGATTTATTTTCACAACATTTTAAAGTTTTCCTAATGGCCTGGCATGCACTCTGATATGTTTTCTCAAAATTTAACGCATTTTTAAATGTATGAAAAATCTGGGTCGTTACAACAACTGTGTCCCATCGATTGTTGTTAAGTCTTAGATGATCGCTAGGGTGTCTTGTTGACCGTTACAAGGTCTTAGTTGACCGTTACAAGGTCTCAGTTGACCGTTGTCGTATGTTTTCGACACTAAGTGGTCCCCGTTGTCCGTAGTCGTTCTTTGTTAACCACAACTGTGTCTTCTAACCACTGCTTGTCTTCTATTTGGTCACAATTGGGTTTCATTGACTATTGCTTTCTCCAGGGTGACATCAGTTGTTCCCTGTTAGAACTATGTGCTCCAGATTGACCATCATCATGTCTTGTTGACATTGGGTGGTCTCAGTTGATCTTCGTTGTGTCTTGTCGACACTTAGTGGTCCTAGTTCGCCATAGTCGTGTTGGGTTGACTCCAATTTCATCTCTCTGACTGTTATGTGATCTTGGTCGCATTCTATTATGTCTTGTCAAATTTTGTGTGGTCCTCAATTGACTACAATTGTATCTCGTTGACCACAGTCGTGTCTTGTTGACCAAATAGCCATTTGGGTAAACTATTGATGTGTCTGGTTGACTATTGTTATGTCTTGGTTGATCGCACAACGTGATTTCGTAGAGTTGAGTTTAGTGATCTTCACTTAGCTTTGTCAGCCATATTTTGTTTTTTGTCAGTGTAGCTTCTCGATTCGATGTGAGAGTACTTATTGTTCTTGATTAGAGTCGGGCAGTCTTGTGTTAGTTCTTTCGATTTGATTTTGAATCTCAGTTTAGAACTTGTGTTTGTCCCTAGTATTGATTTGGGGTTTGACCCCAGTTTTGTTTTAAGTTTCAATGATGACAAACATAGTCACACACCCCAACAACCCCCTCTTTCCCAGGTTTTGATTGTGGTAGTCAAGTGTAGTGTTCAAGGTGTGGTTACCGGTTTAGTTGTCCTTGGTGAGGATTTATTTCTTTTTATTCATTTGCAAAATTCGTCGTATGGTGTTAAATTGTTTCATTTCCCACACTATTTTTCTCAGTTTATTATTACATTATTTTGCATATTTTGTTGATCATTTTGTCGACCCTAATTTATTTCTTTTGATTTTGGGCTTTTTTTTATGCTAATTCTTCCATTGAAAATCTAACTTTGGGATGAGCGATCGAGTTCTCTCTGAAGACCAGGTCGTTCGACCCAACATTTCTGTTATGCTTACCTCCGAGTTATGACAATAGTTCTCTTAAGATTGCTTTATCAAAAGAATTTGATCACAACAACTAGCGGCACCGATATATGCAGTGAGTTTTACTTCTTACAAAACATGAAACTGGTGATTGTCTAAGAAAATGAGATGTTCTACTTGTACTCTTCCAATCTACTAGACACCTGGCATAATCGGTGTTGATGTATCTCACTAAATCAATACATGTTCCCTTCAAATACCAAGTCCTAAATCACTTGTCCTGCTATTTGAATATCTTCTTTACGACATTTAAGTGATATTTGTTTGAACATGATTGTAATCGAGCACATAAGTAAATGCTGAATAAAATTTTCTATCTACTACCCATTAAATGCAATAGAGAATCAATTATTTCTTGATGTCTACATTTATAACACTCTCATCCTTGTCAAATTTGATAGAGGTACTCATAAGAGTATGAGAGGATTTATACTATCCATTTCAATTTTTTTATGAGCTATTTAACATATTTTTCTTAGTTCAAAAATACTTCTTCCTTAAATTGCTTAATTTGTAGAACAATAAAAAATCTTAACTCTCCCATCAAACTCATAACAAATTTACTTTGTATTATTTCTCCAAACTCTTTGTAAAGTGATTGTAACATCTTGAAATTTTAGGAAATGAATCAAAATCCTAAAATTTTGTACAATCAAATCAACTAAATACCTTAATTTCCAAAAATTCAAAGAGAAAAAAAAAAATTGAAAAGGCCTAAACTTTGCAAAAATTGAAGGCAAGTGAATATCTCTCTTAAATCTTACCAAAATAAGAAAAATAAAAAAAATTAATTAGGAGAAATCGAATCCAATTACAATGAGACCCTAAAAAAATGAAGAAAAAAATTAGTTAACTTTACCAAAATTCAAACTGAAAGATTGTACTGAATTAAATTAATCAAATATAATTGAAAGGAAATCTCCTTATATTATGCTCAAATATGTTAAAACCTTATCTAATAAGAATAATATTATGTTTACTCTCTATTACTAATCTCAATTCTTACTTACTAACTTGACAAACATTAATTAGTGTAATTATAGACTTAATTTAACTATTTATAAAATATTATATTAGTTGCATCAATCAATGTTTGTTATGTCAGAAAGTAAGAATAAAAAAGAAAAAACAAAGACTAAATGTAGCATTACTCATCTAATAAATCGAACAAAACCTAACAAGATATCATAGGAAAAGTCAAATTTTTCCTAAATTTTCCACTTTCCCCCTTCCAATGATGCACTACCGGCTTCAAATAAAGAAAAGAGAAATTAACAAACAAATCTTGAACTATTAGATCAATGATAAGTCAAACTTTAAAAGTAATATTGTAAACAACTAAAACCTTGAACTATGTAAAATGAAGAAGGCAAATCTCGAAGTAACGTTTTTCGTTAAAAATTTAAATTTGTTTTTTACAGCAGATAGGTCGTCTTTTCGCAGCAGACTTGTACATGAAGAAGTTGTAGATAAGAACTTACTTTTTGCAGCATGAGACAAGTATCTGCATATGATATTTTTTACAGCAAAAAGCGTGCATTCCACTGCAAAAGACTTCCTTTCCTCAACAGAAGAATAGTTTCTTCAATGAAAAAGGTAGTTTCTGCAGCAGAAAAGGTATTTTTCACAGCATATACTTGCTTTCCTTTGCAGAATCTTAGTTTCCTCAGCATAATCCAAGGTGAAGCACGACCCCAACCTGAAGCACATCCTCAACCTTAAGCATGACTAGTATCTTTCGTTTCCAATCAATATAACCTATCTTCAAGACTGAATCAACGAACTATAGGTACGAAGTTAATATTAAAAATAGTGAAATTATTGTATCTAGACTAGTATATTTTGATACATTGATTGATATGAGAATAAAAGATGCATTCATACTGAGGAAACTAAGATTCCATAGTGGAAGGCAAGTATCTGCTGTGGAAATTACTCTTTTCACAGTAGATATTTTTCTTCTGCTCAGGAAAGCAAGTCCATGAAATATGACTTACTTTTTGCAGCAGAAAACACGTTTTCGTAAAGAAAAATACTATTTCCATTCATCAAATTTACGGAAAACATGATTGTGAGATTTGACTTCTTTATTTTTCATAGTTCGAGGTTTTAATTATTCTCAAAATTACTTTAAGGTATAGTTTGTTGTTGGCTCAATAGTTTAGAGGTTGTTTTGTTAATTTCCCTAAAGGAAAAAAAAAAAAAAAGCTTTAGACATAAAACTATACAACACTAACCCATAAGAGAAACAAAATTTGATAAACAAAATAAAATATAATTAAAGTAAGATTTTATACTATTGATCTCTAAATGTAGGGTATACAACCAAATAATATTTACTTATTAAGATTTCAAGCGTTATGTCTTATTGAATGTTTGTGAATCCTTTCTAATCTATAGAGCTAAATTGTCACTAATGTTTTAGGTGAATACAATAAATCTCCTTATATTTCTTTGTTTCTTGCGTCAAACTTTTAGTAATTGAGGGGGAAATCTTTTACAGTAAAGTTCTTCATGGGCTTAGTCGGTTCTGGGAAAACTGATTTGGCATATTCTGCATCAACTTGGGTTGAATTGGGTTGCAATAGATCCGGGTTAGATTGGATTGGATCAAGTTATTGGGTGGGGTTGAGTTTCCAAAAAATTTTGGTCTAATATACCTTGGGCTGGTTTTTAATTTTTTTAGCTTTGGGTTGGACCAACTTATTGGGTTCTTGGTCACCACCTTCATCTTCCATCTTGTTTGTTTTTGGTTGACGAAGAGCAAGTTTCAGGTTCGTCCGAGCATGAACCTGTCAATCCCACTTGAGGTTCAGCGTCATGTTGAGGTTTCTCAGGATTTTTCTGCTGTTGATGGAGAGTTTTGCTAGGTATTGAAGCTTCAGTCGGTAGAGGAGATCCATGTTCGACCTAGAACTGACCAAGCTGATGCAGAATTTTATCGAGTAAATGATTTTCCACCTTAATTACTGAAAACACTGATGAATGAAAATAAGATATATAGAGAGAGATTTATTAGTATTCATCTAAAATATTAACGGTGATTTAGCTAAATAGGTTAGAAGGGATTCCCAAGCATTCAATATGCATAACACTATATTCTTGGAATCCACGTAAATAAATACCATTTGATCACAGCTTCTATTTACAAAGTAATAGTATAAAAACCTATTTTAATTATGTTTTATTTTATTTTATTTTTATTGAAACTGGTTTTTCTTTTGTGAATGTTATCTTTTATATAGTTTGATTGATAGTGGTTTGTGTTATATGTTATGAAATAATTGGTGTTTAATATAACTATGGTTAAAATAATAGAAAGTCTTGATATAATTTGTTGTTATGTGGAAACATGAAAAAATGTGGATTTGACAGATATTTGCTCGGTTGGCTTAAACGGGAAAGTTACTGGTGTCCAAAAACAATAGTGAGGTTGTGAGTCGGCGAGTAACTTCTAACAAAGGAATGCAACGTCGTTGGATCGCCTTAGTTGGAAAAGCTATCAAGATCCAGAAGCAGAAGTGGCTTAATGTATGAAGGAATTCAACTATATCTAACTATGAATAACTATTGGAATTTAATTAATGAATGTAAAAAGAATATGTTTTCCTTTTTTTTTTCAATTTCACTTATTGAGTATATTTCACTATTAGCTTGGTAATGTAAGAAGAATTTAACTAAAAATGATTTATCGTTTATTTACGATCTTCTAGTTGTATGATATCAAACAGACAAAAAACGTTGGTCATGCAAGTAAAATTCAGGAGTTTTAAGTTAGAATTAAATTAAAGATTATATCATCATGGCCAGTTAGTGAATTTTATTATTGTGGCATTTTTAATGTGCTATGTCAATATAACTTGTCTGGTTTTTTTAACATCCAAAGTTTTAATTAATTATTTTGATGTTAGATGAATTCAATACTAATGATGTTTGAGGATTTAAGCAAATTTAGGTTTGAAATTGAATTGGTAAATTTTGGAATTGAATTCGAAGAAGATTAATAAAGATTACAGCAATAGAAAATACTTCTCCTTCCGGACTTTCTTTCTAAAGTTAGATAAGGTATTTACGATTTCATCCTTATTCCTAAAAAAGAATATCCAAGTAAATATAGAAAAGTGATCAATAATAACCAAACCATAATGTTTACTTTCTAAGCTAGCGAATTTTGACGGACCAAAAAGATCCATGTAAGGTAGTTGAAGAGTCTTAGTTATAAAGACAACATTTTTTTTAAAGCAAATGAATTCTTAATTTGTTTTCTCTCATTGGACAAGTTTCACTTATTTTGTCTTTCTCAAAAGAGATATATCATATTCCTAATCATTCTTACATATACATTACACACTTCTTACATAAAGAAGTACACATGAATGTAATATCAATAAGAAATATCTAGAGTATTAAGTGACACATAGATCATGAGATGTGTGATAATGAATATTGATCAAAGATATAAAAATTGAAGATAAGGCTATAAAGACTAATCATGTAGGGACATGATTAGATGTGATATCTGCTTAGTTTATTTGATCTTTAGATTATGATTTTTAATGGGCTTTTAAAGTTCATTGCGTTGTTCCTTCAATTTTTTAGGAACAGATGGTAACAGTTCGAGTGCAAAAAGGTAAATATCAATTAAATTGATGAGTTTTGCACAATATAGGCCTAGAGAGTATTTTGAGTTTAATTTTTTTTTTTTTTGTGTTTAGTTTACCATAGCCATCCATATATGTAAAAAATTTAGATAAAGTCTTATAGGTAATAAAGACTTGTAACTTCCCTTTGGATTGAATTTTCATATTTTGTGGCCCAATTGTGATAAAGTCTTATAGTTTCATTGGTTTGTTCATTCTCCAGGTGGAGAA
>CM039484.1:26382098-26424887 GCA_022433065.1 Begonia loranthoides
TTAAGGCTCGTTAGGCTCGCTCGGCTCGTTAAGGCTCGGCTCGTTAGGCTCGGCAGGCTCGTTAGGCTCGGCTCGTTAGGCTCGGCTCGTTAAGCTCGGCTCGTTAGGCTCGGCAGGCTCGTTAGGCTCGGCTCGTTAAGCTCGGCAGGCTCGACGAGCCAGACTTTTTCAGGCTCGGCCGGCTCGGCTCGGCTCGTTAGCCACCTCTAGTAATCATACAGCACTTAAAGAATTAAATTTATTAGTTTTGGTCTTCATTGTTGTTTTTTTTCTAAACCGAGCCCAATATATTTTTTAAATCAAACCAATCAAACTATTTTTTCTAGCTCGTTATAACTCTTTGTCTTTAATCATCTACCTTCTTCCATATTCTCTCTCTCTATACATATAATCATCATTTTCTGTGATGTGTTAAAACTCATCCTTCGTAAGCCGCCACGCTTAAGGATAAAGATTAGATTTACCATTTTATTTACTATATCAATATATGTATATATAATTGAAAGTATATTCTCTTAATTGAATAAATTAAAACTAATATACTAGCAAGCCAATAACATAAAAAGAGAAAGAAAAGAGAGTGCAAACAATTTTTTAATGCAGTTTTGGGTGTCAATCATATTTACAACTGTTTCAGGGCATCACCCTTCTTCTTGATTAAATTTGCTAGTATCAATTGAACCTTTACTAACTCTTTAAGAGCATCATCTTTTTCCTTGATTTAGCTTGCAGGTGTCAATTCAACTTTTATAGACTTTTCAAGGGTGTCACATTTTTCCTTAATTGATCTTGCGAATGTCAGTAGAACCTTCACCAACTGTAATGCACCGTAGCGTTAATTTTTTTTTTTAATACATTTGTAGAAAACCGAGTTCTTTAGAAATTCGTACGATAAGAAAGTCTTTATGAAAAATTCTTTTTGATTCAAAGCTTAGTAAAACTTAGTCATTATTAATTACCTTTTCATATTCTTTTAAAATTATATTGCGAAAATCTTTAAGAAATTCTTTTAGAATCTAAACGTAATAAAACTCATATTTTAAAATAACCAGAGACATTTATAACTATTTTCTTTTTAGATTTATCATAAATAAATATTAACAAACATTTACATCATTAAAATTCATCTTTCTTAAATTCTTACCCACAATCAAATTCGCTTTGGCAACACTCTAACTTCGCCCAAGAGATTTACTCTTCAATCGCATTATCAACAAGTTATTTTCGTCAAGTTCTTTATCTCCATCATTTCCTCATCACAAGGTACATCTAATGAGTCTAATACTTAGTAAGGAATATAACATAGCGTGTAACATACAAAATGCAACATATGACATGCCTCGACATCAATCAAGGACCAACTAACAAACTCACACTTATCTTATCTATTACTTGACTTTAGTTTCGCTTACCTATCCAAGCGTTTGAAGATGTCAACATGATGAGAGAGAGTGGCTTATGCACAAAGCGGCTAGTCCGTGACACACACCTAAGGCAGTCATCCCGTGGCACACACCTAAGCGACCAACTCCAAAACTCACACCTCCAAATGTCTATTTACGTTTATTATGCTTAAATATATGTTACATTTCGAAAAAACATGCTTAAAACTATTTTCGTAACATTTTAAAAACCATGATGCGTGGAATGCACGTGAACACATACAGTTCTATTATATCATTACTATAACCTCATAGCATGATCAATATCAAATTTCTTAACTTAAAAAACCTAATAAACACAGCATCAAACAACAAGCAACAATATATCCTCAAGACATGATTACAACCTAATAATCTTGTAAATACAGTTAGTAAACAAGTTCTAACTCTTGTGATATAGGCCCGAAAGACCAAAACGCAAACAATATTACTTACATGGCGGTCTTCAAGGCAATTTACTACAATTTCTTATATTTTTGAATGTTCATGTACACCTTCAAAATTAATAACATTTAATCATCAATAACCATCAACATTTTCTATACCATTATATTTCCTATTCATTGCCTAACAATAAGTGAGATAGACAAGGAAATTCAAACACAAGTTATTATCTTCAAATCATCAACTAAATGTAAACCTAAACTCCCCCAACTGAGTCTGCCCACATAGAACAAACCCAAATTAACCGAGTATAACCACTATTTCCATCCCATAAGTAGAAGCCAAATAACAGAATATTACATCAATAGACTCTCAGGCAGCAACTAAACCAAATAACAAACTTCACTTCAACAGAGCATATATCATATTCCATAGATCAACATTTTCCTTAACCTAGCATTTATATAGTCGATGGAGCAATGACTAATCAAACAGCAAAGAGCACCAATTTAAGCAATTATCATTCAGAGCAGTAAACAAATAAAAGGAAACTCATCATTTATACTCTACGACTAATCACATAAGATCCATAAACCAGAAAGGAACTCAACATTACCTGAAGCACAAATGAGAGAACAACTCTTCCTTCCCAAATTCCACTTTTCCTTCTTTCTTCTTCTTCTTCTTCTTTTTCCTCTTCTCTATTTCTCTCTTCAGAAAACTTCCCCCAGAAGCTTTTCTTGACATCGACCTTCACCTACCACCCAAGAGGTGGCACTCATCCAAGCTGCCATATAAAAAGGAAGGGCACGTGAAGGGATCTCAGAAAACATGACCTCTTTGGAACTCTCGCCTCAAAACCCACCAATCAGAAAATAGCCTAAAAACACAAATCACAGAAGAGCCGGTCAATCAATCCCTCACCATGATTGACCCAAACAAGGCTTAAAAAACACAAAACCATCAAATTTCACGGGTAGTTGTAATTTTAACTCAGTTATTCTAAAAATCTCCTTAACCAAAATTTCCACTTTTCTTCATATATCATTTCAAAATTTCCTCAATTCTTATTCTCTTAGCTCTAAACTTAACATGATATAACTCTAATCGTCCTCACTTAATTTCCTTATAAAAAATCGGGTATTACAGATACCTTCGGAATGAAAATGCAGTTTTGGTGAAGGTAGGTAATAGGTCCCAATCGAAAGTAGTCAAGAAAATGTCTTCTTCTGGTGAAGACTTACAACACTTGACAGACTTTAGTTTGAAAGAATAATTTTATGCTCCTCCATATTCAAGTCGTACAAATATATAATACTCAAATATTAATACCCGTTGTTACATCCACGTCTTAAAGCTTCCTAAAGCTTGTAAACTTACTAAAAATCACAAATAAAAGATTAAAAGTGTAAAATAAACGTCCAAGGACTGCTGCTGTTTACTGCAAAGAACTGCTTCATGTCCCCATGTCTTCCATTTGAGGTGTACGCTTCAGTTGATTTAGTGGTTGATGTGGAGTTGTATCAATGCCATCCCTGCAAAAGGAACCTTGTCCTCAAGGTCTTGTTATGCAGAGTTAATGAGAATTTGCATTGATTCCCACGTTGCATCTTTCAAATGTAGGTTCTAGCTTTTCTTTTATTCGGTCTCGTACGTCACTTCTCAACAATTTCTTTATGTGTCAACCAATGATTCACATTATGGTCTTCTAAAAGTAAGAGTTATGGTCCTTTGCAACTATGACACAGAGTAAATTTCTCCAGACAATTAAAGTATAAGCCTAGCTCTCTTTTTCGACATTTCCTCTCGTGATAATCTCTTAACAGCAGCAACTAGTGTTAGTCGAATAAAATGTTAGGAAAATTACGTTTTATTTATCTTATATTGTATGAGTATATTAGTCTTTTCACTTTACCCTATTTTGTTATTTAGTTTTTCCTTAAAGCTTGTACATTTATTCTCCCTACTTTTCAAGATAAAAAAAAACTGGCCTCCATTTATCTCTCTTTCTCTCTTTGATGATTTGCATAACTTCTTGTGACATCTTTGAATAGCTTTCATGGTATCAGAGCCTAATTCATTCCACAGCTTTCGCAGATCCAACTTACCCCAGCCGATTCATCTTTCTTTTGATTTTGTCTCTTGATCAATTGGTAATTTGCCTTTCTATCTTTAATTGATTAGCGTGTTATTTTTTGTAAGAGATAGTTAGTATTGCAATGGCTGGTGAAAAAGATAATTATCTTCAGTCTATTAGTGTGCAATTAAATAGGCAAAATTATTCGTATTGGAGTTGTGTGATGAGAAATGTTTTGAAAGGAAAACGTGTGGGGATATGTTTCTGGAACATTTATTAAACCTAGAGATGGTCAAGATGAGAAATATGTAGAACACATGGATGTTTGGGATGCTTGTAATTCTAAAATTGTCACTTTGATCAACAATTCTGTATTACAATCAATAGGCATCCAACTTGCAAAGTATGAGACTGCTAAGGAAGTTTTGGATTATCTAGAAAGATTATATACCCAATCTAATTTTGTAAAGCAATATGAATTAGAGATTGATATTCGTGCTCTTCAACAAAATAACATGAATATTCAAGAGTTTTATTCTGCTATTTCTAATCTTTGGACCAACTAGCCCTTACAGAATCAGTTTAGCTACGGGAATTTTGCACCATATATTGCTCGTTGAATAGAACAACGTTTGGTTCAGTTTTTAATGGCTCTTCGAGATGATTTTGAAGGTCTTCGTGGCACAATTTTGCTTCGTAATTCCCTTCTGTCTATTGATTCTGTGGTAAATGAGTTATTACCTGAAGAGATCCACTTGAAGTCATGAATTGATAAAGGAATTCTTTCTTCTCCCAATCCATCAGTTTATACGGTTCTACCTAGGCCTCCTTCCAAAAACCAAAACAAGCCACAAGCAAAAGTCGGCTATGAAGAGTATAGTTTTTGCAAGCAAAAAGGTCACTGGAAGGCTCAATGTCCCAAGTTATTTTGTAGAATACAATTAACATAACAAATAGCTCCTTATAAGTTTGGTAATATTCCACAGCAAAGATCTTTTAGACCAACATCACCCAATATGGGAGCAGTTGTTCCACCTATAGATTCAGGAAGCACCCCAACTCCTAGTAATACAATCGCTGCACTCACTAAGCATTTTTAAAAGTTTCTTGCCTCGCAGCCACAAGTCTTGTCAGCCCCTTCTAACATAGGTTTGCCCTTTAGTAGTAAATCAGGTATGTCCTCTCATATATGGGTCATTGATTCTGGAGCTTCACATCATATGTCACCTGATTTCAATTCTTTTGTATCTGTAAATTCTGTTCCTTCTGTGTTTGTCATGACCGCTGATGGTACTCCTATGCCATTAGCAGGTGTTGGTTCAGTTTGTAAGCCTAACTTGTCTCTTTCAGATGTGTATCATATTCCTAATCTTACTTTGAATCTTGTCTCTATTGGTCAATTATGTGATTCTGGTTTTTTAGTTTCCTTTACTTCTTCTTTTTGTTATGTGAAAGATCCACTTTCCAAGAAGTTGATTAGGACAGGCCATAGGCAGGGGGGACTATACATCTTAGATTAGCTGAGAGTTCCTGATGTTGCAGCTTCTAGTATTGATTTGTCATCTTTTTGTTTGAGTTCTTCTTCTTCTAACTTTTAGTTATGGCATTCTCGTCTTGAACATTTTTCTACTTCTTGTTTCAAGTACTTGGTCTCTACGGGAGCTTTAGGAAAATTGCAAACTCTTGATCTTTCAGACTATTGTGGTTGCAAATTGGCTAAATTTTCCACTTTGCCTTTTCATAAAAGTGTTTTTATTTCTCATGCACTATTTGATTTAATTCATTCTGATGTGTGGGGAGTTGCACCTATTCTCACAAAGGGAGTATCACGATACTATGTCTCTTTCATTGATGATTGTACTCATTATTGTTGGGTTTATCTTATAAAACATCGTTCTGACTTTTTGGAAATTTATCATCTATTTTGTGCTTTTGTCAAAAGCCAACATAATGCTGTTATCAAATGTTTTCGATGTGACTTGGGTGGTGAATATACCTCTAATAGATTTTCTCATTTGCTTCCTTTAGATGAGACTTTCCATCAAACCTCTTGTACCGACACCCCCCAACAAAATGGTGTTGCGGAAAGAAAACATAGACATATTGTTGAAACTGCAAGTTCCCTCTTGTTATCTACCTATGTTCCTTGTGAATTTTGGGGAGAAACAATTCTTACAGTTGTGCATTTAATCAACAGAATTCCATCTTCCATCACTTTAGGTTTGTCACCCTTTGAAAAATTATTTGGTCATACTCCTGATTACTCTACCTTGAGGGTTTTTGGTTCCAGTTGTTTCGTTCTTCGACCTCATGTTGAATGTAGCAAACTTTCTTCTTGTTTTGCCCTTTGTGTTTTTCTTGGTTATGGTGAGGGTCAAAAAGGATACCGATGTTATAATTCTGTTAGTCAAAAACTTTATATTTCTCGTCATGTTGTGTTTCTTGAACATATTACATTCTATTCTATTCCCTTTGACTCTTCCATTCTTCAAAAGTCTGATCTCACTTGTATTGATCCATTTTGTACTGACTCAAATGATTCCCCGCCTCTTTCTAATGATAATTTTTACAGGGTTTATACTTTTAACTCTACAGATATTGGTTCTCAGCTTATTGATGTTCTCTCTGTTCCTACTACTTCCTAAGATGCTCCTAGTGGATCCTCTTCCTCGTTATCCTCAATGAACTCGTAAGTCTACTCAATTACCTGATTTTGTTTACTCTACTTATTCAGCTTCATTCTCTTCCTTTTTCACTACTAATCACTAAATCTTAGAGCCCTCTTCCTATAGATAGGTTGTTCTTGATCCTTTGTGACAACAAGCAATGACCGAAGAACTCTCTACTCTATACAAGATGGGTACTTGGGATATCGTTCCCCTTCCTTTGGGAGAAGAGTGCAATTGGTTCTCGTTGGGTGTACAAGATCAAAACTAAATCGAACGGGTTTGTTAAGCAATATAAAGTTCGCTTGATTGCTAAAGGATTTTCTCAGCAATATGGTATGGATTATGAAGAGATTTTTGTCCCAGTGTCTAAGCATGTTACTATTTGTACTCAGTTGCTTTTGTTCGTCAATGGCATCTCTGTCAAATGATTGTTAAAAATGTATTTTGAAATGGGGATCTTCAAGAAGAAGTCTATATGGTGCCTCCACCCGGTGTTGCTTATCAGGCCCCTTGAGCCTGGTTTGAGAAGTTTTCTCATGTGATTATATCTCTTGGTTTCTGTTCCAGTTCACATGACTCTTTTCTATTTGTCAGGTGTACTTCTTCTGGTCGCATCCTTCTCTCTTTATATGTTGATGATATGATTATTACTGGAGATGATGTGGATGGAATAACTGAGTTAAAATTACAACTACCCGTGATTTTGAGATGAAAGACTTAGGTCCTCTACATTATTTTTGGGGGATTGAAGTAGCTTACTCTCCTCGTGGTTATCTTCTTTCCCAATCTAAGTACATTGCTGACATTCTTGAACAAGCTCGCCTCTCTGATACTCGCACAGTTGATACACCTATTGAACTTAATGTTCGATATTCTCCTTCAGGGGTATTCCATTGTCAGATCCTTCCTTATATCGTACCTTGGTTGGTTGCTTAGTGTACTTAACTATCACTAGATCTAATATTGCTTATGCAGTTCATATTGTTAGCCAATTTGTTGCTTCTCCCACTACAGTTCATTGGGCAGTTGTGCATCGTATTCTTTGGTATCTTAGGGGCACCCAATTTCAGAGTCTAATTTTTCCTTCCACTTTTTCTTTAGAGCTACGTGCCTACAAGGATGCAGATTGGGGTGGTGATCCTTCTGATCGCAAGTCTACTACTGGTTTTTGTATATTTTTGGGTGATTCTCTTATTTCTTGGAAGAGAAAAAAACAGGTCGCTCATTTATAGAAGCAGAATATCATGCGATGGCATCTACTACTACTGAAATTGTTTGGTTGTGTTGGTTACTTGCTGATATGGGTGTTTCTTTCTTAGAGTCTACTCCCATGTATTGTGACAATACTAGTGCTATTCAGATTACTCTCAACTCTGTCTTTCATGAGCGCACAAAGCATATCGAGATAGATTGTCATTTCACTCGCCATCATTATCATAATGGCACTATCACATTAACTTTTGTTTCTTCTTCCATGTAAATCGCTAATTTGTTCACCAAGGCACATTCTACTTTACGCTTTTGATTTTTACTTAGCAAACTTTCGATGCTTTCTACTAATGCATCGTGAGTTTGAGGGGGAATCTTAGAAAAATTAGGTTTTATTTATCTTATATTGTATGAGTATATAAGTCTTTTCACTTAACCCTATTTTGCTATTTAGTTTTCCTTTAAAGCTTGTACATTTATTCTCCCAACTTTTCAAGATATAAAACCCTACCCTTCATTTGTCTCTCTTTCTTTCTTTCTTTCTTTGTCTCTTTAATGATTTGCATAACTTCTTGTAACACCTTTGAATAGTTTTCATAAAACTCTTTTTCCTTGAGAGTTGTTCATCATGCATCCTACTTGGAATAATGGCTTCCTTTACAGTTTGTGGTTTAAACAACCGAATACCTTCAAATATTTTAGGTTAAATCCACTCATGAAGGTTTCGACAAGTGCCGTCTGTGTCAATCCCCAAACTTGATTGCCCAGTTTCTCAAACTCTTGTTGATAGTCACAGAAAAATCCAATTTAGGTGATGTGAGATAAATCTTCATTAAAATCATCACAATATGTGTGTCCAAAACGAATTCATAGCTCATCTTCAAACACATCCCATGTTATTGATTTTCCTTCCTCTTTGTAAGTCTAACTCATCCATTGTACCCATTGAATGACTATACCTTCTAAATGAAAAGATGACCAAGTAACCTCCTTGGATAGTTCGGTACTTTATTAATAATAACTTTTACATATAAATTATCGCATTATTTTTTGTCAAAATATTTAGAATTATACTTGCTATGTCACATAGCGGCTATTTGTAAATTTTTAGTTAAATGGTCAAGTGGGTGAATTTGGATGTCACCAAGTGGTAAATAAATCGAAGAATTTAATTTAGTAAATAAGAATTTCCTAAGATCGAAATTTTGTTAACATTTATATTTTTTGAAACTGAATATTTAAGTGTATTAATTTAATATATATAATATATAATTTATTAAATAGTATATTATATTAAATTAATTATTTTAAATAAATAAAATATAATATGAGGGAAGAGGGTTTCCCCTCTTTCCATTTCGTAGATTCACATAAAATGGAGAGAGAGATGGAGACCAAATCATGTGAGAGAGATTTTCTAACACTTGATTCATGCTCACAACGATCATCTTTTCGACTTTTGCGAAGACATTTTGTGGGTAAAGTAAGTTTTAACCTCCATTTCTAAGTTTAAAGTTTTGGTTTTTGTTTGGTTCTTATTCGAGCTTGGAAACTTGAATCCATGAATTATTTTTGGAATATATTAGTAGATTAGTAGTTTATGCAGGAGTATTAGTATGTTTGTGGTCAAAACGACATGTTTTCTTCATATATACTCTAGAAAACTATCCCCGGTCGACCTCCGGAAGTACATGTTCGACCAAAAAAGTTCTAGAGAGCCCTTAAGTGATTCGGCAAGTTTTCAGTTAAACTAATAAGGGTCCCAGTCAACACAGAGAAGTGTTGGTCGACCAGAAAGGGTTTCTGATCGACCAGTACAAGTTTTGGTCAACCTGTGTAAGCTCCTAGTTGACCAGAGTAAGATGTGGTCGACCTGTTCAACCAGAACAAAGTCTGGTCAATGAGACCAGGTCCCTGATCGACCAGACAAACTAGAAATGGTCCCTAGTTGACCAAACTAGGGTCCGGTCAACAGCTATAGATCCCAGATCCCATATCGACCGCTTAGTATATTTTTTCATATTTTTGAGTCATTTACATGTCAGTTTAGGTTTCTAATCTAATATAGGATCCAACCACCAATCATTATTGTTTTAATGATTAAAAATCATAATCATTTGTCATATTTTAGGCATGAACGATTTTGTGGATTACAATCCGATTCCTGAGGAGGTTGTCACTCCAGTTGGTAAGAAAAGTCATCGCAAAAGTAGAGACTTTATATTTTATCATACTGCATCGTATATCTTTTGGGTTGCCACATATGAAAACTTGACGGGGACTATATATATATATATATATATATATATATATATATATATATATATATGTGAGTTTTATATGTTTATCTTCATGTGCATGGTATTTTATTTTTTTCTATTATATATATGGGAGGATGAACCATCTTGATGATTTGGACGGTTACAATATCAAAGTATCACGAGGCAATCCTAGTACATTTTCTATTGTTTTGTTTGCACTCTGTGTGAAAGGGGATAATAGGCAGTGATGACGCGCTCCTTGAGTTTCGAATTGATAAACTTGATCAAACTATAATTGTTATCGATATTGGGTTGTGTCGTCGCTGACTTTGTTCTCCAACAACCCCTATGACGTAGCTTGATCGTCAGATCGCCCTCACATTTTTTCCTTCTAGCTCATGAGGAGTTGTCATCTTTAGATTTTCGTCTTTCTGTGATATTGTATCATAGGAATCCTTGAACGACCCTCCTTTAAACACTATTTTAAGTTTTAAAGAAGACAATAAAGGCCTATTTTACTATAGTCGGCTAGCAAATCCCAAGTTTGTACATGAAGAGCATATCTAATTATATTAGTGTCTATAATTGATTTCTCCTACGTAATACTAAATGATAGGTCCTCATTGGTAAGTGCTAAAAGATCTCGTATATTAGAACCCACAGTTATGGGCCTAAATCCATTAGTATGGAACATTCTCTTTTCCAAGTGAAATCCCCCAGTATATGAAAGAGTAAAAAAGTGCTTTCGCTATTGTAGAATATGAAGCCTTCATATTTTAATGTATGTATTTAATGTATTTGGAGCTATTAGAGCATGATCTACTTTGGGATTATTCATTGATGTCATGAATGATGTTATGGGTATATTGGACTATTATCATGATATTCAATCAATTAAAGTTATGTATGTAATTATCATATAAATGGGAAAACATAAATAAAGTGTAATGCTTAATGGATTCAAATAGATTAAAATGTCTATTTGGAAGATTATATAATGTGATTGTGATCTTAGGATGGTTTAGTATTAGTTAAGTAAGAAAAGTATACTAGAAATTGTGAGAATTGAGAAATGTATCAAGAGCGGATGACTTGCATTTGGGGTTGGACATCCGTAAGTAAGAAAAATATCAATCTGTATAAATTTTGGTTGACCAGGGTTGAAGTACGGTCGATCGGACTTTCAAAATTACGTTGGAACGGTCGAGCAAGAATGGATGACCACAAGTATAAAGTTGAAACTGTATGAATTGCAGTTGACTGATATAAAGGAGTGATTGACCAGAATATGGTAATGTGCCGTAGAAATAGGTATTCGTGGATGGATAAACATCTGCGGATGAATGTGGATAGCCGTGGATATATGTGGGTAGCCACAAACGTGTGGATGGGCGACTGCGGAAGTAATAGTGAGGAAACATGCATTGAGAACGAATGACAAGTCTTTGGTGGTGGACGTCCGAAAAAATAACAAAGTCTCAAGTTTTAAAAATATAATCATGGGTAGTCGACCAGAGGCTTGGGCACTCGACTACAGTCCTGGGCGTACGACTGGGAACTATAGTTTTGTCATTTAAAATGTGTGGAAGCAAATGACTACGAATGAAGAGTGGACGTCTGGACTTTGTTGACTAAGTGTAATTTCATTAGGTTGTTAAACCATTGTTTAACCTTTGCATAAACCCTTTAAGGGAGAAGATTAAAACATAGATAAAACATGTCTAGATAGATGTATGAGACCATTTCACGCATCATTCATTTTACATACATTAATAGTATGTATTATATGCATTCAATGTATGCATAGTGAGGATGTCAAATCATACATCATGAAATATTTATATGTAAAAAAATATCATCAGGGTAGTACTATTGTGTGATATATGTAAAGTGAAAAATAGAATGAGAGTGATTGTGCGTCCTCCTTAGCTTATAAGTCCCTAGCCCTTTGGAGTTTATTATATTTATGGACACAACTATTGAAGACAGTGGCCAGTATGGTGGGGTTTCATGGTCGTGTATGACTTCACATACGATGGTGTATGATCATTCATATTGATAGTCGCATAAATGTTGACATTCACAAATATATTGACATTCGCGTACATCTTAATAATACTATACTTGTTAGATAATATGACTATTTAATATAAAATGGAGCATTACACTGTTTCACATTATCTCACTGCATAATTGTGGAAAAGAGACTCATGGAGTGAAATTCATATGCATTTCATAATTATTGCATAATTGTGGAACATGGGATAACATAGTTAGATAGATTGTCATGGTATTTAGCCTATGATCTATTATATTGTAAGTATATGCAATTATATACGCATTATGTTGAGGAATTCTTTCATATAGAGGGATCAATTGTAATGGACATTGATTAGAAATGTCTAGATGATTGTTGTAAATAGTTTGAGATTAAACATTAATTAGAATTCCTAGAAATAAGAAAGTTCTTCGTGTATAGCATTATGTGATTAAGGTATAGTTCATAATAGATATACGTTGTCAAGGTCTAGATAATTTGATAGCTTGAGATTAGACACACATTAAAGATCTCTAGCATTGATGGTAGATAAACCATAGAAGACCCTGAGAGGATTTGAGGAATTCGACATTAATTGGACATGTCTATATAGTGATGGTGATAGATCGACCGTAATAGAATGTGTTATCCTTGATATGGAAAATCACGTAGAAATTATAAGATAAATATCCTATAGAGTTTGGTGGTGCTTATTTGGAATAACACATGAGATTGTGTTAGAAAGTATTTATTAATCAAATACGTATGAGGATTAGATAATGCATGTTGAGTAATAGCAAATGAGAATGAGGAAAGTTAGGTTATGGTATCTAAATCATAGGCCTAATCATCTATACATACAAACGAAACACTTCTTATATAAAGAATTGTATCACATAGTTGAAATATTAATTAGAAATATCTAAAGAATTAGATAAAACATAGAACTTGGAATGTGTGATCATGAGAGCTAATCAAAATTTAAATGTTGCAAGTTAAGAATGTGAAGACTAATCATGTTGAGCTTAGTACATGGTTAGTTATGATATTGGTATGGTATATTGAATCCTTATATTAGAATTCTTATTGGGCTCATAAAATCTCACGGTTCTATTTAGCATGTTTTTCAAGAACAAGTGGTAGCAACTCAAGGATAAAAGGGAAAAGATTTATTGGATATTAGAGTTTGCATAGCATAGGCCCAGAGTGTAAGTTTGAGTTTTTATTATCATGAATCTAGTTTTAATTTGGCCCATGTATGTAAAAATAAATTTGGATACAATTTTGTAAATAAATAATAGTGTACAACATTCCTGTTTGGGTTAAATTTTATATTTATGTGGCTCAATTGCATGAGTGTATGTGTGTTATGGTGAGCTTCTTCTGCGAGTTGTGAGTTTGTGATCATTCTTTAGGCACAAAAACTATTTTGCAATACGGTTCCCTAGGGTATTGAGGGTCGAGTCATGACATGAATCGAGCTACCGTAAAGAATAAGTATCTTTGGTTTGCGATGCAGTTCCCTAGGGTATTGAAGGCTAGATTGTGACATGGATTGAGTTACCCTAAAGAACAAGTATAATTTGCCAAAAATTGATGAGTTATTTGATCAAATTAGTGGGTCCTAGTGCTTTTCTAAGATTGATTTGAGGTCCGAGTATCATCAGATGAAAATCTGAGAGAAAGATATCCCAAAGACAGCTTTTCGGAAGAGATATGGCCTTTCCAAGTTCCTGGTCCTATCTTTCAATTTTACCAATGCCCCTGCTACCTTCGTGGACCTTATGAACCGAGTTTTTTAACTGTTTCTTGATTAGTTTGTTATGATTTTCATTGATGACATCTTGGCGTACTCGAAATCTCTAGTCAACACTTGGAGCATTTAAGGATTGTGCTATAAACTATGAGAGATCATCAGTTGTATGCAAAGAAAGAGAAGTGCCACTTTTGGATGTCTGAGGTAAAGTTTTTAGGGCACATGGTTTCTTGTGCTGGGATTTCAATTGATCTTACAAAGATAGAAGCAGTTGTGAAGTGGCATCCACTAAAATATGTGTCAAAGATTTGTAATTTCCTTGGTCTTGCAGGCTACTATCAATGCTTTGTGGAGAATTTTTCTTTGTTGGCCGCACCATTGACCAAGTTGACTAGAAAGGAAATACAGTTTGAGTGGGATAACCATTTTCAAAATGCATTCGAAGAGTTACATAGCAGATTAACGAGTGCACCAGTTCTGGCTGTGTTTGATAGTGAGTAACCCTATGCAATTCACACTAATGCATTGAGAGTTGGACTTGGGTGTGTTCTGATAGAGCAGGGAAAAATGATTCCTTACACTTCCTGATAGTTAAAGCCTCATTAGTAGAATTACCCAACTCATGATTTGGAGTTGGCTGTGATCATATTTGCCTTGAGGAATTACAGGAGCTACTTGTACCATGCGAGCTTCCAAGTGTACTCCGATTATAAGAGTTTGAAGTATTTTTTCACTGAGCTGGATCTGAATTTGAGATAGTGCAGGCAGATGGAGTACTTAGAGAACTATGATTTTAGCTTAGAGTATCAGCTCGGCAAGGTGAATGTGGTGGTCAATGCTTTAAGCTGACATCATCAGAGATTCATGGCCTATCTAGTTCTTGATGAATGGAAGTGTTAAGTTAATGTTGGGGATTTCAACCTTTAGTGTTACGAATCTCGTCATATGGCTTGTGCCCATAACATTGTGGTGAATCCATCGCTACTCTAGAGGACTAAGCAAATGGAATAGGAAGATGATGAATAAAGAAAAAAAGTTAAATAGCTACAAAATGGTAAATAGATTGACGGTTGGGAAGTCAATAATGAAGAGACTGTATTTATCTTGTGAAAGGTGGTGGTCTCCTAGTAATCAAGATTTCAGGCAGACTATTCTTGTAGAGGCCTACAAGTCTAGAATCGCTATTCACCCAGGAAGTGTAAATATGTACTAAGACTTAACGTGACAGTACTGGTGGGTTGGTATGATGCGTGATGTGGCAGACTTTGTGGCAAAGTGTTTGTCGTGTTAGCAGATAAAGGCTATGCATCAAAGATAGGTAAGATTGTTAGCCTTTATCTATCATAGAGTGGAAATGGGATATGATTATCATGGATTTCATCACAATTCTTCCAAGGACTCCTCAGAAGTCGGACACAGTATGGGTCATTATGGATCGTTTGACCAAATTTGCTCATTTCATTCGGATTATGATGGATTTTCCCTTGTCCAAATTAAGTTGTCTATACATTGAGAACATCATTCATCTTCATGGTGTTCCCTCTTGTGTCGTCTTTGATTGTGATCCTAGGTTCATGTTCAAGTTTTGGAGAGTGTTACAGAAAGTTCTACATATGGAATTGAACATTAGCACTGCACATCATTCTCAGAGTGATGGGCAATCTAAACAAACTATCTAGATTTTGGAGGACATGTTGCATACTTGTATCTTGGACTCTGGAGATAGCTTAATGGATCATTTGTCTTTAGTTTAATTTGTGTACAACAACAGTTATTATACCAATATTGTGTCACTCCATACGAGGCATTGTATGGAAGGTTGTGTCATTCATCGTTGTGTTGGGTCAAGGCAAAGAAGAGAGTTTCTCATGATTCAAGAGACTACAGAGAAGATTCAGTTAATCTGAGATAGACTAAAGACTATGTAGAGTAGGTAGAATAGTTATGTCGATCTGAAGAGGCACGAGGTTGAATTTGACGTGGGACAGTTTGTTTTTCTCAATGTTCTACTAAGGCATGACATCAATCAGTTTGGGGTGAAAGGGAAGTAAGTTGTGATGTATATTGGCCTATTTCATATTGTTGAAAAAGTTGGCAATATGGTCTATAGACTTGACTTACCTTCCCAACTCAAATACATTCATAACGTCTTCCACATATCCGAGATGAGAAAGTACATTCCTGACCCGTCCTATGTCATTTCTTGGATTGACGTTTCTATTCAAAAGGATATCTCATATGAGAAGCAACTTGAACTGACTTTAGGTGGAAAGATTTGAGTTCTTCGTCATAGAGAGATTCCCCTAGTCAGAGTATTGTGGAGGAATCACATCGAATAGAAAGCTACTTGGGAGCTTGAGTCTGAAGTATTCTGGAAGTACCCCCACATTTTCGATGGTTCACTTGGATTGTACTTAATTTTGGGTACAAAATTATTAAGGGAGGAAGGATATAATTGTTAGGATCGGTGCACGCCTATAAAGAGAGGGGCAGGGGGAGGGGGGAGGGGTGAATTAAGTGTGCTAAATTTTTTCATGTGATAATTAATTTCTCTAACCATAATGGATTTATCAACTATAAATAAACAATTTGTAACAATAATAAAGGAGATATGGTAAGAAAATACGCAAACCAATTTGTTCATGCAGTTTGGCAACCTCGGCCTACGTTCCCACTTGGAGATCTTTAATCACCCAATCTCTTCGATTGGCGATGTGTGACTTCACGAGTGTCAAACAAATCTTTATAGACTGATCTCAGGGTGCCACCCTCTGGATTGATTTTCTCAGGCGTCAATCTAGCCTTTGACTATTCACAGGGCGTCACCCTTGATTTACAGAACAAATCAAAAGATAGAAAATTACAATTTAGAACTTAACTCTCTAATATGAAATCTTAAGTTAAGGATTGAGAGAGTTAAGTCAATGCACTCTTTTTAGTAGTGCGAATACAAGTATAAAATTCGGCAGCGTTTGGGTAAATTTCTCACTTGTTGAATTGAGCTTCGGAGTGCCTTCTATTTATAAACTCTGCTTGAGCGATCGACCATAATTCTTAGAGGCAATCTGTCTTTAAAATCGGTCAATCAATTCCTCGCTGTTGGACCGTTTCCTTGACCGCAAAACTCGATGAGCAATCTGTATATCTGGTGGTCGATCAACTGGTCAACCACTTCCTTCGTGCAGACAGTTTTTGGTCAACCTCCACTGCAGTTTACTCAACCTCATGCCTTCCATTTGTCATCATTGATATTTCTAAGTCTCAATATGATACTTATTCACTACATGAACTTAGATAAACATGTTAGCACATCATAATACCTGTATTGAGGGTATTTCCAAGGAATATCAATATAAATATGATCATTAAACAATTAAGCATAAAACCAATAAACAACTTATAATTATAATGAATATAATTATCATCAAAATAAATAAGTCTAACGACACTTAGGCTAACAGTAATGACTGCTATTTTATTAATAATAAATTTCATGTATAAATTTTTCACGTTATTTTTGCTCAAGGTGTTTAAAATTTGACCTGCTTTGTCGCGTAGTTGCAACATGTGAATTTTTGGTCCTATGGTCAAATGAGTGAAATTGGGTGTCACAGAGTGTTAAATAAATCGAAAAAATTTAATTTAGTGAATGAGAATTCCCTCAGGAAATTTTTTTATTAATGTTTGGATTTTTCAGTACCGAGTATTTAAGTATATTAAATTAATTCTTTTAAATAAATAATATATAATAGGAGCGGAGAGGATTTCCCCTCTTTCCATTCGGCAAATGCAAATGAGAGGGAGAGAAAGAGGTGGAGACCGAATTGTGTAAGATCGATTTTCTGATACTTGATTTGTGCTCTCAACAATCGTATCTCCAACTTTTGCAAAGACATTTTATGAGTAAGTTAAGTTTTAACCTCCGTTTTTGTGTTTAAAGTTTTGGTTTTTGTTTGGTTTGGATTCAAGCTTGGAAACTTAAATCCATGGATTATTTTTAGAATATTTTGGTGGATTCAAAGTTTATGCAAGAGTATTGGTTAATTTGTGGCGAGAAACGACCAAAACGACGTGTTTTTCTTCACAGTTATATGCTGGTAAACCATCCTCGGTCAACCAAAAAAGTTCTAAAGAGCCCCTATGTGATTTTGCAAGTTTTCGTTCGACTAATAAGGGTCCCAGTCAACCATGGAGGAGTGTCGGTTGACTGGAAAGAGTCCTTGGTCGACCTGTGCGAGCCCCTTGTTGATCAGAGCAGGTTCTGATCAACCTGTGCAGCACCGAAGTGAACTAGAACAGAGTCTGGTCAACTAGACCAGGTCCCTGGTGTAAAACCCCGTATTTTAAAAACCTTTTATTTGCTTTCATTTTTAGTCATAATTAAAATTTTTATTTTATTTAAATGAAAACGTGCAATTTCAAACTTAATGAGAGTGTTTAAACAGAAATAACTTTAAAATATATTTTAAAAGTTCATTCAAACCATTTAGAATCATTCAGCAATTCATCATTTTACAAACTATTATCCAAAACCACTTATTTTTCTTGAGTCATAACCCTTCAGGTCGAACCCGACTGATAACCCAATGGATCATCCTGAAATATCTCCTACTCAACTTATACATTCAAATCTTCATCACTTACATCACGGGGAAAACAATGAGCCTAATGCCCAGCAAGAATTAGAATGAATGCAATGTGGATGTTATTCATGTCATACGATGCATTACAGAAAGGAATCTATCCCTTCTAGAATCCGAGAGATGAATACGTCTACTGGTCATATGGCTAAACTGTCACTCTGACGAGGAGATACATCCATTAGGGGTGTCACCACATATCACCACCATACTCTTTTGTTAAAAATGTTGGAGATTTCTGTACAAGAGAAATGATGAACCCTAGAGTCCACATGGCTTAACCGACTCCACACTCTACATGATCTGGAGGTTTCCATCAAGGGTGTCACCACCGATGGATAGTCATTAATTCTCCCGAACCCTCACATGCCTATTTACATATATTATGCATGTCATGCTATATGTTCACATTTTCATAAGCCCTAGATATGATGCATGAATACTACGTACATTACACCACATAGATATGAAAGGAAACACAACGTTATCAACAAGAGTCGGAAATCTATAATAATTTGCGTGCACTTGACATAAAATTAAAGTAACAACTGAGTTATTTCTTTACAACTATTAAAAGGAAATTGATAGGTGGGTTTATAGGGAATTTAAGAATAACAAGGTTAAATTTGTTCTTGGTTCAACGTTTAACATTTCATCATATTTTTTAAGACAATATTTAAATTTTCACAAAGACAGTATTTCAATCCAAAGATTCACAACAACAAGTATAACCCGTGATATAGGGCCTCCTCTAGCCAACTACTCTCTAATTCTTACATTTGTAGAATATTCTTTCGTTCCTTAGCATTTTTAGCCTTTATCCTTTCCTTCTTTAACGTTAATACCAAAAACTTCTAGGGCGACCGCAAAATTTCTTCTCGGCGAAAATTTCAAAATTCCCAGAGAAATTCCTTCCTCACAATTTCTCACTCAAAACCTCACAAATTCTCTCTTCTTCAGCCCTTTCTTCTCCTCCCTTCACTTATGATTTTCCTACAACATCTAAGGCCTATTTATAGAGTTTTCTCACACCCTTAGACGTTGCCACATACACCCTAGTTAGACACAATAGTTATTGCACTCCCCTATATGTTGCCACATACCCCATAGTTAGGCACAATAGTTATTTCACTCCTCTAGATATTACAACATACCCCCTAGTTAGGCACACTAGTTATTTAATTGATTATTTCATTCATTTTATTCAATTTACTTTTTAACACATTTTATTTATATTTTTTTAATCTTCTTTTTAATTATAATATATATATTTATATACTCTAATATATATACCCTAAATTATTCGATCTAGTTCCTATTCTCGATTATTTTTACTTAATTCTGTTACGAAAAAATCGGGTAATACCACTTAAGAAAAAAATATTCAAAAATTTTCAAAATTCAATAATAATACATTTTGAGCCTGATAAAATTTCAAAGTATTACACCTGGTCTACTAGATAGACCAGAACTTGTCTTTGGTTGACCAAAATAGGGTCCAGTCGACCGTTGTAGATCCTAGGTCATTCACCTAGTATATATTTTTTTTCATATTTTTGAGTTATTTACACAACAGTTTGGGTTCCTGATTTGGTATAGG
Organism: Begonia loranthoides; assembly: GCA_022433065.1. Lineage (NCBI taxonomy): Eukaryota > Viridiplantae > Streptophyta > Magnoliopsida > Cucurbitales > Begoniaceae > Begonia > Begonia loranthoides. The sequence goes on from CM039484.1 coordinate 26,402,175, forward strand.
ACCCAACCACCTATCCCTAGTGTTTTAATGATGGAAATTCCTAATCCTTTATCATGTTTTAGGCTCAGACAATTTTGTGGATTACAAGCTGACTCTTGAGGAGATTTTCACTCCGATTAGTAAGAAAGGTCGAGGTAAAGATTTTAAACTTTATTGTATTGCATCACGTCATGGTTTACAAACCTTATTTTGTGGGTTGCTACAAATGAAAATCTGATGGGGACTGTTTGACAATACATCAGTTTTAATACTACACACACACACACACACATATATATATATATACACACATGAGTTTTACACGTTTATCTTCATGTGCATAGTATTTCATTTTTTTCTATCATATATATGGGAGGGTTAACTCTCTTGATGCTTTGGACGATCATGATATCAAAGCATCACGAGGCTATCCCAGTACATCTTATATTGCGTGAAGATGTTTTATTTGTCCTCTGTGTGAAAATGGGCAATTAGGCGGTGATGACATGCTCCTTGGATTTTGAATCCCTAAACTTGATCAAGGTATATTCATCCCTGACTTTGTTTACCACAATCCCTGTGATGCAGCTTGATCCTCGAATCGCCCTCTTAATTTTTCCTTTTGACTCATGAGGTGTTGTCATTTTCAGACTACTGCCTTTCTGTCATATTGTGTTGGAGGGGGCGACTCTCTTTTTTTCACTGAACACTATTTTAAGTTGTAAAGAAGACAATGAAGGCCTATATTACTGTAGCTTGTTATGTATCCAGCAATGTTTTGATGATGCTTCACCGATGGCTTATAGAGCCTGTTTTGCTAAAATGGTAAAGAATGCCTTAAAATGATTATAAATCCATGCACGCCATTTTGATTGATCATGGTTTTGACATGAAAGGTAAAACCAATTTTACATGCATCTCATTTAGTATAAATTGTCTACTAAGTTAGTTACTCATCCCAACAACCTTATCCATCCCAGGAAAAGACAAAGGTAGCCAGGAGTACTTGATCGGTGGTGGACCTTCCTCTTTCTTTCCCTTAAATTTCTTTCAAGTGTTATTTGTGCTAGTGGAGGCTTATCTAAATTTAGGTATATATAAGAATGTTTGAATGATATTGGAGCTTTTGAATTTGGTACACAGAACTTAGTTTCATTTATACTATTATTTCTTGTGATCAATATGTGGACTTAGACTCATCTCATGTGGGCTTAGAGACTCACTAGCCTGCCCTTTCGGCTTGCTATAGTAGGGAGCCAAGCTGGGCCAAGTCCAATGACTGAGTAGAGCAGAGCTCGAATTTTGGGTTTGAAAGCTCGCCTGGGACGGGGCCAGATGAGCCTTTTTTCTTACTCCACTAACCTCCCCCATTCCCTTGCAATCGTTAATCGCTCATCGCCTTTAGAGTTCTGACCTTCAAAGTTCAACCTAACTACAGTCCAACGGACAACCGATGCTCCTTAATACTCTCTCTTCGAAGTCTTACCTTGACGACCAACGCTCACATTCACAGTCATGCCTCCCTGATGACTCGTGACTCACTCTGACCTAGATTTGGTAAACAGGCAGTCATTAGAGAAAATTAGAATCCGTTAGAGTAGCCATCAAAGAGAGGGAAAGATAGAGAGAGAGAGAGAGATAGAGATAGAGAGAGAGGATGGAATGTAGGAGGTGACACTCATTGTGACGCCCCGCGTCAAATTTCTTCCTTAACTCAACTTTTTCCTTTTAATTATCGTATAAAAATTTTTCTTTTCATTTATTTCAAACAAGTGGGAGTAAAACTTAAGACGAGCGTGGAAATTTAAAGTGCATAACTAAATCAGAGTAAAGAGAAAATATGAGATGCATTAAATAAAATTCAGAGTTAAGAGCGGAAACATAACTAAATTCAAAACATGGTTTGAAGGTTAGGGTAAGAGTTAATATTTTACCAAAAGTGTCATTTTTCAAACCATTTCAAAATAATGATTTCTTTCTTTCTTTCTTACGAGTCATAACCTACTCAGGTCAATTCAGCCGGATACCCTGCAGGTTCAACAGGAAATGCATTCTTTTCTGCTCCTAGAATTATTATGTCTTGACAATTTCCTACACCACAAGTAAACAGGGAGCCTAAAGGCCCAGTAAGGAGTGGGGTATGCAATATGATGTATGCCTCTAACTCATTATTTTTGGAATGGGTTCCGCCCCAAACCATTCTTTTCTTTATGTTTCATTCTTTCATTTGTAACTCGTACGTTGAACAGGAGATTAGAGGAATCTGTGTTGGAGGGAATAGTCTTGGTCAGCTTCTAACCACCTAGGGTCGCTAGTCCCATACCCAATAATGGAAGGGCGTAAGTTTAGTCTACTTGATTAGATCCGAACTACCCGTCCATCCCCCAACTCCCATTTTTTCTTTCTTTCCATTCATTTCATTTATTCGTTTTCCTCATGTAATGCATATGAGTATCACCCCAAAGGTGGCACTTCCTACTTGTTTCTATTATCGTGATGCATGTTGATGAAATTACTAAAATTACGACTATAGAACAATGAATAAAAGAACAAACAGATAGCGAAATAAAAACAGCGAATATCACAGCGAAATAACATGCTTGAATTTAGCGAAACATTACAGTAAAGGAAACGGCAGATTTAACATGCTATTATGCTGAGATTAAATGGTAAATTGTACGAGATACTCCAAAGAATAGGCATGCTTGACAATAGTACGATGGTATGAAATAAACATGGATATCACAAGTAAATGGAAACATGCTTAGTAAATCGATAGGAGTTAATGACATGGATCAATTATAAACAAGTGGACCAAGGACAGTGTACATCTGAAAGTAAAATATGGTTCAATGACATTATTTGCAGCTAGAGTTAACAACTCATTTTATAGTTACAGAAAATTAAACAAGTCATATTAGGGGATGATTACGCATAGTCATATCAAAGGAAAATAGCAGCTCCTATCTATTATAAGGATTAAATAGCAGTAATCAATCGGGGTTTACCATATTAACAAGCAAGATCATATACAGCACACCCAACAGAACAGAATCACTATCAATGAAGTAACTCATAGCTCATTCATACGTAACATGACATAGAATAACCTTCAGTTCATCAGTTTGTATCATAGTGCTAAACGTCAGAAACCATAACCTAAGCAGGAAACATTATCAATTTCTCTATCAGACAAAGCATCGATTTGCAGTAAAAGAAAACACGAAATATTAATCAAGGAAACAAACAAACACTACTTGTGGGTAGGGCCTCCACTGGCCAAGACTCTACCCAATCCTTACCTCAGTTTACTATTTGTTGAAGGATTCCAATACTGGACAGAAAAAGGCAGCAGCGAACCTAGCTCAATCTTATTCTCTAGTTCACGAACTTCACACTCACATTCATGTATCACCTCACGAATTTCACACTTCTCTCAACTCAAGACTCACAAGACACTCACACTCTCCAAAGGATTTCTCTCTCAAACAGGGAAGATGAAAATGCAAAGGATTGCAGAGAAGACTGATTTAAAACATGAAGCCTTACCTGTAATACCTCAATTTCCCATAATAGAATTAAGTAAAAGTAACTGGGAAATTAATTGGGCATAATTTATTGAGGATTTATTTGATGAAAATTTTATTTAGGAAATTGAATCGAATAATCTTAAATTGAACCTATAATCATTATCAAATAATATTCGGAATAAATCGAGAATTGGAAATTGAGTCAATTAATATAGAATACGTATATTTGAATTTTATATATATATATATTAATATTATGTTAATTAATTAAGTAAAGAGAATTAAAATAAATGTTATATAAATAAATTAAAATTAAGGTGAATGGAATTAAAAATTAAAAGGGATAAAATAAAAAGGGAAATTGAAGAGAGGAGGTGGAAGGGAACCGGTTTGGTTCGTTGATGGTCCGGTTCGGTTGAGGAGCAAATGATGGCTTGGTTTGGTTGAAAAACAAAAAGTAGAAGGGAGAATTTGTGGTCTATGGTTTTTGGGCGAGGAAGAGAGAAACAGGGAGAGGGAGAAGAGAGAGCGATCGCAGGAGAGGGACGACGCGTGAGGCTCGGAGCTCGGGAGGGCTTCTTCGCGTCGGTCAACGATGTCCGGCGTGCGGTTACGGCTCGAGGGGCGTCACGGGTTGCGAGTTAGGGTTCGATGTCGCCAAGTAGCGGGACGAGTCAAAGCTCCCACGGGTTGTGTTTTCCGGCGTTGGGTCGAGGTAAGTCGGGATTGATTTATCCTCTGTTGAATGTGGTTTGAATTGGATGGAAAATGGTAAGGGCGATGGAGGTAGTGGTTGGCGAAGGAAAATTGGCAGAGGTGGATTTAACCGGTTCAGCATTTGAACAGCCATCCATGTTTCTTCTAGCTGGCATCGCACTTGGCTGAAGTGAAATCAAGAGAAAGGAGATGGAAGACAATGGGGAGCAGCCTCTGGAATGGTGAAGGAAATTGTGGAGATGCTGTCGGGGGCTGGAGAATAAAATTGACAGACAGAGTGGGGGAGAAGAGAACGGAAGGCCGAGAGTGATGCTCTCTAGTGTGTTCTCTCCGATGATGGATGGTCGAGGCAGTGAAGAAGCTGTGGAAGAGCTCTGGCTTCGGGTGTACTGCAGGTAAGAAGGCTCCTTCCTGTTTTATGAGTTCTGTTATGGATTTTATGTAATGGATGCTCTCTGATTATGTTTGGTGGTCATCACTAAGTTGTGCTCCCTGTGAATGTTACAGCTTGTGGGTCATTGTTGAGTTAGTGCTTTGGTTAGTGATCTATTGATAATAATGCCGTTATTCGGTTAAGTGACTTATCCTGTTAAGTAAAAGGATAAAGAGCATGGTTCCCTGTGTGTTTACAACTCTGATGGAAATACTATGTTGTTGGAAAATGCTCTCTATGTATTATTGCTCGATGGAATGTGATGAAATTGGTGCTATGTTATTAGATATAATTATTGGGTTGCATTCATGTTGGGTGATATAAACAATGAACTTCACTATTTAGTTGATAAACTATTTGATTGAATTGTTGTATGCTTGCTGTAATTGTTGTGAATGTGAAATCCGTCCTTTGGGTTGGTCACTACTTAATAGAACTAGAAGAGTTTATATATTATGTTAATGGAAATAATGAAGAGATTGATTATCTACTACCAGATTATTGTTTGGATAATAAGGTTAAGGATAGAATTATTGGACGCGGTTGAAGAAATTATTCTATCTATTACGTATAAATTGGATAATTGTGAATTAAGCAGAAAAATGTATAAATTAATATTACCTTTTTATTAGCTATAAAATTAATAAAAATAATTTAATGGAAATCGTTAACGATATCAAAGTTGGAGTTTATAATGGCTAAAAATATTAATAAATAAATGTAAATTATTTTGAAGGTATTAAAAAGAGAAAAGGATAAAGAGTTAAGCACGCTAAGGTCCCTAGGTAAGTTGATATGCATGTGCTTTGGTCTTCGGGCTCTACATCACAAGAATTAGGACTTTGTTTGCTGATTGTTTACCGCTTTATTAAGATATTGAGCATGTCTATCGCTTTGATAGAATAGACAGATATTGAGCATATTTCGCAAATTGTACTGCTGCTTGCTGGCTGTTTATTAGAATTAGGTTATTTTAATGATATGTTTCATAGATGAGCATGTTTAGAGATTATTTGAATGATATGATAAAATTGTATTCATTCACGAGCATCATAATTTTAAAACAATACGAAAATAGTTTTTCATGCATGGTTCTAAAAAGAAAACGAATGACATGAGAAAGATGAAAGTAAATGAAATGAAAAATGAATAAATGATAAACGTGAGGATATGAGTTGTTAGATGGTCCTCGATCGACGTCGAGGCTGGCCAAACACAACAGTGTATATAATGAGGTTGATTAAGTGTTGATGCACACAACCGCTAGTGTGCTACGATTGATGTTAGAACCAATTGTTGTGCGTTGATGCATACAACAGCTAGTAGAGCACAGTCGATGCCGGAGCTGTTATACCGGGGTGTGGGATCACTGTATATTGATGTTTGCAGTAGCTAACATGCAGGTCGATCAATGTCGAGCCCTTATCACATAGCGATTACTGATTGATGTTGGAACCGAGTGCATTAATGTGCATAGTTATGACGGTTTACCGATTGATGTCGAAACTGAGTGTATTGATGTACACAAAGACTGAAAAAAGAAAAGGAAAAGAAATGTCAAATGAAAACGGAAAGAAAAGGAAAAAAAAGGGAAACGAAAAACGAAAAAAGATTTAAAAAATGCATAGCATGTTTACTTTTATTTTATATTACTTACTGAGTGTTAGACTCATTAGTTAAGTATTGTTGATGTAGGTATACGTACGAGAACAGATTTGGAGCAATTGATGAAGAATTTACACGCACAAATCTTGTGGCTGGCCGGGCTAAAAAGGATTTAAACGTTATCGATTTGTAAAAGGTTCTGTAAATAATTAATTTATATTCTTAAATGTTTTGTTTAACTAATAAGTCTTCCGTTGTATTTTCTAAAAGACAATCATTGTTTTAATAATACAAGGTATTAATTATAAACGAAAAGTATTTTATTAATTTCCCTTACAATTGATATAAATGTTTTAAGTAAAGAGTTTTAATGACCGAGTTTTATAAAGGAAAAATCTTCTAATGTTTTTATAAAAAGAAAAATTATAAATTTTAGGCGTTTTAAAAAGGTAATAAAAATCGAGTCGTTACATTACCTGGGTGTGTCGGTCGCTCACCAAACGAGATGGGAGGGCTTACTTCGACATGGAGGGGGGTGTTGTCTAGGCGTGGGGGAGGCATCTCCCGGTCGTTTTAGTGGATTTTTAATGCCTAAATGACAAAACGTTCTTTTATTTAAACCTTATTTTCTCGCAGATTTGGCCGTTTTCGGATGAGGGAAGGCGTATGTGCCTCGTCCGCGTTCGTCTGAATTCTACATCTCTCAGACAGAGTTGCGTTTTCGGAGGAAGAAAGGAGCCCGCACCTTCGTCCGCATGCCTCCAAAATGTCCAATAATTTGGACAGATTCAAACTCTCCTCGTCCACCATCGTCCGCACTCATCTCGACTCGTTTGAAAACTCGCGTTACAGGTGAAGGATGAATTAGGACGCAAAGCCTCGTCTTGCTTCGTCCCAAAACGTTGGGGATGACTTGCAATGCATTTTCGGACGCAACCCCTAGTCCTTGTGTTGTCCGCGTGCGTCCGAAATCTCCAAGTACACATTTTTTTCCAACAAAACTTTATACTTTGACTATTCCATAATATTTACCCCATGTTTACATGGCATTACACAACACGTGCTATGTCGCAACATAATATGTTAATTACTTCAAAATTTAATTACATTAATTAAACGAGATAAATATTATCAGAGTATTACACTCACCAAAGTGAAAAGAGATGAAGGAAAGATATTCTCTAGAAATGAAGGGTTGAGATTAAAAAGGGTGTGGAATGAAGGGTTAAAAATGGTTTAAAATATAATGTCAAGAGTGATTATATAATCTGATAATTTATGTTCTATTAATTTTAAATTTACATAAGCAATATCTTTAATTATTTATTTAGAGTGTCACTTAAATACTGCATTAATAATTTGATAACATGCTAGAATATAAAATTATAAACAATTATTATAATCATTGGCTTATTAGGCTTGGATCATTAAGACTCGTTTAGTCGGCTTAGGTTGTTTAACTCGTAACTTGTAAGCCGACTCGAGTTAAAAATTTTTTTTACTAGGCTCGTTAGGCTTGACTTATATAACTATCCAATCTCGGTGAGCCAGGTGTTTCCTGGATCAGCTTGGCTTGGTCGACTCGTTTTTCACCTCTATGTAGGATATGACTTTGTGTTCAAATCTTTTGCTGCAAACCAAACATAGAGCTGAGTGATCGATTCTTCTCTGATAATCAAATCGCTTAACCCGACGTTTCTATTAAGCCCGCCTCCAAATTGTGACACTTCTGTCACTTGGTCATGCTGTGACACTCGAAGAATTGAGCAATTTGGTTAAACCACTTAGTCGATTCTTTGCCTGAAAATGTAGGTATCATCAGTGTAGCAATTTTTAGTGAGAGTGTTGACTTGATGTTGCCACTCTCCCCATTCTTAGTATGTGAACTTTCTTCACAATGTTCAACATTCGCCGAGACTTGGGTCAAGAAAATTGCATCAAACAATTTGTGGAGTATTGCAGCTTGTCAACAACACTAATGTCTGTTTTCTGTAAGTTATCTTCAACTCCACTGAATCATGCCTCCAGCATTTGAATCCTTTCCTTGTTTGATATCATTGAACCCAGTATTTATGCTCTTATACCAATTAATAGGTCCCAATTGAAAGCATTTAAGAAAATCTCTTGTTCTGGTGAAGATGTACCACACTTGACAGATTTTAGCTTCAAAAGATAATTTTCTACTCCTCCATATTCAAGTCAAATACAAATATACAATACCCAAATATAACTACCCACTACACCCATGTCTAAAAGCTTCCATAAGCTTGTAAACGAAGGATTACATAAAGATTGAAAATGTAAAAGAATTGCTAAGAACGGTTGTTGTTTATTGCAATGAACTGCATCACGTTCCCATGTCTTCCATTTCAGGTGTGCATGTGAGTTGATTTATGTGGATGATTTGGAGTTTTATCAGTTACAAATTGTTAAGGCAGTATTCACAAATGTAATTAATTGTAAAAATAATTTCCTTTACGGTAGACTTTCCTTATACAATAGAATTTTCAAATTTACTCTAGGCAAACATATATCCTGGAATGCACTGTAAAATTCCCTTAATCAAATTACATTTCAGAATACAATTCTCTTTCTCCTAAAACTTCTGCTTCTACATTTCTCAACTTGGTATCAGAGCCACCATGACCTCTTCAAGCGCGGCTATTCCTTCCACCTCCTCGAGCACGGCCATTCCTTCCTCCCCTGCCGCCTCTTCTCTTTCCCCTTTTCCTGCAGTCAACTAGACATTGACTATCAAGTTGGATTCCACAAATTACCTAGTCTGGAAAGTTCAAATCCTCAATATTGTCATGGCAAATAGCATAGACAACATCTTAGATGGAACCTACCCCGCTCCTCCTCAATTTACTGACACCTTAACCCTGCAACCAAATCCAGAATTTTATCTCTGGCAAAGGTATAATCGGCTCGTCATTAGCTGGATTTTTTCTTCCCTCTCGGACAATATTCTTCCCCAAATTGTCTGCTACAAGACTGCTGCCGAGATTTGGAGTGCTCTCGGCCGGATGTATGCGTCCTCCTCTATGGCTCGCATAACAGATCTACGAACTTAGCTTCACAGCATATCCAAAGACGGTCTCTCTGCCTCCGCCTACATTCAACAAATCACAACGTTATGCAACACTCTTGAAGCTATCGGTGAACCTGTCACCTACAACGACCAAGTCATTTATTTTCTCACTAGGCTAGGTAGCGACTACAATCCCTTCGTGACCTCCATAACTGGTCGTGCCGATAAGCCTTCTCTGGAGGAGATTCACTGCCTTCTTCTTAGCTATGACTTCCGATTGGAGAAATAGCACTCCGTCGCCCAGCTTCCTTCCCAGATCTCCCTTCAAGCCAACGTTGCCTTCAGCCACCATCGCTCTCCTCGATCATCTCCCTTTCGCCCTGCTTCCAATTTCCAGGGCATCCTCGGGTCGCCTAACCCAGGCCCTCCCCATTGGGGCCAGAACCGTCCCAAGCCCTCTTTTAAGCCCAGATGCCAGATCTGTAACAAACCGGGCCGCACGGCCCTGGTTTGCTACCACAGGCTCAATCTAGCCTTTATCTCCAATCCACCTACCCATAACATTTTCCCTCTGGACCCAACCAAAAACCCTTCCTACCTGGCCCACCCAACCTGCCCCATGACTCCCAGCCATCTCCTCAAGCCTACAACACTGATCTTGTCCCTCTCTCCAGCCATCAAACTCTGCCTCAAGATCCCTCCTCCTCTCCATGGCTTCTCGACAGCGGCGCCACCAACCACTTTACTTCGTCGTTTTCTACCATGACGGACTCTACTCCTTATCAGGGCTCGGCGCACGTTGTCACTGCCAGTGGTAAGCCCCTATCTATTGCTAATGTTGGTCGAGCTGTTATTCACACACATTCATCTCCTTTAAAGCTTAATTCTGTTCTTCATACTCCCTCCATCACTCAAAATCTTCTTAGCATTCATAAACTTTGTCTTGATAATCCTGTGTTCGTTGAATTTCACTCCCACTCATTTTTTGTCAAGGATCGGACATCCCGCCAAGTTCTTCTTCAGGGCTCCCTCAGTGACGGGCTCTACAAAATTGTCCAGCCTCATCAAGCCTTCTCCTTGTCCACCTACAACACTCCATCCAGCAGCTCCACCGTTTCCTCCTCCACCTTATGGCATCTCCGTCTAGGGCATCCTAGCATTTCTAATATGTCTTCTTTTTTAAAGTGATGTAATATTCCTTTTTCAGATTCTGGAACATCCAAACTTTGTAATTCTTGTCAATTATCTAAAAATCATCGGTTGCCTTTTTCTCTATCAATTTCACATTTACTTACACCTTTTGATTTGGTGCACTCTGATGTTTGGGGACCTTCACCGATTCATTCCATTACGGGCGCACGTTATTTTGTCTTGTTTATTGATGATTGCACTCGTTTCTCTTGGATTTACTGTCTAAAAACTAAAGACCAGGTTCATTCTACATTTTCAGATTTCCTTTCACTTATCCAAAATCAATTTGGGACATCTATAAAATGCTTGCAATCCGATTGGGGTGGGGAATTTCAATCCCTTTCAAAACTCCTAAAATCAAAAGGCATCCATCACCGAATCGTCATGTTGTTGAAACTGGTTTAGCTTTGATGTTCCATTCCTCTGTCCCGCAACGTTTTTGGCCATATGCCTTCATTACCGCTGTCACTCTAATCAATTACATGCCTATGCGGACTCTCAATTTCAAATCTCCTTTCGAATGCTTGTTTGGCACTCTACCGCCCTATGCTTCTCTTCGAGTCTTCGGCTGCTTATGTTATCCATTTCTTTGCCCCTTCAATACACATAAGTTTCAGCCTCGCTCCTTGCCTTGTATTTTTCTCGGCTATAGTTCTCATCATAAGGGGTACATTTGCCTCAATCCTAAGTCCAACTGCTTTCATATCACTAGACATGTCATCTTCGATGAAAACTCCTTCCCCTTTTCCTCTATCCCCTCACCACCTTCCCCACCTACTCCAATTTCCATACCTGTCTACCCTCTCCCAAACCTTCCTTACCTATAAATTCCTCCAACACCACTTTGCCATCTGTCCCACCAGCTTTGCCCTCCCCTCCTCCCTCCCCTTTGGCTCCTCCTTCTTCTCCACCACCTCAACCACTTCCATCCATTCCTGAACAAATTCCCAACAATTCCAACCCTCCTAACCTACATCCCATGCTAACCAGGTCTAAAGATGGAATCTTCAAACCAAAAACCTTCACAGCAACTAGCCTTATACCCTCCACTCCCTCCACATTCCTCCAAGTTTCAAAAAGTAAGTTATGGCTTGCTGCCATGCAGGAAGAAATAGATGCTCTGCATAAAATCATACCTGGACACTGGTTCCACTCCCTAGTGGCGCTACTCTCATCAACTGTAAGTGGGTTTTTCGACTCCAAATGACCAGTACTGGCTCTATAGATCGTTACAAGGCACGCTTGGTTGCCAAAGGTTGTGACCAAACAAAAGGTATTGATTATGAGGAAACTTTTAGTCTAGTTGCCAAGCCAACTACTATTCGGATTGCTCTATCTTTGGCCTTTTCTCTCGAGTGGACTACTAGACAACTGGACATCAACAATGCTTTTCTCAATGGTGACTTAACAGAAACAATTTATATGCAACAACCTCCTGGATATGTAAGTCTCTCTCATCCATCTTACGTGTGCCTTTTACACAAATCTTTATATGGGTTGAAGCAATCGCCACGTGCTTGGTACACAAAACTATACACCGCTCTTCTTTCTTGGGGTTTCAAAGCGTCAAAGTCGGATACATTGCTCTTCATCTTTCGTAAGGACTCCTCTATTATTCTTATGCTGATTTATGTTGATGATATTATCGTCACCGGTAACTCCACTTCCCTTATTGACGACTTGATTGGGTACCTCAACACCAAATTTGTGGTCTATGATATGGGTATTCTTCACTACTTTCTCGGTATTTCAGTAACCACTACAGGCAACAGATTACTTTTACATCAGTCAAGCTACATATCCGACTTACTCCTCAAGGCAAATATGAGTTTTAGCAAACTAGTACCAACTCCTATGATTTCTGGCCCTGTTCTTTCTAAGCACTCCGGCAATCCTCTTCCTGATGGCTCCCATTATTGTAGCATTATGGGTGCCTTGCAATACTGTTGCATTACACGTCCAGACATCGTATTTTCTATTAACAAAGTTTGTCAGTTTATGCATGCTCCTACTCACATACATTGGACTGCTATTAAACGGATTCTTCGATATCTTCAGGAAACTACACATCTGGGTATATCATTTTCTGCTGCCTCTAACTTTGAACCACGTTGCTTCACTGATGCAGATTGGGCCTCTTGCCCCGATGATCGTAGGAGCACTAGTGCTTTTTGTACATTTTTAGGTTCAAATATTGTTTCATGGTCCTCTACCAAACAGAAAGTTGTCTCTCGCTCCAGCACTGAGTCAGAATATCGTAGTATTGCAAATGGCACTTCGAAAATTCTTTGGATCCAATCTCTCTTACATGAGCTAGGTATTTCATCCTCCGCTACACCCATAATTTATTGTGACAACTTAAGTGCTACCTACTTGGCATCGAATCCTGTGTTTCATTCAAAATCCAAGCATTTTGAGATTAACTATCACTTTGTTAGAGAGAAAGTACAAAATAAATCTTTATCCATTCTTTTCACCCCATCAGATAATCAAATAGCGGATGCTCTCACCAAACCACTAGCGTTGAGCAAATTTCAAGCTTTTCAGTCCAAGCTTCTCGTCCACCGTCCTTAAGCTTGTAGGGGGATGTTAAGGCAATATTCACAAATGTAATTAATTGTAAAAATAATTTCCTTTACGGTAGACTTTCCTTATACAGTAGAATTTTCAAATTTACTCCAGGCAAACATATATCCTGGAATGCACTGTACAATTCCCTTAATCAAATTACATTTCAGAATACAATTTTCTTTCTCCTAAAACTTCTCCTTCTACATTTCTCAACTCAAATGGCGTTGCAAGGGAGAAGAAAGAGGTAAGGAAAGACATCCTAGGAATAAGCATTATTGTTGTAAAACCCGCAAATTTTTAGGCTTTACATTTTTTTACGTAAATTTTTTGCTTTGACCAAATCAAATTTTTTTGTGTTGACCAGGTCAATACCACGTGTCTTGAGTTTTTGGCCATGGGTGAAGGGGTCCAGTCAATTGTCAACTTGCACATTCTGTGTTTTCCTACTGCCCAAAACTGTAGAATTGTGTTATGTGAGTTTTTGGATCCTTAAATTGAGTTCTGAATTATGTTGCTTTTGTCGGATTATGATTTAAGAATTTTATTTAATATTTATAATATATTAATTTATATTATATTTATTAAATAAATAATTAAATTAAAAATTTTATAAAAGGAAGGAAATTCCTTTTTCCTTAGGAATGGCTGTGGGTAAAGAGAAAAAGGAGAGGAAATGGAGAGAGCCGGCAAGCGATCATCACCATTTCTCCGCCCAATTCATGTTCTTGTCGTCTTGATCTCCGTCTTTCGTGAAGATGTTTCGTGGGTAAGTTTGTCTTTAACTTTGTTTTTACATTTGGAAATTTTAATTCTTGTTGGCCTTGGATTCGAGGGTGAAAACTAGAATCTTAATAAAATTTATGGTTTATATTGGTAGAATTGAAGTCTATGCATAATCATTTGTCGTTGGAATGTGAAAATTGTGAGAAAACAGTGTATTTTTTGTCAAAAAATTGTGCCCGAACACTATCCCTGTCCACCACTGCGAGAGTCGGGTCGACCGCTGATAGTCCAGAGGCTCCGTTGGCATCCACATCGATTGGGGTGCTACTGTTCATGCAGTCGACGACAGACATTGGGTCAATCGCTAGTGGTGGTCAACCGCAGTTTTGTTTCTGGTCGACTGCAAATTGGGTAGTTTGTGCATAAATGGTCCCAAGTCGATCGCATGAGGTCCCTGGTCGACCGCATAGTGTATTTTGTCATGTTTTTAAGTTTTTTACGAGTTGGTTGGGCTCCTAGACCTAATATAGGACTCTTTCACTATTTCTTAGTCATTGTTAAAAGAAATTCCTAAACTTTGTCTTTGTTTTAACTTGATCAAGTTTTTGGACATTGAGCTAATTTTCGATAAATTCATATTTTGTTGATCGTTGTTGAGTTTGGTTGACAATGTGAGGCTCTGGTTGGTCTCCGCTTTGCCTCGTTTTTGTTTGTGGTTCCGGTTGACCATCAATGTGTCTTGTCATTACCAAGTGGTTTTGATTGACCATGGCTGGATTAGATTGACTTCAGCCATGTCTCATTGACTGTTGAATCGTTAGGTTTGGCGTGTCATATTCCATTGACCGTCACTGTGTCTTGTCGATCGATGAGTCATTCTGGTTGTCTGTTGAGTCATTGGGTCGACCGTTGTTGTGTTTTGGTCAACCGCACTTGTTGTTTTGTGAAGTTTAGGTTAGTGAACATCACTTGGCTTCATCAGCCAAGTCTGGTTTTTGGTATTCTAGTCTAGGACTTTTGCTTGATTCCTAGTTTTGGTTCGGGGTTTAATATTGGCTTGGTTTTAGGTTTCGGCAATATCCCCGATTTTGGTGCATGCAGGGGCGCATGCAACTGAATGGCGGTCAGGCTTCTCTGTTGTCATCGAGGTAGAGATTTTATACTTAGTTGTATTGCATTGAATCATGTTTTTCAAAAAAATATTTTGTGGGATTGCCACATATGGAAAGTGCGACGGAGACTATTCTACAACATGTCAATTTTATATTATGTATATACGTGAGTTTTACACGTTTAAGTTACATGCATGATTTTCAAGTTGTGATATGGTTCTGATACATGAGGTTGAGTCCTCTTGATTCTTTAAATGGTTTTGGTAACAAAGAATCACGAGGATATCTTTAGTACATCTTCTACTGTGTGAAGATGTTTTGTTGTGTAATGTGTGAAAAATGGACAGGGTGGTATTGATGTGTCCTTGGGTTTGAATCCTTTAACCTGATCAGGGTGAATGTATTGGGTTGTATCATCGCTGACTGGTTCACCGGCAACCCCTGTGAGAGGTGGGATCTTCAGATCGCACTCACAGTACTTTCCTCTAGGATTATGAGGCGTGGTCATTCTAGACCGCTTTTCTATGGTTTGTTTCAGAGGGGGGTCCGTGTGTGACCCTCTTTTTCACAAACTCCCGTTTTGAATGATGAAAATTGATGGAAGCTTATTTTCTTATAGCAAGCTAGGTATGCAGCAATGTTTTGATAATTGCCTTATCGATGGTTCATGGAACTTGTTTTGATGGTAAAGCATGTTTTGAGAAATGATTTTACAAATTCATTCATGGTTTTGATAATGAGTTTTGGTAAGAAAAGATAAAACCTATTTTTATAAGCATTGTATTTAGTATAAGTTACCTACTGAGTTTGTCACTCACCCCTTCAACTATATTTTTCCCCAGGTGGATGTATAGGTTCTTTGTGGGGTGGTTGTCTGTGTCTCTCTTTTAGGCATTTCAACTTCCCCTTGGACAGATAGAGGTCCGTGGCTTCAATCACTTCATCTCCGGTACGTAAAGATTTGGTGTTGTTGGTTTATTTCCCGCACAGTTCTTTTCTTTGTTGTTTTTTATGCTATCTTGATTCTTATTGATTACTTTGTGGTGGCCTATTGAATTTGGGATTTTGGGCTTTATTTTGTATTAAGACTTTCGCTGACTCCCTAGTCTTAGGCTGGGCGATCGAGTTCTCTCTGAAAATCAGGTCGCTTGTCCCGACGTTTTTATTACGTTCGTCTTTGGGTCGTGACAGTTGTTGCTGCGTTTTGTTCTTCAATGATCTTTTAATCTTAAACACCATTGGTTCCAGACCCCCAATAAGCATAATTGATTGTGCCTAGAGTTTCTATAGGGTTCACACCAAGTTTCCATCTTGCTGCATTTTCAAGCTAAAGATTCCTATTGATTGATCAGAATCAGAGACACTAAACAGCATTTCAGACCCAGATGAACGAAACTAGCAAGCCACAAGAGTGCTTGTTGGATTTGAAAAAGTTTGCCATATGATCTCGGAATGGGAATTATATATGATGACGCTACTAGAGTTGAGAATGGAAGCAGAGGTGGCACCTTAATGAGGGATTACAAGGAATGAATTCTGGCCCTACGCAGAAAAGTACGATAATAGAGAAAAAGAGAGAAATGGAAAAAGAGATATGATAATAGAGACTGAGAGAAAACGGAAGAAGAGAGATGATAACATATAGAGAGTGCTAAGGATAGAATAAAATGGTATATTGGATTCGATTATAAAACATATTGGGTTCCATTAAAAAAAAATTTTAACAAAATAAACTCTGAACTATTATATCATCAACAAGCTAAAACTTAAAGTAATTTTGTGAATAACTAAAACATCGAACTATGAAAAAATGAAGAAGATAAACTTCAATGTCACGTTTCTCGTCAACAAAACGTCGAGACAAATGTCATAGTCATGCTTTCCACTTAAAAACATCTAAAGAACGTCACATGGACGTCCAAGGGACATCCAAAGGATGCTCAAGGATCAACCACAGACGTCCTTTCATGACGAAGGACACCCAAGGTTGATTCACAAGGAGGTGCATCCAAGGATTAGTCTTGGGGTCATTGAAATGCTGAGGAACAACCAAGGGACATCCATGTTGGCTACTAGATGAAGAAACAAATGTTCTGCAATGAGGATAGACGTCTGCCCATCTTCCATCTTGGTCATCCATTCTCATTGCAGGAAGTCCGTTCCTTCATCCAATGGATAGATAACTTCGTATGTTAGCGTCCCTCCTCCCATACTAGACGTCCATCCCCATTATAGGACGTATGTCTCTCCGTCTAGTGGCTAACATAGACGTCCATCAGCCTTACAATGAACGCAAGGCTGTTCGTTGGACGCCCTCCTCGTGAATCAACCTTGGATGTTCCTCGTTGATGAAGATGTCCAAAGTTGATCCTTGGACGTCCATGGATGTTAGGAGTGGAAATCGGTTCAGTTCGAATCGGGTAACCAAACCGAACCGATCATTTTTGATCCGTTTGGTTCGGTTTTGATATGAAAAAAAATAAAATATAGGACTAAACCGAACAGATCATTTTGGTTCAGTTCTCGGTTGTAAGTGAGAAAAACTGAGAAAAAACGAATTGAACCGAAAATAAAACTAAACCTGAAAACCTATTTGAGTCACTAATTTAATTCTAATTTTTTCGATGAAAGGCTACACAGAAATATAGTTACATGGAATTCATTGATTTTTGCCAATTTAAAAAATGGGTCACCACATAGTGTTATTCAGCTGTTTCTAGATATGTTAAAGCTGAGAATAACTCCCACTACTTTTAGTTTATCTTCAGTTGTAATTGGTTGCTCACAATTAAAGATAGGAGAGCTTAGAATTCAATTACATAGATTAATTATAAAAACAGGTTTTTGACCTAATGTTGTTTTGGGAACATTAGCTTAATATTGTCTTTTGTGGATATTTGTTGGAACTTTTGGGAATGTGGATGTTTGTTTGGTACTGTATGTTCTCGGTTTTGGCTTTTTGTAAAGTTTAGTTAAATCATTATTTGATTAAATCATTGTTTGATCGATATTATTTTAAAGCTATAATATGGAACCCAAAACAGATACTTTAGTCTTTAAACTTACAAAATGGAGCATAAAACAGAGCTGTTAAATAGTTCGACTAAGCCTAAAACCTGCCAAAATGGGGCCCAAAACTAAACCCAAAACCAGATACCCAAATTTCGAAGTCTAGAAAAAAATCAAACCGAACCGATGAAAACCAAAACCGAAGTTCGGTTTTCGACTCAATTTCTTGTTATCCTCGGTTTGATTTTAGTTTCAAAATTACAAAACTGAACCGACTCGGTTTGGTTCTATTTTGGAAAAAAACCGAATCGAACCAAACCATTTCCACCCCTAATACAAAACATGATTGTTGTATTTGTATCAGTGTTTTTTTTTTATATGAAACGTGACAGCAAGATTTATCTTTTTTATTCTCATAATTTAAAATTTTAGCTATTCACAAAATTATTTAAGATTTGATTTATTGTTGACATAATAATTAGAATTTGGTTTATTAATTTCTCTTTAAAAAACAATACCTCAAGCCAAATAATGGTAATTTACTAAATGCTGACGTGATAAAACTAAAATTAAAGACATTCAGTTGAAATGTACTTAAACTATTAGATAAAGATTAAAAGTACCAAAAAAATTATTATTTTATTTGATTTTAATATTATAGATGGAAATATATTTAAGTGGATTCAATAGATAAGAAATTCAAATAGTATCCAATGAATTATAAAAAATGTTATCAACAATATTATATGTTCGTAATTACATTTTGTCAAATAATTAATCTCACTTGCTTTAATTAATTCACAATAACAATTAACGAGGTTGTTAATTTTTTTTAACGGTTTTAATCTATAATTAGGGATGATAAATGACCATCAATTTAATTAAAAAAAATTGTCATTGTTGCTTACATTAAACTGCAGAATTTACAAGTTTTGGCGTGTAATTTTCTAAAAGTTACAAAGAAACCTTAATAACCCAAACTCATAATACCGGTTGGGTTTAACAACCTAATTTATTAAATTAGGCGACCATTTCATCAAACTTGACCTAATCTAACCTTTGCTAATTCTATTAAATTATTGAAAGTTACATAACTATAAATAATTCCAACTAAAAATAAAGGACAATGTTATTTTACAAAGTCTTCTAATAAATTAATGGAATTGCCGTCCGTCTCGTTTTGATTTAACATCGGAGAATCGGAGGCTTGATGCACGTTCGAGCATTTTGTAAAATATTAAAGACATGCTTGAAAGGTTAGGAGAATATCAAAGCTTTGTGAGAAAGCATTATTGTGTGTTTATGATGTGGTTGATGTTTTACAATGAAAGTTTGGTTGATGAAATATTGTTTTCCAAGGACGTGATACTTCATCTCTCGAGGGAGATTCTTTACCAACACCCACAAATGGTTTCTCTCTATCTCCTGCTCTGCCTTTGTCTCTCCGATCATAAGTTTGAACGATGATATAACATTGATGATTTAATGGAAGTTTCGTAGAGTAAGATTTATCTGTTAAATATGACATAGATATATTGAATACTGGAGCTATGTATTTATAAATTTCAAATGAAAAAATAAATTGAAAAATTGAATATTGTTCTTTTTTTATCATAAGCACTCTCTAAGATTGTTGCTTGAGTTTAATGTCAAAGATTCATATATTTTGTCCAAGTTAAAAGCAATAAACTCACCTCTCTCTCTCTCTCTCTCTCAATAAATCCTTAAAATGACCTATATTCTCTTATGATATTAATGCAAGCAACTATAAATTCAAGGATTAATGATATTCATAATAC
The DNA here is from genome assembly GCA_022433065.1 of Begonia loranthoides. NCBI lineage: Eukaryota > Viridiplantae > Streptophyta > Magnoliopsida > Cucurbitales > Begoniaceae > Begonia > Begonia loranthoides. The sequence goes on from CM039484.1 coordinate 26,421,875, forward strand.
TAAATTATCTTTAAAATAATGATAATGCTCAATTTACATCATAATTTTGCAATTTATACTTCATTTTGACCTTTTTTTTTTATAATCTAATATTACAATCTAATAAGTAAGATCATAAAACTATACCTCCAAATTACAGTATTACACGAAGATGGCTTATTTTTAATGTCGATGAATTGGTCTCTCTCTCCCTCTCTCTCCTAAAAGCGTGTTTGAAATCTCTCTGTTTTCTCTCTCTAACATGCATAGAATAAAGCCCAACTAACATCTCTTCCTTTCTTTCCCACACCCTCATTGCACCATGGCTAAGCTACCATTGTTGTCCTCTCTCATCTTCCTCTGCGCCTACCTTCTTCTATTCTCCCTCTCCGCTGCCTCCACACCCCGACTCTTCAGAGAAGCTCCCCAGTTCTACAACTCCCCCGATTGCCCCTCCCTCGCCGACGACTACCTCGATCCTGAAATCTGCTCCGGCGATGCAGTTCACATTGCCATGACCCTAGACAAAACGTACATCCGCGGTTCAATGGCGGTGATCCTCTCCGTTCTTCAACACTCCTCTTGCCCTCAAAATATCATCTTCCACTTCGTCGCCTCGGTTTCTGCAAACTCTTCGTTTCTCCATTCCACCATTTCAGTTTCCTTTCCTTACCTCAAATTCCAAATCTATCTTTTCGATGATTCCTCCGTCTCCGGCCTCATTTCCACCTCCATTCGCTCCGCATTAGACTGCCCGTTAAACTACGCTCGGAGCTACCTGGCTAACCTTCTTCCTCTCTGCGTCCGGCGAGTCGTTTATCTTGATTCTGACCTGATTCTTGTGGACGACATTGCCAAACTCTCTTCTACTCCACTCGGAGATAACTCAGTCCTCGCCGCACCTGAATACTGCAATGCGAATTTCACATCGTATTTTACGCAGTCCTTCTGGTCCAACCCTTCGTTGTCGTTAACATTTTCGGACCGTAAAGCCTGCTACTTTAACACGGGGGTGATGGTGATCGATCTTGATCGGTGGCGAGCGAGCGGTTATACGATCAAGATAGAAGAGTGGATGGAGCTTCAGAAGAGAATGAGGATTTACGAGCTGGGTTCTTTACCGCCGTTTCTGCTAGTGTTTGCCGGAAACATAGCTCCGGTTGATCACCGGTGGAATCAGCATGGACTCGGAGGCGATAATTTTCGAGGTCTCTGTAGAGACCTTCATCCTGGTCCTGTCAGCCTTTTGCACTGGAGTGGAAAAGGGAAGCCATGGGCGAGGCTTGACGCTAACCGCCCATGTCCATTGGATGCTCTATGGGCTCCTTATGATCTGTTACAGACGCCATTTTCATTGGATTAAATTCTGAAGAAGAAGAAGAAGCAGATGCAGGCATTAAAAGCAAGAAAGCTTTAATTTTTTTTTATCAGATCAGAAGCGAAGTAAAGGAGAGGTGGTTTTATCTGCCCAAAGCTCCTCAAAAAATGGTGATTTTTTCTGATCTACTGATTAAGGTTTGGTTGCAGTATTTGTTATGTCAGACGGTGAAGAAGAAGAGACATTGCTGAAGAAGAATCTGAGTAAGATTTTTTATATTTCTTATAAATTTACATTAAAAAGTTAAAAAGAATTGTATTAATTCATGTATTTACCACCATCTAACTCATCAGAGTCTGTATATCAACCAAGTGTCTTTTGAAAAGTACCTCTATTCTTTTTGAAAATTAACTCTATTTTTCCGATCAAAATGAACCAACAACCCTCGTTCGACCAGTTCAACGATGATCGGAGAAAAGATCAGACAACTTTAGTTGATGACCATCTTGTTGATATATACTTCTTCTGCTCTAAGCATCTTGTGTGACGAGATCATTATTTTTGAAATATTAAAAAGCGACTTTTATTTCATTAATAATAATTATTGATTAATTAAGCAAAAGAAGTCGCACATAATCAAACTCTCTCAAATGTCTACTTTTGTGAAAAAGCTATTTTTTATAAAACTTAATATAAATACCCAAAAATAACATGAAGTGATTATGTTTAATGTTTGAGGACGAGCTAAGCACTTAGAGACAGAAAGTGTTGTTTCTCACAAATTATTTTTGTATAACAACTCTTATATTTGTTTTTACTAAAAAAATATATAGTTATTAAAAAAAAAAAATTAACAAAAAAAACCCTCTGGAATCAATAACATGCTAAACCTTGAAGAAATTTTACGGACAATTAAAACCTCAAACTATGAAAAAAGAACGATGCAAATCTCACTGTCACGTTTTCCGTCAATATAGACGTCTATCAGTACTATACGACGTCGTCTCTCAATAACAAACTATAGGGTTTAATTGTTCGAGGTTTTAATTTATTTTTCATAATTCGATATTTTAATTGTTCGTAAAATTTCTCTAAAATTTAATTGGTCACTAATCCTAGAATTTGTTTCGTTAGCGTCCTCTTAAAAAACTTGAGTTCTAAAAAAAAAAAAAAGAGAAAAAATAATGTTTAATATTTTTACTTATAATAACTACGTGACTGTCCAGCACGTTTTTCTTCTTCTTATTTTCTTAAACCTTAGACATATTTATTGTGCTATATGAATATATATATATATATATATTCTGGTTGTAAATGACTTTTAGGAAGTCAGAAAGAAGCTCTAGCCTGGAAATTTACAGAAGATCGTTGAAAAAATGATTTTTTATTATTTTTGAATTTCGGGCTCTGATTTGGTGAGCGTGTGGGTCCTACTCTTGTTGGGAGGCACATCATACGGTGGTAGCACGACTTGGTCAGACAGATGTTTGTAGACTTGAATTTGCCCCTCATTTCTCCTTTGTCTTAAAGCTTAATAAAAATGAGAGAAAAGTGTCTTCTGATCTCGAATTCAATTACTAGGCCTTAGAGGTGGCTAACGAACCGAGCCGAGTCAGCCGAGCCTGAAAAAGTCTGACTCGTTGAGCCTGCTGAGCTTAACGAATCGAGCCTGCCGAGCCTAACGAGCCGAGCCTTAACGAGCCGAGCGAGCCTAAC
>CM039484.1:26425282-26498813 GCA_022433065.1 Begonia loranthoides
CGAGCCTGCCGAGCCTAACGAGCCGAGCCTTAACGAGCCGAGCGAGCCTAACGAGCCGAGCCTAACGAGCCAAATATACATAAATAATAATATCTTATATAAATATATTATAAATTATTTTCAATATTATACAATTTAAAATTATAATAAACATTTATTATTATAATGTAAAAATACTATAATTAATAATTTAATTGAATAAATATTTTTATTGAATTGAATAAATATTTTTATTACAATTTCAAAATGAAAATGAAAATTACAATTTCAAATATAAATTACAATTTCAAAGCACAACTTACAAGATAAAGAAAGTATATGAAAATGAAAATTACAATTTCAAATTTAAATAAAAATTTAGTCTTCGACATCCAAATTTTTGAATTCTTCAACTATGTCATCTTCTCGTTGTTGATCTCTCGTCACAGCGTCGTTCCAATCCTTCATGCAAATGAGTGCCTCAACGATTTCTGGTGCAAGTCTTCCTCGTTTATCATCGTACACACGTCCACCTGCACTAAAAGCAGACTCCGATGCTACTGTAGAGACCGGAGGTGTTAGTAGATCACGTGCCATTCTAGAAAGAATAGGAAATGAAATAGAGTTGACTCTCTACCAAGCCAAAATATCAAAATCCTCGGGGCAAGAAATGTTATGGTAGGTGTTAAGATAAATATCGAGTTCATTTCTTTGTGAATTATAAGAATGAACATTGCTATCTATCTGCTTAAATATATCATACATAAAATCTTGTGGATCTCCACCACAAGCACCACTACTAGAACTAGCATGCATATCATATGAAGGAATTGAACGATTATTAGAATATTTAATTTCATAAGAAGAAAATAAATTATCAATTTCATTTCTTAATTGAGCACCATTAATTGAAGAAGAAATACCTAAATTAGAAGAAATTCTATCAAGCATTATACGCACTCCATCTAATTTAAATCTAGGATGCATTATGCATGCAAAACAAAAAATAACAGGTATGTTAAGCCAATATTTTTTAAATTTTTTTTCCATTTTTTCAATTAATGCACAAAATTTGTTTCTTTGTTTAAATATTTGAAAAGTACCCGTTAATTTTATAAAAAGTGGGAGAACAAGATGAGTAGTGGGATAATAAATTCCCGAACATTTATTTGTAGCTTCATAAAATAGTTTTAAAAAATCAAGAAATAAATTAGCAATATCGCAACTATTATGATCAAGAGTAATACATTTTGTTTTTTCACTAATATAAGCACAAATAACTAACCAATATGGCTTAGCATTTTCTAACATTAAATAAGTCGAATTCCACCTTGTATCTACATCGGTTTTTAATTTTCTTGGTTTAAGTTGAGCAACTTTACAATATTCTTTATATTCTTGTTGTCGCGTATTAGATGAAGTAATAAAAGAAATTGCAGATTGAATAGATTCAATATGTAGCGAAATATATGACATGTCATCTCGAACAACTAAATTTAAAATATAACAAACACATCTCATATGAAAAAGAGTATTATGAGCCGTATCTAATTGAAATAACCTTTTAAATTCAAAAATTCCAACATCGTTAGCAGCAGCATTATCTAGCGTAATACTAAAAATTCTATCTCTAATAGCATATTCTTGCAAAATTCCAACAATATATCTATAAATGGTAACGCCACTATGTGGATATTCACAACTACGAAATCCTAATATTCTTTTATTTAATTGCCAAGAGTCATCAATAAAATGAGAAGTTACGACAATATATCCTAAAGCATTAGGTGCACTCCATAAATCAGAAGTAATACAAATAGACATAGACGGAGCATTTGAAAAAAACTCAATTAATTCATTTTTCATATTATTATATATTTTAATAATATCACTTCGCGTCGTACTTCTAGGGACTCGTCTAAAACTAGGATTAATATACTCTTTCATAAAATTTTCAAATAACTCGCTATCAAATATAGATAAAGGTGCCTCAGATTGTGATATATATTTTGCTACCCCTTCTCTCATTTTATTATGTGAATACATAAAATTGCCACTGCCACTAGCATTTATGAGTGTTTGTGTAGGGTCTCTCACTTGCGCGTTAGAGTGATATTTTACATAATGCCTACCAAGTGTGCTAGTAGAACTACCGGATACGTATGCATAATGTTTAATACAATATTTACATTGTGCTCTACTTTCTATTTTTCCACCAATTTTAATATCTTTCATTTCAAAATTATTCCATACATTCGACGTTTTACTTCTTTTTTTTCTAGGTGACGATGTGGATGCATGTGCCGATGATTGATCAATTGCAATTGTGAGATTATCTTCCCTAATTTCCTCAATATCATCGTTAGTGTCAATTAAAAAATCACGAAGATCCATAATTAAAAAAATTGACTACTGCGAAACAATTAATAAATAAAATGATATCGCACACCAATTACGCAACAATAGTATGCAATTGTTGTGAATTGTGATCACCTCCTCCCCGAATACGAGTCCTACAAAAATTGCAAAAAAAAAATTAGTTATTTTGTAATACACATTAAATTAAAAAAACTAAAATAAAAAAAAATAAAATATACCTTTGAAATTGAGAGAAAGATGGAGAGATTAATCAATTGAGAAATGAAGGGAAAGATTGAGATATTGAGAGAAAAATTGGTGAAAAGATTGAGAGAATGTGAGAAAGTTGGGATGAAAAATTTGAGAGATAATGAGGAGTATATATAGTCTATAATTTGCCAACCATTGGATCAAGCAAGCAACGGTCTCAAGACCGTTGCTTGATCTCATTCATTCAGGCTTCAGCCTGAAGCCGAACTGAATACACAGCAACGGTCTGAAGACCCTTGCTGTGTTGGGATCGTTGGCCAACAGTTGAGAGGCTCAGTCGAGCCCTCAGACGAGCAACAGGCAATGGTCTAGTGACCGTTGCCATCGCCACTCGCCAACGGTCTGAAGACCGTTGCTTCTCTGTGAGAACTCTCAGAGAGAAGCAACGTTGCTTCTCTGTGAGAACTTCTCGCAGAGAAGCAAGCCACATGTCTGAACTTCTCAGACAGAGGCGACGATGCTGGACAGAGGCGCCGACGAAAACCACGAACGTTGGTGGACTTCGGGAGTTCCCCTCCACACGAGTCGGCGAGCTCTGTCTTGTCGGCGATCGCCATTGACGTGAGTGGGTGCCGACTGATGGTCTCCTGCGAGAGGGAGATCGCGGCCTGAGGATCTCGCGACGACCCAAGAGTCGATGCAGCTTGCGGGACGCCGGACGGAGTCGGCCAGCACCCTCTGCTTCTTTGTGAGAAATTTCTCACAGAGAAGGCGCGTTTCTCACAGAGAAGGGGAGTCTCACTCCCGACGGCACTTCAGAGTTCAGAGCTTGCTACTGGTCACTGGCTTCGTCCTTCGACGCCCCGACGGGCGACGACAATCTTCGTCCCTCGACGCCCCAACGACGACCTTCGACGCGAGATCCAGCGCAGGCCTCGGTCCGTCGTCTCACCTCCACGCGAGTTGACGATCACCGATGACGATGGCGATCACGCGATTCAAGTTGGAGGCTGCATCCTGGACGGGCTTGCGCGGGCTCTGCCATTCATCTGCAGGGCTGGCTCGCCGGGCCAGCCCGCCAGGCTCGCGAGCTGGCCCGCCGGCCAGGCTCTCGAGCCCGGGCTCGGCGGGCTGGCGAGCCAGCGATTTCGGGCTCGGCTCGGCCTGCCTACCTGGCCCAGGCCGAGCCCGCTCGGTTACTGTAGCGGGCCAAGCACAGTAACAGGCTGAGCAAGCTGGCTGGCGAGCCAGCCCGCCCGTTAGCCATGTCTACTAGGCCTACACAATTAAGTGCCTTAATCTCTTTTTTTACTTTGATTATCCTTGAACTTGATCTGCTTGCCAATTAGACTTTGGCATTGACAAATCTGTCCAAATCTATTATGTGACTTGCATGAACGAGTATAATTTTTTTCAATTTTAAACATAGACCTTCCTGGCCAAGTTATATGATAGATTTCAGCAAATTTCTTAACGTAAGGGGCCTACCTTGTTAATGACTCAAATTTTAAGGTCCATTAAATAAATTTAAAAAATTAGGTTATCACTTATTTGGATTTTCTAATATCAGACAATTTTAATGTAAGGGGCCTACTTTGTTAATGACTCAAATTTTGGATTTTTCAAATGTTACATCAGACAATTTGGTTAGTGTTTTAGTCGGGTCGTTCTTTATTCTGTCTCAAGTTTTCTTTAGTGTGTGACACAATCAACACTTCCTTAATATATTCGTCATTGAAATAATTTAATGTATAGTCAATGTAATGAAAATAATGAAATATATTTATAACTTGTAATTCCCATATCAATTACCCAAGGAGAAGCTCTTGTAAAATAATCAAACTCCAATTTAAACGAAAATTAGGGTTTTAATGACCATATTGCAGGGATCCGTGAAAGGGTGACTGCGGAATGAAATGTATCTATGGAAGTATTGATGTACACGGGTGTGAGGTGGCATCTACGGAGTGAGTAGTGTCCATGAGAAGTGTAATGCCCTGAGACGTTAAAACTCTTTTTCTTGCTATTAATTTTTTTTTATAAATACATTGTGCATAAAATTCGCGTCTTTAAACCATACACAGCAAGAGTCTTTAAAATAAATCTCTTTTGAAATCTAAGCATAGTAAAACTCAACGTTAATTAAATATCTTTTCGTATGGTTTTAAAACCATACAACAGAAGTCTCAACAAAAACTCATTTAAAATCAAATGTAGTAAAACTCATCATTTAAATAAACATAAGCCTTTTTTAAATATTTCTACTTAAATATAAACAATAATAAACATAGCTTGGAATGAAAAACTTTATAATTCGTTATTAAAATTCATCTTTCCTTTAATGCTCACCCACAGGTTAACTTTGCTTCGACACACTTTCGCTTCATTAATAAGAATTCCTCTTCAATCTCGCTTCCAATTGTTTCTATCATGATGTTCCATAGTTAATCCATTATTATCTAGAACACAAAGTTCAAACTATGAGTCTAACGCTCAGTTAGAGATGCACAGCATAATATGATTATGCAATGCAATTTCGTAAAAGCATGTCTTTTCATTCATTCATTCTTTTTTTTTTGTTCTTTCTTCTTTTCTTTTCTTTTCTTTCTTTTAACTGCATCGCAACCTTTGTCGAGAGTCTTACTGGAAGAGTAGGCACGACTATGGGAAACACACCCCTGAGTCTCGTGAACTTCGGAGAGACAGTCCCCATTTTCAGGAAATCCGTTAGTGTTGTGCACTCAATGCACAACCACTTGGTGAACTTCGGCCAAACCTTGACACAACCAAGCTAACAGGCTTTTCCCCCATATGACCAACCTTTGGGACAACCTTTCCCCAACCTTTCGTATTCTTTCTTATGTATCTTAAATTCTGTTTCTGTCTTTCTTACATGAAAACATATACATGTACACCATTTTCATTCCTTTCTTGAAAAACATGATGCATGGAACATACATGATATATGATAATAGTTTAATGTGCATGAACATAACAATAAACATATCTTCAATTAACGTCTTAATGCGAACAATAAACTGGCAATAATTATGTAATACCCCAAATTTATCATGTTAAGCCTAGGATAACTATTGATGATTATTGGAGTTGATTTGGATATGTTGAAATTGTGTTATGTGATGAAATGTGGGAGTTTTATGCTATATTTTATGGATGAATAATGATTTAGGTGGTTTTGGGAGTTGTGGTTTATGGGAGAGTGAAGATTTAAGTGTTTGTGGAATGTGTGATGAAGGAGTGGTCGATCAAGAAAAGGAATTGATTAACCAGAATTGTGCAGATTGAAGAATGAGGACCTTTCTATAAGATGGTGGTCGATCAAGAGTGTTTGTAGTCAAACAGCTTCTATACTGAGTCAAAATGGGGAGAATTAGCGGTCGATCGACAATTGACCGACTTTTCTTTGGATTTGTGAAGTTCGAGTGTAGCGGTCAATCATGGTCATTATAGATTGTAAAACATTGGATTTGAGGTCGATCATGTGAAGAGGTTGATTGACCGGAATTCTGAAGAATGTACAAAGTTAATTTTCATGCTGTGTTGCGGTTGATCACTCAAGGAGTTTGATCAATCGGTAATGCAAAAAGTCATCAGAATTAGGATTTCATGTCATGTTTCTATTAGATGGAAGGGTGATGACTCACCATTTATTTGTTGTAATGATGCCACTTCATGCTTAGGGAGTCTAGAGAAGGAAGATTAAGCTTATATAAGGGGTAAGCTTGAGAAAAAGAGAAATCGTGAGGAAACTTGAGAGGAAGGAAAGAACAAAAAGAGGGAGAAGAGAAGAAGAACCGTAAGAAGAAGAGTAAGTTTTGAGAGGAAAGGAGAGGGAACTAGAGGAAGAAGAATAATAATAAAAAGAAGACGAGGAAAGAAACCTTAGGAAGGCTTTGTCTTCTCAACGCTTCAAGGAATAGAGGTAAGAAATGAATGAGTGTGTTCCCTTTTTGGGCTACATCACAAGAGGTAGGATTTTATGTTTGTTGATTGTTTGATGCTTGGGTTCGTTAGATATAAGTCTTGATCACGTTGTTGCTCAAGGATGTATTGTTTAATGATTGTTTGATGCTTTGATGTTCATGCTTAATAGATTTTAAGTTAAAGGATTATGCTCATGCTTTGAGAATGTGTTGATGATATGCTAGATTGTATTATGTTGTACGTTATCATATTCATGCATCATGGTTTTCACAAAACGTTACAAAAATGATTTATCATGCATATGGTTTTCAAGTAATGAAAGTAAAGAAGATTATGATGATGCTATGTTGAGGCATTGGCGGATGATGTCCCCAATGAGAGGAGAGGTGTTGGTGAACGTGGTCCTTAATGATAGAGGCTTTTAGCAAATTTTTCCTCCAATGATTGAGGCTTGGATACTTAACTCTTATGATTGAGGCTTGAATGTTTAATCCAAAGAGGAAAGGCTATGAGTGAAGTGTTCAATGATGAAACTAAAGGAAAGGAAAATGTAAAGACCCAATATTAGAGGCTTGGATACTAATCCAAGGAGAAAGGCTTGGGTACTTAGTCCAATGAGGGAAAAATACATGAGATATATGTTGGTGCCCATCCACACCAAGTGGACATGTTTTGGGCTAGTGGTATAGGATGCTGGCCCAAGAACAAATCTGTGCGAGCCAAAGCTCACCCAAACGGACAATATATGCTTGGGCAAAATAATTACCCCTTGTATTAAGAAAGATAAGGAAGATTAAGATTCCAATGTTAAAACGAAAATGAAAACGTAAAGAGAAGAAATGAAAATGGAAAATGTTTTATGAAAAATGCATTACATGTTTCATTATGCATTTTATTTCTTACTAAGTATTATGATTATAGAATATGTCTTGTGATGTAAGTATGCACTGTAATGAGAAAATGAGCAGTTGATGGAGGATTTGTGCGTTGCTGACCTTGTGGTTGGCTAGGCTAAAAAATAAATGAAAAGAGAATGTAAATGTTTTCAATTCATGATTTGATTTGTAAAACGAAAAGAATTTTATCTATGGCATTTTGTGTCATTTCATTTAGTTTCAAATGCATAGTCTTCCACTATGCCATGTTTTATAAAAGAAAATGTGTTTTGAACCTCAACATTTTAAGTGTATGAAAACCGGGTTGTTACAAATTATATCCTCAATCAACAGCCCGCAGGCATCACATCATATTATCATGAAAGCATGTCCTCGATCAACAACCAATAGAAATCATTCTATCAAATAATATCACAACATGAACAGTAAACTGTGAACAAATCAACAGTAAACAATTAGCACTCATCATATTCTCGAACAATAGTCTGTAGGTGTTTCAGTATAACATCATATTTCTACTTTACCCTAGCACTTAGTGATGCAGCCAAAGGCCAAACAAAACATCACTTACCTGAGGTTCTTAATGGAAGGTCAGACTATTCCAACACTCATCACATACACTGACTTTTTTCTTTAAGTAAATAAAAAATTAGTTATTAAAAGAATAACCCTAATATTACTTACTATCAAAATTACTTTGGGAACTAAACAGTGAAACCTACGTTGAGAGACTTGAAGGAGAGTTCTCACCCAAGAGCTTGAGAGAAAGCTCCCTCGTCCATAGGGTTCTAGGGTGCTTATAGTTTAACTCAAACCCTAATATTTATAAAACTAAAACTAGAAAGTTTCGTGGGATAAAATCTCACAATATCCCATCTAAATCTTATCCTTTCTAAATATTCTAAGGATCAATCCATAGCGTGTAAGAAATCTGGAAAACTAGCTTAATTTAAACCTGCCCGAGCTACAGTGGACGTGCGAACAACCGCAGCGGACACCTGCAACAAGCCACTCGACCAGTGGTTAACAGCCACAAGCCTAAAACTTATATATGTAGTTGCCAAAGCAACTGTAGACGCAAATAATTTTGCAGAAGCCAACACTCCTGTAAAAACTCCAATGTCTCTGCGAAATCACTAAATCAAACGACGACATTTCACTTCGTCCAATAACCTACCACAGACACCAACCTATCGCGAAAGCGAACACTTCCTCTCTGACACTAATAACTGAGACTAACTAATCTAAATGATGTCATTCCATCACTTAAAACACTACAACAGACACAAATGCAGCTGTAAAACACGCTAAAAACATAAAACGATGACATTTCTAACTTACTTAACTCTCCCAAATGATATTTTCCCTTCCGCGAAGAATATTTTCTTAATCCAATGGTTTACACTTCTTTTGCTAAACTAAATCTAACGATTCAAAACTCTCTGAGTCCGATCAACATCCAACTCTTCTGCAGAATCATCTTTTCTTAAATCCAACTATCAATGTTCCTTTTGCTAAACCGATCTAATGGTCAAACAACCTCCCTTATCAAATACTTCTATGGAGCATCTATCTCCATTCTAATTGATCACATAAATTCTTAAACTTCATCCAATGGTTCCTAATGCATCTGATCCTTCCTACACATACTTCCTTAATTTTCAGAATAAAATATTAAACCATTAATTAAATATGTTCCTTATTCGTAGATTATTACACATTACTTCTTTACTAATTCTACTACTTTCGGCTTTCCTAAATCCTCAATGATTCCTATTTTATTTTATTAACTATAAAATAAAATTATTTATTTAACTTTTCTAATTTCATAATTATTCAATAATTCTAATATTCTAAATCTTTTTTTTTAATTCTCCAATTAACAATCATTAATCTATAAAATTCTAAATCATCATATTTATATAATTAAAACTATTCGTACGAAAATTCTTGGAATTATAAGAAGATATGTGTACATAGTAGACAGTGATTAGCGGACAATGTGAAAGAGTTGGTATTAGCAGAAGCATTAGCACTAGCGGAAGCATTTGTGCCCGCGGAAGTGTGATGTCCGTGAAGAAAATGTATACGTGGTAGACAGTTATTGGTGACAATACGGAAGAGTTAGTATTCGCAGAAGCTTCCATGTCCTCGAAAGTGAAGTGAAATGTGAATATGTCATATTGTTATTGGTGGACAACGCGAGTTGAAACATGCAACGAAAGCATACGCATTCGCGAAGAAAGGTCGCGCTCGCTGCAACTACACAAGATAGATCAGGACATGTTTGTCCACAGAATTTTCAGATTGTAAATATATCTTCGAACTTCAATTAGATTCCCAGACTGTTGAAAAGGAAGGTTGTCGATTTATAAATAGTAAGGTTAAGAGGAAAACCTACTCATCCATGCATTAAAAGCCGCAAAATCTAATATTTTTCTCTCAAGCTCTCTAAAGATAAGTATACTACAAACTAGAGTTTTGCAATATGGATTCGTTCATCATTCATAAGATGGACTACGATAATGAATGTAAAAAATCAATGGAGCTAATATTTAGTTTTCAAAGCAATGTAGTTAATCAATTTTCATTCTTTTCATTAACTCGATTTTTATTTATCTCAAGGAAAATAAATGTGTTGAAAACAAGTTAGAACAAAGGTTGAATCAGATTGTGATTGAACAATCTTCATTAAGGATTTCAAGTAAGTGATGTTTGCATGCATTTGGCCTTTTGGCCTACATTACAAAGTGTTAGAGTAATGTATTGTTTGATGTTGTTCTTCTTATGATACCTATAGGCTGTTGATCGAGGTTATGCTTACTGCCTGCTATTACTATTTATATTTGAGATGTGAATCAAGGATATCCTTGCTACTTGCTATTTACTACTTACTATTTATATCGGAGATGTTGATTGAGGGTATGTTTACTGTGTTGACTATTGATTGCTTTGTATGCATTAGTAGATTGTACAAATATTAAGTTTTATGATCATGCATGTGATAATAGGTCAGATAGTTATTATATGTTACGTTTTGCATGCATGATCACATGTACATCTCATGCATCACAAAAATATTTTTATTTTAAAAACTGTAAGTGATTTTCATGGATAAGTTTTTATATAAGAAAGAAAAATATGTAAAATGCTTTAGCGGTTCGACACCAATGATTTGAGGATTTGGTGGATTTATTCTCTAATGATTTGAGGCATTGGCAGACTTGTTCCTCAATGATTGGAAGCTTTATGTCGTATATAAATGTTAATGAAAAAAAAAGAACTAAAGAAAAAAAGGAAAGAAAGAAAAGAAAAGAAAGAAAGACTCAAAAAAGAAAATACGTGTTTTTATGAAATTGCATCTCATGCTCTTGATATACATATGAATCTCTTAATAAGCTTTATGCTCATAGATGATAAACTTTGTAATATATGTGATGATACTTTTGATAAGATATATAATGAGGAAATACATGAAGGTAGCTGTAATGACCCAGATTTTCGTAAATCCTTTAAAATACGTGAAAATTTGAAAATTTTCTTTTAAGAAACAAAACATATCAGAGCGCATCTAACCGGATTGCTACTGACTCTTTCTTAAAACTCGATATAAAATCCATTTAGTGAAGACTTATGTGGAAGCGTAAATAAAATCATCGTTTGTAAAACATAGTGGAAACGTTATAAAATCATTTATTTAAAACTTGGCAAAAGCGTAAATAACTAGTTGAAAGAAGAAATACTAAACCATTGAAATACCACTTTTATACGATTTACTACGTGACTTAATTACAACATTTAAAACTTAACTTAATGAACACGGTTTCTCTTTTACCCATTTCATATGCCTGGCCAGCTATGATCTCCCTCGCGCGTGCAAACCATCATCCCTGCTTGCTATTGTTTGTTCTTTATCTTTCGCTACTCCTAGTCCATGCATTCCTCATAGCGTACTAGTATCTACATCTACACCACAAGCAACTGTGAGCCTAATGGCTCAGTTAGGAAAAATGGTTAATGCAATATGCTTATGACTCTCTTTAGTTCATTTGGAATAGGGGCCACCCAAACCAATTGTTTTCTTACGTTTCTTCTTTCTTTCTTTCTTTCTTTCTTTACTCGTACTTCGAGCTGGAGATTGGAAGACCCGTATGGGATGGTATAGTGGGTCGGACCTAACCTCCTATGGGCAACTAGGTCTCGTTCCCAATAAGGTAGGGGCATTTCCTAATTGCCAGGCTAAGACCGCTACCCATCCGCCTCCCAACTCCCTTATTCCTTTCCTTCGTCTTTTCTTATCCTTTTACTTTCCTTACCATGCATGTGAGTACCACTCCGTGGGAGCACTCCCTACTTTGTTTCTATTACATGATGCGTGATCATACATTCTCAACCTAACATGATGCATGATGCTTTATAACATAACATTCATAATAATTTAAAGTGCGCATAAACGAAAGTAACTGAAAGCAACTGAAATGGAAGGCGCATATAATAAACTGCAATAATTAAAAGCATACAACGGAGAATAATCATAATACTGGTAAACAGCGAAGCACAGAAGAAGAATTCAAAACATACCACATATGCTAATTTATTTCTTAGTCATTTTACATGCGTCCTACGTTCATTGTTCTAGGTGATTATTCTAGTTTATTATCCGAGGTAGATTACTTACTTTCATCCAATCTTGTTTACATGCTCGGTCTAGTTAATTATGCTAGCCAATTTACATGCTCAAGGAAGGTAAGATTAACATTCTAGCTCTTTAGTTCTTTAGCCTAGTTAACTTCCTAGCCCATTTATATGCTCGTGGATTACTTTAATCACTAGTTGATCTCTAGTCAATTACATACTCATGCTCATACAATTATTGTTATCCTAGTTAATTACATGCTCAACTAGTTGGTTAATTAACATGTTTCAACTATTTATTGACATTAGAGCAAGTTAATTAAGCCTACTTAACTAATCGATTAACATGCTAGACTAGTTATTAACAAGCTTACTCCAATACAATTAACATGTTCAATAGTAATCGCGTTTTATTTAATTAACCTAGTTAATTAACATGCTTGCACATTAGTGAGTGATTGTTAACTAACATGCGAACATACTATTCTCTAATTTGGATAATTAGTAATTAAACACTAATAAATTGACATGCTTGGTTAATTACTTTTAGCGGGTTACTTAGGGCTGATTAACTAACATGCTAAATTACTAAACATGCTTAATTCACATCATTAGTTAAATTGCCCTAAACATGTTTGCTAGTTAGTTCATCAATAATTAAACATGCTCACTAGGTTGCTAATTGACTACCCTAATCGATCTCATGCTAAATAAGTAATCACAAGTGGGAACTAAGCATATGTGCATAAAGAGAGAGGGTTAACCAATAGCAGTAATGAAATAAACAACCGGAATGACATTAACATAATCCAAGGAAACCGTAGTTCATTCCTACTCATCTCGTGCTTACGTATTTTTCTCCTCAACATTCATTCTACACTTCACAACAAAACTTAACTAAGGCAAACAAGGTAAAGCATATAAGCACAGAGGAAATTTATCTCCTAAACTATCCAACAACAATAATCAGAACCAATTCAAGCAGCAATAAGCATTTCTAAGGCTAATGTACTTAACAACTAACATTAAACATTTTTAAGGGAAATCATATACTTAACAACTAGCAATAAACATACCAACACTAAACTCACACACCCATACTTGTGGTGTAGGGCCTCAATGGCCAAAACACCTCATTTTCCTTACCTCAATTCTTTGTTGCGCATTAGGCACTTAATCGTCATCCTTCTCGTTCTTTCAATACCTTCATAATTAAGACATCTATCATTAACAACTTCTCGTTCAGACAACAACCAACAGCTTATTAGAGAACCACAACACTCGTCTTTCTTCCGTACTTATATTAGAAACATATAACCTTTCCCAAATAAAAGGACAATATAGAACCCAACCTTAGCTTAACCAACATATTTTCCTTGCACATATTCATGCATCCGAGCATAATATTTCACAATGTCTAGAAACAACGCAATAACAAGGGTTACCCTATAGCTAACAGAGTTTAACCATATTCCCAACAAATCACCAAACAACAATCTAATTATCTACAATTAAAATCCATAAACTCTAGATTAACAGTGAAGAATTCCACATACCAGAGACGTCCGAGAGCAAGCATTCAACTCTCAATTCTTGCTCCCATACACTCTCGCTTATCAGTCTCTTATCGGCTCCCACAATTTCTTCATTAATTAATCCACTTAATTTCTTATTCCATTTTAACTAAATCCTTTACTAATTAAATTTAATCCAATCTATTAATTAACTTTAAAATACCCCTCAATTGATTTAATTTAGCAAATTAAATCCAATTTATCACTAAAATACTCATAGGCCTAACGCTCATAATATGCCCTGTAATATCTCGATAATTAAAATTATCGGGGTGTTACAGTTGCAGTTAAAGTAAACTTCTCATAGGCGAAACCATGGCGTTGTTCGAGCGATATTGACCAATGGGTGAATAATGAAAATGATAGATTATTTTGAGAATTTTTAATAAGATATTATGAAATATTTTTTATGCTTTAATTGTTTGGAGATTAAGTCAAAGTGTTTTACAAATATTTATGTTTATTTTATATTGGGGTTTTACTACGTTCGGATTTTAAATGAGGTTTCTTTTAAGAATTCTGCTGTCATATTTTAAAGACATGATTTAAATGAATTTTAAAAAAAAATGACAAGAAAAAGGATTTACGTTATGAGATGTTACATCTGGCTCTTTAACTTTTAAATTAATTAGGTAGCAGAAAATTTAAATAAAACCTAAATAGTCAAAACACAACCAACTGGGCTATAACAAAGATCCAACGGTGACATTAAAATAAAGTGATAAATATAAGTCCACTATTAAATGTGCCAAAAAAGTAATAACTAAAATTCTATTACTAATCTAAAACAAGTTCCAACCTCACAAACATATCTCTCGAAGTAAAATAAATATTTTAAGTGATGGTCTTGCCGAGCTCACTCCTGCGTCGGCCGTTGGGGATCCTTCAAACTAAATATGACAGAAATGTCGTTGGGGTGAGTAGACTAAATTCAATAGGGGTATGGTTTTATATTTCCATAATAAGATTAAAATAAAATAGAGAGCATGCCAAAAATAAACAACCAAAACAATACGGTTTTATAAAACAAGCAATAGAGCAAATGATAATACATTTCATTATAATGTACTACATGCTGAAAATAGGCCCTACTATACATTATGAAAAAACTCAATGAAAATGAAGTACCTCATAGACTCTAGGCACACTATACCATCGGCATGAATAGTAATGGCAATACTTAACGATCACTATATCCACGAAAATAAGACCCTGATCAAGTTTAGGGTTTTGCGCCCAGGGACACGACATACTCAACTATCTCATGTCTCTAGTTAACACAAACAAACACATCCTCCAACGGTCGAATGTGCGTACAGAAAACAAGACTCCTTCATGGGTCGATCAAATTCGATTCACCCGACCAAATTGATCAATGAAATAATATGCATGCTAAAATAAGATATGTCCAGTGAAAAAAATACATAGTAATATGAAAATAGACGGCCATAAAGTAGACACATCATTTTATATGAGAACATGTCTAAAAATATGATTTTATAAAACAACATGATGCTAAACATAACATTAAACCCCTACCTTGAATGGACCTACCGAAGTTAAAACCTAAATAAACGAAATCCAAGGAAGTCCAATCCTCTTATTATGCCTTGGAACCTATCAAAGTGTATATCCAACTCAATCATTACATTTACTAAACTTTTAAAGCCAGTTGAATTCCATAACCAGGATGGAAACCCACTCAGGGAACTTACGAAACAATCCTCTAAAAAATCCAACTTAAAACTTAGATTCAATCAACCTTATTAGTCGACCTTGTGACGTCAACAAAGCAAAGTTGGATGTCTGTGATGTGAAGCCAAACTTCCGCAAGGGGGTTAGACGTCCACACCAGATGTCCATGGTAGAACCAGGATGTCCATGGCAAAACCAGAAGTTCACCCCTAGGCATCCATTGCAAAACCAAAATGTTTGCGGTGAAGTTGGACATCCACAAAGGGGTAGGACATCCACGCCAGACGTTCGTTTCAAAACCAGGACGTCAGTGGCAAAACTAGATGTACGCAAAGACGTCAGACATTTGTGACGTCCATTACAAAACTAGGACATTTGTGACAAAGCCTTAAGAGACAAACTTCATCGCCGAGGTGTTACGTTCGCAGCCATGAGCCTTTTCTTTCCAGGTTGTCTGACCTTTCACCTAGAAATCAGATCTTAAATCATAAATTCGTTGTCCCGATTTCTCCAACACAACTCAAAATTTAACAATGAACAAACATCAAAAGAGACAAGTTATACCTCTTGATAGTGACTAAAATTTCTGACCCTTGAACCTCAAATCATAGCAAGACAATCATAACCTAAAATAAAATCTTTTATTAAACTTCAAGCTCAATCTAAGGTTGTACACCAAAATTATAAGGATTTATATTGACTAGAATTATTTCTACATGAAGCATTGAACACCCAGCAACAACTCTCCCTTTAAGCACGAAATCTCTTTTTGGAATAGGCTGCAGAATGAAAGAGGTTAGGAAAAGGTACCCTTAAATGGTGCAGTTGTAGGGTGAAATTTTTGAAATCGTCCATAACTGCAACCTAACAAAAGATTCTAAATTTTTAAAAAATAAATAAATAAATAAATCCCTTAATTAATAAGGGTGGTTGTTGGTAGCCATTACAGAATTAGTGAAGATGTCCTCGTATGACTCATTATTCATGTCATTATTGGACTATATAGACTTTTATCTCAAACACTCACATTAAAATAGAGTTATAGACACATAGGTGAAATATGATCTTGTAACATCCTGAATTTTTTTTTATATATTGGTGTGATCATGAAATCGTTTCATCTAAAAGAAAAACTTAATGAATTAAATTAGCAAAAAAATGTAGTTAATATAAAATCTAACAACATATAAAATCCACGTTTATTTGAAATTAAAATACCAAGTTTCCATTCAATAACAGTCCATAAAACATGATATTTAAAACAAGAT
The DNA here is from genome assembly GCA_022433065.1 of Begonia loranthoides. Classification (NCBI taxonomy): domain Eukaryota; kingdom Viridiplantae; phylum Streptophyta; class Magnoliopsida; order Cucurbitales; family Begoniaceae; genus Begonia; species Begonia loranthoides. The sequence continues at coordinate 26,441,843 of CM039484.1, forward strand.
TTTTATAAAGAAAATAAATTTAAATAGATCAACTTAGTCTCCAGACAACCTCCAAATGCACTCATGGAAACCCATCTTCTCTAACTCGTTGACATAAACATCTTCATTAGCTTCGATACCTACACCACAAGATTCAAACTATAAGCTTAATACTTAGTAACTAGAGTACTAAATTTATTATTCATGTTAAGCTATTTAATCCTCATGGACCTGTAAATCTATGACATTCACAACAACTATACAACAATACCATTGAACTATCAAACACATACAAGGAGTAGTAAACAACTAAGTTTCCTTTAAATTTATCTATTCTTTATTATTCATCTCCTTTATCTTCTTGGGTAAGAGTAGGCTAAACCATAGGTTATGCACACGACATCAACTAAGTCTTCTATTTCTTGTTGTGCACATCAACGTACAATGACCCACATCAACCAATCTATCTTGGCATCGACTAAGCTCTCTATTTATGGTTGAGTGCATCAACGCACTACTACCGGCATCAATCAATACACCTCAGCATCATCGAGTTTTTTGTTAGTTGTCGCATGCATCAATGCACATTGATCAGCATCAACCGATATACGTCTGCATCAACTGTAAGCAAACAAACATAAATTTGAATTCTCTTGTTTCCCTTCGGAATAGTTTGTCCTTTAAACCCATTTACATATTTTCTTTCTTCTTTTTGTCTTGCATCTGAACATACATATGAATGAAATTTCTACATTATTGTCTAACACATTCTGAAGTAAAATAACATATAGCGGGAAACATAGTGTTAATCAATTTTATCAGGCAAATTCTAAAAAGCAAGTATCATACTTTTTCTGAAAAAATAGAAACGCGTTCATCTACACAAATAGCAAAGCACAAAACCTCAAATCAAACAAAACAATCTCACATACAGAGTAACATGATTTAGCATGGAAACTAAGCAATTCAAATCCTCAAAACATTAGAAACAACACAACAAACAAATTTGAACAGAGTTCCCTAGCACCTTGTGATGTAGGCCGAATGGCAAAGCACACACAACTCTATTTACCTGGATTCTCATCGAACACATTGCCAAAACTTTTAATGTTGTTGAATTGAAATTCCCTTCGGCTTTATCCCAGAAAAGTCCCACTTTTCCCTTATTTCTCCTTCTCCTTGTCACTTAGAAATTCTTTCCTTTTTATCTTTAATCTGAAAGCGTCGGTATCATTAATCTAACCAAACATTTGCAACCCTTCCAGCCAAGAGGTCATCCATTTCATTCCTCTACAAGGTGTGCTTCATTCACAGTGGAATGGCAGACGTCGCACAAATCGTCATTTGGGTGAAGCGTCACACGCCTTTTAAATTGCCTAGAATTTTGATGCAGGAGCATGGGCTACTGAAACAGACGCATTGGTGTCTGCTAAGAATATTCCCAATGAATATTTGTCCCACAAAACCAATTGCTTACTGCCATGTTGTATTCCAGAAGTGTTTCTATCCACGGACGTCGTTGTTTTCTCTTACTCCTTATAGTTTAATGCTTACATTGATAAAACAACGATGTCTAACCAACATTTTGCAGACGTGTTTCCATTCGCGGATGCATTTCCTATTGCGCCTTCCACATCCAACAGTTAATAACACATCTGATCCCTCAATCCAATGGCTCAACACCTATACACTCCTTACAATAGTTTCCACGGACAAATTCCAATCCGCGGACTTCATCCAATGGTTGATGCTTCATCCACTCTTGACTTCATCGATCCAATAGCTAATCTTTCTCTTGCAAGGAATCCTTCTTTCCACGGGAGCATCTTCTCCTTTCCACCCTTCTGATCTTATGGTCATTGTTTCATCTACGTTTCTTCATCCTTAATCCAACGACCAGCGTTGCTTCCAAGCAGAATCTTCCCTTTTTTCATAGAAGGATCTTTCCCTCCACCTAAGCAATCCCAGCTATTTCCTAAACTTCATCTCACGACTCCAATGTATCTAATTTATCCAATGCTTAACTTTTCTTAATTTCTCAGCGCACTTTACACCAAAATCATGTTGTCTATCCTTACCCATTTCCACGGACACTCCAATAACTTATCCATTATATAAATATTCTCCCCCTTTTTCAAAAAAAATCTAACTAACCTGAATATTTAATATATTCATAAATCTTAAATACAACATTTTCTTTGATAAAAATATCATTATATTTCCGAAAAATTTTGAGTCACTACAAATCTGTCTAATATGAATGCCATAAATGTTGTAATGTCAAAAGAACCATTATTGTAGAAACTTAGGAGAGAGGTCACAGGGGTCTATACCATAAAATTGATTTTCATTCCAAGGTAAAATTTCTATGAACTATGCTTATTTGACGATTGCCTACTAAGTTTATTTTAAACTTTTTGAAGTAAAAAAAATGGAAAAATCAACAACCAAGTTATGTTTGTTACTTAAATATGAATTGAATTATTTTCGCATTATCTTTAAAATCAGTTTGGAAACTTGTTCATTGAACTCATTTGCAAATGATTCTATCTAGCTCAAATTGTTGCAGTAACTAATTCAATTGGTTCGATTGATTAGTCAAGTTGGTAGAGGTGGGTATGAGTTGATCTGGTTCAGTTTCAAGAACAAACTTAATCGAACCATTTGTTCATAGTTACATGTAAGTGGAATTGGAACCAAACCACAATTAATGGTCACAAAACTAGAACTTAACAGCACAGATTAGTTTAACCCCAGGTTCGGTCTGGTTTTTTCTTCCCCCTACAAGTCAGATCAAACATTTAAGCTTACGAGCTCAAATGGATTGAAATGTTATCCACCACCCTAAAAAATTGGTTGGACAGCTCAATCGTTTAACTCATTTATAAATTAGTCTATCTAGCTCGGCTCAAACACTTGAGCTTACAAGCTCAACTTGAACCAAGTTTAAATGAGACAAACCAAGTACTAGCTTGACTAAACTCACAAATCAAGCAACTCGTTCAACATCCTTCATCTCCTATTTTTATAATTTAGGGTTTTGGGTTTAAGGTTTACTTAAACTGCTGTACAGTTCTAGTTCTTCCATCATCGAAATAGGGAGAGCTCATGAGGTCAATAATGTCACCAAAAATTTAGCTTAGAACAAGGTAACTGACTCAATCTTTGATGTGAAAGAAGTTTATGAAGATCCATCAAAGGAAGATAAAGGTGTTGAAAAAATGAACAAAATCAATCTAATAAACTCGAGAGGACAAATGCAAAAACAATGGAATATGGTTTTCTAAAAGAATAGCTCAGTAGAGGAAGGTCTTAAGATTGATGGAACAGGACAAAGAGGCTTCTTTAGGTGTGCATACAGTCAAACACACACTTCCGATTGGGCTTTGGCTTTAATACCATTTGTAACATCATCAGTTCTCCTAGTACAATATTATCTATTTTGGGACAAAGTCCGCACGATTTTTTTTTTTGATTAGCCCAAAATGTGTTGTACTAGGTAGAGAAAAGAGTCTCACTCATAAATCATGCATTTTTCATTCTCCTAAGCGATGTCAGATTGTGCACTCCCACTTATACCCTTGCCTCCACTCTCTGCTAACGCAAACATTTCCATAGAAGCCTAAACTTTCGCAGACAGGTATGGGGCATGTGCGTTCCAAGGAAACCTACACTTCCACTAACGCGAACATTTCTAGGACATTGCCTTCTGTGGACATGAGCTTGCGTGTCCATGGCGAATTTCCAGCACAAAACTATTGGTTTTTAGGTACCATCGTACTGTGGAATTACCAATGTTCATAACAACGGTAACTTGCGTAACTTATGTATCATGAAAAATAATTTTAACATGAACATAAAATGGATAGTTGTTATAATATATTAATAATAATATGTATTAAAAAAAGCTTATTTTTGGATCTAATATAAATGATTAAGAAACTGTACCATTGTAGCTTACTTCACACGGGTACAAAATCAACTTTTGATCTTCTCCGTCAATCCTCCTCCCCTTGAATAAGCACATGTGGGCGTGATAAACGCAACAAGATCACACTCAATTTAGGATAAATTGTATTCTCAACACATAAGACGATCTATTTGAATTTAGAGAACACTTCTCTAAAGCCAACACCGAAGACAAACAAATTTTGCTCTCAAAATGGATTATTCAATTTCAATGGTTTTCAACCACCCATGCTAATGAGTTTTGACCTCTATTTATAGTAGAACAACTCCATAATGGTCATTATGGCATTTAGAAAAAATCACTACAAATATTAATCTCTCATTTAAGTTAGAATACATTTATAATAAAAATGTTATGGTAATTAAAAGGTCTTGTCACCATAGCTCAATACTTGACTCTATGACATTAACTCAAATTTGACAAAATCCATTTTAAAAACTATTTTCAAAAGTTACTTTGTATTTGTTAATTTAATTGAATAATCAATAATTTAATTATTTCATTTAATGAAATATAACAAACATATTAACTATGACAACTTTTGTCATTTTGTCTTAATTAATTGAATAATCAATAATTCAATTATTCCATCTAATGGAAAATAATAAACTTATTATTGAGTGTATTAAATAATTAATTCATAATTAATTATTTAATCTTCTTTGATTATTTTTCTATTATTCGAATAATGATAGAAGGTGATGAAAGGACCAATGGACCTATAGTTTTAAGCTCCAATAATATTTTGTTAATTAATATAAACTATTTATATTAATTAACATAATTATTAATTCTAAAGTAATTCCACTAAATACTTAGAATTGCACTCTAAAAAAATATAGAGTATATTTACTCAAAGTAATGTCCATTGATATAGTCATTACATATGTATTAACCCTCCATTTAGATTCGCAATAGAGCTAGGTTTATAATCCGTTAATCTCTCATATTGCGTCTTTATCCTTGACTACCGTTAGTTTTTTATTGAATAATTAATTCATAATTATTATGAATTGCGCACTAATTATTCGATCCATGAACTAACAAACAAGGGAATCTATAGAAATGAATTTCATTGTATCGATATTAACCTTCCCAATTATTCATTTTAATTCACTCCCAATATACAAGGTATACGAATCGTAACTCGTACGAAACTTTACCAAATAAATCAAAGAATAAATTAAAATAAAATAGGAGTTTGTTAAATACAACAAATTAAGATCATGCATATATGACCATCATTATGATAAAATTAATTGTTCTATATTTAACAAAAATTATAAGAACTATATAATTTTATCTGGTCCAGTCTTATATATTCATATTATATAAACCATATTTATCTTATGTCACTATATATATAGTCGATATATGACTATACATTTTTAATAAGATAAACTATGTTTATGACTATGAACTATTTGAAGATTCCATACTTCAAATATAAGTCATGGACATATTTTGTTTATTACTCTTTATATTTTATCCCACATATATATAATATATATGTTAATATCAAATTAGCATAAATAACCAAGGAATTTTCTATGAATTTTATAAACCATAATCTAAAATGTTAACATAATATCAATCGATATAAATTTATTCATATATTATAAAATTGTTCTATTACATTTGCTTGTTTGGCACATTACTCCCAACAATCTCTCACTTGCCCTAAGGCAAATGAGACATGTCTCTAATCCCTAAGCCCTCTAGATGTTTCTCAAAACATTTTGTAGGTAACATCTTGGTGAAGGGATCAGCAAGATTCTCAACTGATGGAATCTTCAGAACAGTCACGTCTCCACGCTGCACTATATCTCTTATCACATTATATTTTCTCTCTATATGCTTTGTTCGTTTGTGACTTCTAGGTTCTTTAGCATTCGCCACTGCACCACTATTGTCACAATATAGAGACAATGACTTATCCATATCCAGAACTATTTTCAAATCACTAAAGAATTTTCTAAGCCACACAACTTCTTTTGCTACTTTACAAGCAGCAATGTATTCTTCTTCCATAGTAGAGTCTGAAACACCTCATTGTTTTACACTTCTCCAAATTATGACCCACCTCCAAGGGTGAAGACTGATCTAGATATCGACTTTCGATCAATTGAATTAGTTTGAAAATTAGAATCTGTGTATCCAATTGGAATCAAATCCCTGCTAGAATATACTAGCATGTAGTTTCTTGTTCTCCTTAGATACTTGAGAATATGTTTGACTGCTATCCAATGATCTAATCCTGGATTTGACTAGAACCGGCTAACTATCCCTACTGCATAACCTATGTCGGGCCTTGTTCACAACATAGCATACATCAAGCTCCTAACAACTGATGCATAGGGGTAACGTCTCATATCTTCTTCCTTTTGAGGTGTGTCAGGACACTGCTTTTTAGAAAGAATAACTCCATGTCTAGAAGGTAAATAACATTTCTTGGAGTTTTGCATCGAATATTTGACAATCATCTTGTCAATATACAATGCTTGAGACAAAGCTAACTTTCTATTTTTGCCATCTCTTATTAGACGAATCCCAAGAATGTAGCTTGCATTTCCTAAATCTTTCATTTGGAATTGCTTAGCTAGTCATGCTTTTATATCTGATAATAATTCTATATTATTCCCAATAAGTAGAATATCATCAACATATAGAGCTAAGAAGACCACACGCATGTCATTGATGAGCTTGTATACACAAGACTCATCAAGGCACTGTGTGAATCCATAAGATTTGATTGCTTCATCAAATCTCATATACCATGACTTAGATGCTTGCTTAAGTCCATAAATAGACCTATTTAACTTACAAACCTTTTGTTATGCATATTTATCTATGAAACCCTTTGGTTGCTCCATATAAAAGGTTTCTTTAAGAAGACCATTTAGAAAAGTTGTCTTGACATCCATTTGCCAAATTTCATAATCATAATGAGTGGCAATAGAAAGCAATATACAAATGAACTTAAGCATAGCTATAGGAGAGAAAGTCTCTTCATAATCAACCCCTTCCCTTTGGGTATATGTAACGCCCCACGTTATAAAATCATTTTCTTTCTTAATATTTTCAGTTCCTTTTCTTTCTTCTTAAAAACAAGTTTAATAAAAACATATCAGAGTAAATCAACGTAATAATCTAAAAATATTATTTAATAAAAGTTCATTTATTTTACAAATCATTTTGCAAAGCATTTAGAAAGTGATAGTCTATTACAAAATATTATTGAAATAAAACCATTATTTAAAGCAACCCTTAAATCATTTTGAGCCATAACCTTCTATGTGGAATCCAGCTAATAACCCAAGAGTTCATCTGGCTATGCATCCTCCTTCACATCAATAACATCTACCTGTATCACGGGCAATACCATGAGCCTAAAGCTCAGCAAGAAATAGAATGTATGCAATGCAATGCTTATGCAATCATTTTAGAGAAGAACCTATCTCCTCTTCATATTATTTTAGTTTCACTTAACAGTCCAGATGTATGAGATTCATCAGTCTAGGGAAGTTGGATCATACAGTTTTGTGGCTTAACCGTCACTCCGATGAGGAGATACATTCATTAGAGGTGTCACCACCAATCTCATACACCTATTTACATTTATTGGTTTATTTCATTTATCATGTCATGCATATGTCACATTTTCATGACCCTATCATGATGCATGACTGACATTTCATATCTATTTCATAACAGTCCTCAAAGTATATAATTCATAATAATTATTTTAACGAAACTAAAGCATATAAAATACTATAGTGATGCAAGGCCTCCACTGGTCACCGTATCCTATTTCTTATCTTTGTAGAATTTTTCTTCATTCCTTAGCATCTATCTCTTTATCCTTTTCCCCGTTAATACCTTCAAAATAATTATCATTTTATTTATTAGTTATAGTCCTAACTTTGATACTATTATTTATTCGTTAATCATTGATAGTACCGATCAGAAATATTCCTAGGAAAGAATATCTTTAGCAATCTCCTTAGACAGAATATCCGTTCCAAGTAAGTTCACAGCAAAGACTTGAGGGTTACAACGGTCTGCTTAAATACCAGTCTCCTAGACAGAACTTACTTACACAGTATAATTACACCACTAATAATATTTCTAAAATAATAGCGTAATATTCGTAGTATTCGTCAACTAATATTTATCAACTACTAATTCTAAAATAAATTTGAGAACGAAAATGTTACCGATAATATCCAAGAGGCATTCCCGTAAATTTCCTCTCGTCATAGTGATGTGCACGGGGCAATATCTACTGGGCGGACCGTAGCTCACTGTGGGTGCATATCACGTAGTCTCAGCCTATTTCTTTACTCTAATCCTCAATTTCCTTCTCACATTTTCTCCATAATTTTCCTCCACAATTTCCACATATTTTTCATCCCATTTCCGTCCTCTCCTGTTTCTTCTCCTCTCTCTGATGGTTTCCTTCAGGAAAATGCATGCCTATTTATAAGCATTCATCCTTCTTCTAGCAGCAGCCACGCAAGGAGAAAAGTGGGCAAAGTTAGGCACAACATTTGGAACAGAAGAATTCTGTCGGCATGCAGTGAGTCCGATCGACATTCATGCTACCAAACATGAGATGTCGACCACAACCCATGGAAAAGCTACGATCGAAGCATCATGAAAACTCAATTCTTGCTGAATTATGTGAGTCTAATCGATACCCCTACTGACCAAAACCTGAGAAGCGACCGTATCCAAAGGAAACGGCATACGACCGGACCCACGTGGAAAAACGCTACCACACTCCTACCGCAGTACCATCCGCACCTTCACATCTTCTTCATATATATTTATTTTATTTTATCATTTCTTTTAATTAATCCTCATATTAACCTTAAATGAATCTTCTTCTATTCTCTAATAATTATTTCCAATAAATTCTTAACCAAATATCCTTCTTAACTAACTCCAATAATTTCTTTCCAATAAATCTTCAACAATTAATCAAATAATCAGCATAAATTATACTCCAATAATCTAAAACTATTCGAATATTCTAATATCCAAATTTACACCCGATTAATTATTCATTATCCTTTCTTAATTCCGTTATGAAAAATCAGGATATTACGGTATAACCCTTAGCTATAAGTCTAGCTTTGAATGTCTCTACATTCCCGCCCACTCCTCTTTTTCTCTTATAGATCCATTTACACCCTATAAGTTTCACCCCTTCAGGTAGATCTGCAAGATCCCAGATTGAGTTGAATACATTGATTCCATCTCAAGTTTCATAGCTTCAAGCTATGCATCTTTGTCACCATCTTTCATTGCACATCTAAATGACAATGGATCATCTTTTCCATCATCAGTGACAACAACTTGTGTTTCACCTACCTGTTCGTATCAAGATGGTGGTTGTACTACCCTCTCGCTACGTCTAGATGGCATGATGGTCTAACTAGAAGTAGTTGTCTTCTAAGTACCATGTGGAACATCAACTTTTATTGTTTCTGATCTGATCTCATCAGTATGAATCTCCTCTAAGACAGTCTTGCTTTGAGGTTTAAAATTTTCCGTATAGTCATATTTAAGAAATGTGGCATCTGTCGATACAAATACCTTGTTATCTTGATGACTATAGAACAAACCTCCTCTTGTGCCTTTTGTATAACCAACAAACATGCAAACCTCAGATCGAGACTCTAATTTTCTAGTCTTTCCTACTAGCACATGTGCGAGACACCCTCATATGCGAAAGTGTCTCAAACTAGGTTTGTGGCCACTCCACAACTCTAAAGGTGTCTTAGGAATAGACTTAGTTGGGACCACATTCAAAAGGCAAGTCGTTATCTATATGGCGTATCCCCAAGATGATTTTGGGAGTGCAGAGTAACTCATCATGGATCAAACCATGTTAAGTAAAGTCTTATTTCTCCTCTCAACAACACCATTTTGCTGAGGAGTGCCAGGTATTGTTAGTTTAGATATAATCTCATGTTCTAACAAGTTATCCTTGAATTCATTATCAATGTATTCACCTCTTCGATCTGATCAAAAGTACTTGATTGACTTATCTAATTATTTTTTAGCTTCAACTTTAAATTCTTGAAACTTTCTAAAAGTTTCTGATTTAAACTAAATTAGATAAATATAACCATATATTAAGTAATCATCAACAAAAGTTATGAAGTACTCATAACCACCTCTAGCCCGAGTAGTCATAGGGCCACATACATCTGAATGTATGAGTTCAAGGGGCTCTTGAGCCCTTCAACTCTTTGCAAAAAAGGTCTCTTGGTCATTTTTCCCTCTAGACAAGATTCACAAACTGGTAAAGATTCAACATTTAAATCTTTTAAAGGATCGTCCTTCACAAGTCTATTAATTCTATCTAGATTAATATGACCTAGACAAAGGTGCCAAAGATATGTGTTATCATCATGAGAAATTTTAAGTTTCTTGGACTTAGGCAATTCTACTTTAAAAATTTCAGTATTCAACAGTGGTTTATTGGTGAGCCTTATCACATTAAGTCTACTTTCCATAATACCAGAACAAATATCTAGTCCATTTTTATAAAAATAACAATATTATTATCAAAATAAATTGAATAACATTGTTCAAATAAGTGATAAACATAAATGAGATTTCTAGTAAACCCAGGTACAAAATAAACATTATTCAATAATAAAAATTTATTCTGAAAATATAATTTTGTTTCTCCCACTGCTAAAGCTGAAACTAGTGCCTCATAGCCCACTCTCATAGTGAACTCCCCATCTACTAGCTTCCGATAGGAACTAAGCATCTGTAAAGAACAACAAACATAATTAGTATCACCTGAATCAACTATCCAGGGTGAAATCATTCTGAACTAAACAAGATTAATAACAAGTAAATCAGATTTACCTATCTTCTTTTGTTTTAGCTCTTCGAGATACTTTTTACAGTTTCTCTTCCAATGACCATCAACACCTCGATGAAAACATTTTCCTTTGGGCTTTTTCTGGCTCGAATTATTCTTGTTTCCCTCATTAGTTTTGTTTCTTTTATTGGGGTTGTCCTTCTTATCCCTTGCTGGATTTGCTCCTTGTCCTTTACCTCTTTCCTAAAATTTCTTCTGCTTCTTAAGGGAAGAGTGAAAAGAGGAGGGATCATCAACATTTGTTTCTCCCTTCTTCTCTACAGAAGAAATGGACTCATAGGTCATAAGCTCATTGAGCAATTGAGTCATATCGTAACTCAGTTTATTCATGACGTAGTTGCTCTTGAATTGTAAGAATTATGGCCTCCAGCTTTCCAAAATCATGTCCACTTGGGTAGCTTCATCAATATGGGCCCCATTAATTTCAGCCTCATGAATCGTGCTAATCATCATCAACACATGCTCTCGAACAGAGGTACTGACTTACATTTTGCTATTCATGACTTTCTTGATAGCTTCATGACGGGCTTAGTCAGATGGTTTAACAAACATGTCTGAAGAGACTCCATTAACTCATACAAAGTCTTTGTCTATGTCTTGAACGGTTCTCTCTCCTCTTTTGTGGCATTTTCAGCAAGGACCGGAGGACATTCATCAGTCAGGACAAACTTCAAGTTGTCGTGCACAAGAATCATATTCATGTTCTTTTTCCAAGTGACAAAATTATCGTCAGTCAACTTTTCAGTCGCGAGTAAATTAATCATAAAAGAAGACATTATGCTATAATGAATAAATAAATAAAGATTAATATTATACATAAAATTTATAAGAAATATGGCAAGTAAAATGATGCATGAGCATGCTAAATTGCTAAATAAAATGCAAATACTATTATTGACTCGATACATAATATTTTTCCTTTGGGTAAAAATATTATCTATTAATAAATTTATTCAAAATATCTCATATTTTCAAAATTTATTAACTATCGATTAGTTTTGGTCAAAATGTGATTAACACATTATATCACATTTTTATGAGTGTATACCATCGTTTTGATTTTATAAAACTTAACTTATAATTGCCGTCTTGAGGATGGTCAACTATAAAATATATTTTATAAAACCTATCCCTAAGAGATCAACCATAGTATTGATATAAGTGAACACTCTCCTTAGGGATGACGATAACAAAGTCGTCTCATAGCTCCGCTTAAATCTCACGTTGTTGTATTAATGATGGAGACCATGAAAAGTTTCGCCTAACTCTCCGCTCCCACTCATTTTTTTGAATTATAGTGATTTTATAGAATATCATATATTCTATTAAATCTGTATAAAAAAAATATTTAATCAAAATAAATTTATTTTATATATAGATTATTAATTTTATAATGAAATTATAAAATTAATGAAACTAAATAAACAATTTATTTAGCACTTACAAAATAATGTAAAAATTTTTCATTATTTTATTTTCTCACATAATTCATAAATATGAATTAATAGTTTTAATCTAATTAAAACCATTTAATTTTTAACAAACTAATTTATTAAAATTAAATAAATAAAATATATGCTAAAAATGCATGTCAATGTGAGAAAACTAAAGGATAAGTAGGCTCTATATACAAGTACTATATGACATGTGAATGCTTAACAATGATAAAACAACTTATATCAACCATAAAAGTAAATGAAATAATCACCGGGTCGATTTGGGTATTTCTAAAATTACATATAAATCCATAAAAAAATTATATAAAGTCTAGGTGCCTCCACATTTTTGCGTCATACATCGCGGTAACAACAATTGCACACTATAGTCTCGCTCCAAAATTTTCATTATCCTCCTTCTTTCTTGAATCTCCATCAATATTACATAAAGAGTATTTACCCAAGACAAATTGGGTTTACATCAAAATTAAAAATAAAAAATTTAAAAAATATTTCTAACCCAAATCGACAAATAACGATCATTATTTCAATCATGCATATATCCATATATTCAAGATTCTAAAAACATATATAAATTAAAAAAATGCTTAAGCCTACTTATCATCACATATCATGATTTTTATAAAATTGCAATATTAAATATATTATAACTACAACAAAGTTCTAATACCAATTATTGGTTTTTAGGTTCTATCGTACGGCGGAATTATCGATGTTCATAACAACAGTAACATGCGTAACCCATGTATCAAGAAAAATAATTTTAACATAAACATAAAATGGTTTGTTGTTATAATATATTAATAACAATATGTATTAAAAAAATATTATTTTTGGATCTAATATATGTGATTAAGAAATTGACCCAGCTTACTTCACACGGGTACAAAATCAACCTTCGATCTTCTCCGTCAATCCTCACCTCGAATAAACACATATGGTCGTGATAAACACAACAAGATCACACTCAATTTATGATAGATTGTATTCTCAACACATGAGACAATCTATTTGGATTTAGAGAACGCTCCTCTAAAGCAAACACATAAGACACATAAATTTTGCTCTTAAAATGGATTCTTCAATTTCAAAGGTTTTCAACCATCCATGCTAATAAGTTTGGACCTCTATTTATAGTGGAACAACACAATAATGGTCATTATGGCATTTAGAGAAAACCACTACAAATATTAATCTCTCATTTAAGTTAGAATACATTTATAACAAAAATGTTATGGAAATTAAAAGATCTTGTTATCATAACTCAACACTTGGCACTATGACATTAACTCAAATTTGACAAAATCTATTTTAAAAACTATTTTCAAAAGTTACTTTACATTGAATAATCAATAATTCAAATATATCATTTAATGAAATATAACAAACACATTAACTATAACAACTTTTGTCATTTTGTCTTAATTAATTGAATAATCAATAATTCTATTATTTCATCTAATGGGAAATAATAAACTTATTATTGAGTGTATTAAATAATTAATTCATAATTAATTATTTAATATTCTTTGTTCATTTTTCTATTATTCGAATAATGATAGAAGGTGACGAAGGAACCAATGGACCTATAGTTTTAAGCTCCAATAATATTTTGTTAATTAATATAAACTATTTATGTTAATTAACATAATTATTAACTCTAAAGTAATTCCACTAAATACTTAAAGTTGCACTTTAAAAAACTATAGATTATATTTACTCAAAGTAATGTCTATTGATATAGTCATTACATATGTATTAACCCTCCATTTAGATTCGCAATAGAGCTAGGTTTATAATCCGTTAACCTCTCATATTGCGTCTTTATCCTTGACTACTGTTAGTTCTTGATTGAATAATTAATTCATAACAATTATGAATTGGCGCTAATTGTTTGATCATTGAACTAAAAAACAAAGGAATCTATAGAAATGGATTTCATTGTATCGATATTAACATTCCCAACTATTCATTTTAATTCACTCCCAATATACAAGGTATACAAATCGTAACTCATACAAAAATTTATTGAGTAAATCAAAGCATAAATTAAAATAAAATAGAAGTTTGTTAAATACAATTAATTAAGATCATGCATGTGACGACCCGGTTTTTATTACTTTTTTAAAATGCGTTAAATTTAAAACTTTTATAAAAAAAACTAAAATCTTTATTAAAACCTTCTTAATTAAATCAGAGTTCATTTCTAAAAAGCTAGACCGTTAAAACTCTTTCCTTAGACTCATTATGAAAATCGTTATCAGAGGTAGGAAACTATAGTTATAAAAATATTTTCTTAAAACATAGCGGAAGCATAAGTCGTACATGTTACAAAAACAATAAATAGATTATTACTTTACATTTATAAAACTTTTTTTCTTTTTTCTTTCCTTAGCCTAGCCAGCCACAAGTCCTGCTCGTGCAAATCCTTCATCAACTGCTCATTGATTCATTTTTGTTTTCTTGTGTGCATATACATGTACCTACACCATTAGTAAACTATGAGCCATAGGCCTAGTAAGAAATGAGCTATGCAATATGATGTATGTCTCTCTTTAGTTTATTTGGAATGGGTCTGCCCGAAGCCAATCTGATATGCCCCAAGGTCCCGTCACCTAAGCCCGAGCCCAGGGCTCCTTTATTTTCTAACCTTTTATTTATTCTTGAAGGTGTTTCTTCTTTAGCTAACTTGGAGGAGAGTTTTTTTTTATCAATTTAACAAAGAGGCGTTGATGCATTTAGACTAGTGGATGTTATGCTAATCATAAAAGAAATCGTGGGCTTTCCTTTCTGCCTAGAATCTGACTTCCAGGCGTTCCTTTTGGCAATTGGGAAGACTTCCTTTCAACTTTTGTCCTTCATACAAATTGTAGCAGAAATCCAGAGCTTTCCAAAGAGGTATTTAGCGTCATATGTGGGTTTCTTTTGCTATGTCAAACGTCCCCTTTATAGAGACAAACAATCCAAACTCAGAATTATTGTGTTTGAGTTATTGTTAAGGACAGTTTTGTCATTTGTTGTTTAGGGTACTTTTATAAATTGTAATATTCCATTAGAGAGGTATTTAATCCTCTCTAATGAACCCTATTCGAACCAGTTGAATTTTGGAAAACCCTAAAGAAGAGTTACCTCTTGTTATTGCGTGAAGACTCGCAGAGATCTCCCACTTGGCCATCTCCAATCTTCAACGTCTCCTCACTTGTTTTGCTAGGTCTCAAGTGAGTCGACTTTTGCTGCCTCTTCCAGCTCCTCCTCTGTGTGTGGTGGTTCTTGTGGCATGGAGGTAGAGGACCTGGCATCCCCCATTAGAGAGATCCTTCCTTGGTGTTGGCCGAACTAGTCGCCCCTCTAGTGTTGGAGGTTTGCGGACTCCTTTGGTTTGTTACTTTTTTTTCGTACTATCTATTGAAAGGGGATTTCGATTTCTTGAAGTTGTTAATATCTATTTGTGATGCTCTAGATTAGGTGTGGTTTTGTTGAGATTTGGATGTGGTAAAGATTGTATTTGGAAGGAACTATATTTATCCGAGATTCTATTTTTGGCGCTGGACAGATTCAGCCCTATTTTGTGGTTGCATTTTGATCTATTTATACTAATTGGATGAATCTCCATTTTGGCAGAGATAATTTTGATATTGTTATGTGATGATCCTCCAAATTCGGTAATGATTGAACGTATGGACGTTGAGATTTCGTTGAGTAATTTCAGGTAGCCGGAATCTGCCCAGAAAACCCTAATCCGGGGGTTAATTTCATCAGAGCATATCTCCGTGTTTAGAACGAGTTTTAATCTGAATTTTTGATATGTTGCTCTCTGGAATGTTGGTGTGAATCTCTGAAAATTTCAGCTACTAATTCTTTAAACTTTGGAAGTTATACTTATTTGAAATCAGAAGACCAAATTGATTTCTTTGGAAGTGGCCGATTGGAATTGTTGACCACCAAAGAGTCTTGGACTCTACCATTTGGTATCAGAGCCAGTTTGGCTTGCGTATATTCTATTATTTTGGTGATTTGTATCCTACATTATGATGACAAGGGGCTAAACTTTTTTGAGAAGTTACCTTATAGAAAAAGAAGAGTTTCTAGCTTCTCTTCCTTCCTTCAGTGGTTCAGAATGGATCGAAAACTATTTAGATTGGGAAGAGGAGTTGGAAGAATTTTTTTTAATTCATGAATTTTCAGATCATAGAAAAGTTAAAATTGCTTCATTGAGACTTAAAGGAAAAGCTAGCCTTTGGTGGAGAAGATTAAATTCTGAGAGAAGAGAAGAGGGCAAAGAAGTTGTAAGTTCGTGGATATAGATGAAGAGACTTTTGAGAAGCAAATATGCTACGAACCATACGAAGGTAGTCTCGTCTTCTCCATGACCAATTCGATCCAAGATGAGTGTTTCAAAAAGGCAGCAAGCCCAAGAGTTGAACTTCGAGCACTCTTCGCAACATATAGCTCAACAACCTGACAGACTATCAGCTTCAATAAAGTCTGCAAACTCTCAACCTATGCAACCAATTGATCATAAAGAAATAGTTGAAGAACATGTGTGGGTTGAAGAAAAGAAGAATGATAACTCTTTGGTATTGGATAATGTTAAAGAAGACTTTGAAGAAGTTGTATTTCCACTTGAAGGTTCACTTCTTGAAATTGGATCTCGAATGGAAAAGGAAGTCAGTTTTGAAGAGTTGATTAGGCCGAGTTGCTCTAACCAAACTCTTCCTGTTTTAAAAACAATTGAAGAACCACTTCATGAGAAGTATACTCCATGGATTTGAGGACGAATCCGTTTCAACCCCGGGAGTATGATGTGCCCCAAGGTCTCGTCACCTGAGCCCGAGCTAAGGGCTCCTTTTTTTCTAACCTTTTATTTATTTTTGTAGGTGTTTCTTCTCTAGCTAACTAGGACGAGAGTTTTTTTATCAATTTAACAAAGAGGCGTTAGTGCATTTGGACTAGTGGATGCTATGCTAATCATAGAAGAAATGGTGGGCTTTCCTTTCTGCCTAGAATCTGACCTTCGGACGTTCAAGGTCTCTATTGGCAATCAGGAGGACTTCCTTTCAAATTGTATCCTTCATACAACTTGTAGCAGACATCCATAGCTTTCCAAAGAGGTATTTGGCGTTATAGTTGGGTTTTGTTTCCTATGTCAAACGTCCCCTTTACAGAGACAAACAATCCAAACTCAGAATTATTATGTTTGTGTTATTGTTAAGGACAGTTTTTTCATTTGTTGTTTAGGGTACTTTTGTAAATTGTAATATTCCATTAGAGAGGTATTTTATCCTCTCTAATGAACCCTATTCGAACCAGTTGAATTTTGGAAAACTCTAAAGAAGAGTTGCCTCGTGTTCTTGCGTGAAGACCCACGGAGATCTCTCACTCGGCCGTCTCCAATCTTCAACGTCTCCTCACTTGTTTTGCTAGGTATCAAGTGAGTCGACTTTTGCTGCCTCTTCCAGCTCCTCCTCCGTGTGTGGTGGTTCTTGTGGCATGGAGGTAGATGACCTAGCATCCCCCATTGGAGAGAGTCTTCCTTGGTGTTGGCCGAACTAGTCGCCCCTCTAGTGTTGGAGGTTTGCAGACTCCTTTGGTTTGTTACTTGTTTTTCGTAGTATCTATTGAAAAGGGATTTCAATTTCTTGAAGTTGTTAATCTCTATTTGTGATGCTCTAGATTTGGTTTGGTTTTGTTGAGATTTGGATGTGGTAAAGATTGTTTTTGGAAGGAACTATATTTGTCCGAGATTTTGTTTTTGGCACTTGACAGATTCGGCCCTGTTTGTGGTTGCGTTTTGATCTATTTATACTCGTTGGATGAATCTCGATTTCGGCAGAGATAATTTTGATATTTTTATGTGATGATCCTCCAAATTTGGTATTGATTGGATGTATGCACGTTGAGATCTCGTTGAATAATTTCAGGTGACCGGAATCTGCCCAGAAAACCCTAATCCGAGGCTTAATTTGGTTAGAGCATATCTCCGTGTTTAGAACGAGTTTTAATCTGAATTTTTGATATGTTGCTCTCTGGAATGTTGGTGTGAATCTCTGAAAATTTCAGCTACTAATTCTTTAAGCTTTGGAAGTTATACTTATTTGAAATCAGAAGACCGGATTGATTTCTTTGGAAGTGGCCGATTGGAATTGTTGACCACCAAAAAGTCTTGGCCTATATAACAATATTTTCATTACATTTCGTTCTTTCGTTCATTCATTTATGACTCGTACTTCGAGCGGGAGATTGGAGGAACTCATATGGGATGGTATAGTCTTGGTTGGCTTCTAACCTCTTGTGGGTAACTAGTCATGTTCCCGACGAGGGAGGGGTGTAGCCTAGCTACCAGGCTAGATCCGAACTACCCATCCGCTCCCCAACTCCCCATCATCATTTTCTTTCATTTATTCTTTTCATTTATCATTTTTCCTCGCCTAATGCATGTGAGTACTACCCCAATGTATTTTACGCATGCAGACGCAGGGTTCGGACGCCTTTCTTCGTCCGAATGACAGATTTGGACAAACACAGATGAAGCCACGAATGCATTGTATTAGGTAGGGAGGAGAAACTTACTTATAAATCATGAATTTTCCACTCTCTCAAGTGATATGAGATTATGCGCCCCCCACTGATATGGCTGGGACCCACACTTGGGTTATCTTTGCTTTCACAAGGTGCGCTGTCTTAGTCTTCCCCCCTTGAGCCCCAACGTCCTCATCAACCACACTTCTGGTAGAGTTTTGACTCTGACAGCATTTGTAGTATCCTTAATCTTTCTCGTACAGTATTGTCCGCTTTGAGTTGAATCTCACATGGTTTAGTTATTAGGTTTTAGCTCAAATCGCATTATACTAGGTAGAAAGAAGAATCCTATTTATAAACTATGCATTTTCTACTCTCCCAAATAATGTGAGATTGTGCACCCCCATTACCATGAGTTGGAGCCATATTTTGACCTCCATTACTTTACAAGATGGGCTGGCACAAGAGCACTAGCTGTTTTCCATAAAAATGGAGAACAATTGTTGCCTTCAATAGAAATACTCTATATTTTTTAAGGGGCATAACTAGAACCAAAGCTAAGCTCCTAATATTGCAGAATAATTTTTTAATATCATAAAAATATATTATGATATTAAAAAATTAATAAAAAGAAATAAAAAAAAAGAGAAGAATAGAAAGGTTAAAAAGAGAGAAAATAGGGAGATTTAGTAGTTACAAAAAATTGAATTTGTATAGTAATTTAAAATTTTAAAGGATAAAAATGAAAGAAGAAATTATTCATAACTAAACTTTATATTATGAAATATATAGAGGCAAATTTTAATAAATTTACAAAGTAACTGAAATGATTGTATCTTTTAAAAAATTTATTTTTTGTTTATTAAACATTAATTTATATAAAAATAATTAAATAAATGTTTTTAGACTTTCTAAAAACATCTACAAACAAGTTCTTAGTCTACTTGAACTTGGCTAGGTTAATTAAAGAAGCTAAGTCAACTCAACTCGCTATTCTAATGATTTAAAATTTTTGGGAAAATGACAAATTAACCATCATCATTTATTATTTTTGACAAATCAGCTATCATCATTTTTTGTTAACAAATTAACCAGTGAACTATGAAAAATTGACGCCACTAACATTACTGTCACGTTTGTCGTTAGCGTTTTGACGACGAATCGCAGCGATTTGTCTTGAAACTGCGGCTGTTTGTTGTGAAACCGCCGCAGTTTGATAAAAAACTACAACAGTTGTCATGAAACCGCAGTGGTTTGATGACAAATCGCAACGGTTTGTCATGAGACTGCAGCAGTTTGTCGTGAAACCACAGCGATTTATCGTCAAACTGCTACTGTTTGTCGTGCCACCGCCGTGGTCTCATGACTCGCGATTTGTTTAAAATCTTTGATCACAAATTTGAGAACTTAAACGCACGATTTTGGCCTCGAAAAATGTGGGTCACGAGTATTTTATGGAGCCAATTTTGGCACTCATAACAAAGTTATGGTCCTTTGAAGTTGAAGACGTCGAAAGACTCTAAACTGCGTCGCGGACCAATTCTGACACCACAGCGGTTTGTCATGAGATCGCTGCAATTTGTCATGAGACCGCTGCGGCTTGACGACGAACCGCTGCAGTTTCACGATGAACCGCAGTGGTTTCACAACCTAGAGCCGCGGTTTTACAACCTACCGCTGCGGTTCGTTTGCAAATGAAAAAAATTCATTGTCTTCTTCTTCGTACAAAAATCCAAACAAACTGTGATTCTCCCATGGACTGTAAAACAATTGTAAATCATCCGAAAACTACAAACATTAACATTTTTTTACAAAATCTTCTAAATTATAAAACCAGAAATCTTCTAAATCCATTCTTTTACAAAATCCAAAATCTTCTAAATCCATTCTCCATGAATATTAACTATTTTCCAATGAAAATCTATTTTAAAATCACGAGGTCTTCCATTTTTTTCCATGGGTATTTGTTCTTTTGCACTGTGATTTTGAGAAAGTTAACGTAATTTGCAGAAAGTTAACGGTGATGTTCGTAACGGCAATTTTTCAAAGTTCAATGGTTAAGTTGTTAGCAAAAAAAAGATGATGATTAGTTTGTCACTAACAGTAAAAGAGTAAAGGATGATGGTTGATTTGTCATTTTCCCAAAATTTTTTAATTTGGCTTAACTTTATACACGCTTAAGTTAGTTATTTTATAATTAATTTACAAATTGATTGATTTATAAATAATTTTAAAATTTGAGTAGATTATAAAATAATTAATATATATATATATTTGAAATCTACTTATGATTATTGAAAATATAATAAAAATTCAATTATCAATAAGTCTACAATTTTTATCTATCGAAAGTCTTCTACAAAAGTATAGTCTTTTTTATTTCACGTGCTTTATCGAAAAGTATTAAAATCAACACTATTATGAATTTTAAATTAATAAATAAGCAAAATATTTTTGACTCAATCAAAGCAACTCCAATGAAAGCTTTTGCAGGATCACAATCTTCTGATTCACCACTCATAATTGTTGTCTCACACAAGTATAATTTTTTTCCTTTCATTTGTTTTCATTTTCAATAAACAACTACATCTACATCTACAACTATTGTAACAACCTAATTTTTGTATACTTTAAAATGATACACTTTTCTTTTAAAAAATCGCATAGCAAAAGACTTTTCATAATGAAACCCATTTGAGAATAGAAATGACATTCACGAAATTGTTTTCAATAAATCTTTAAAGTTGACAAAACATGGCATAAATTCAAAACATTTACATTTTTGTTCCTGCAACCTTTAGCCTAACCAACCATAAGGTCCGCAATGAACAAATCCTTCATTAGCTGCTCATTTCCTTGATATCATGCATACCTATATCACAAGACTTAAACTATGAGTTTAAAGCTCAGTAAGAGATAGAAAATATGCAATGCACATGTTATGCAACTTTATAAAACATATACACTTATCATTTTCATTTTTCCTTTACCTTTATCTTTAACTTTAACTTTAGTTTCTCTTACCCATTCAGGTGTTGGAGATGTCACTGTACAAAGTAGAGTGGTACCGTATAGCCCATGTGGGGCAGCCAACCCAAGGACCCACACCTCACAACTTCTATTTACATGTATTTCCATTTTACTTTAGTTCCAATTACCAATCCAGAAGCTAGAGGTATCACCATACAAGATAGAGTGACACTATATGGCCCACATGGGGCAACCAACTCAAGAACTCTTACCTCTTGGCGTTTATTTACGTTTATTTCCATATAATGTTAATTCTATTTTCAAAACATATATATGAGAAGTTCATTTCTTAACATTTCTTGAAAACAATGATGTATGAACATGATTTCACACAACTTAATAAAATCCAGCAAATCATCAATACATTCTCAAACATCAACATGATCATTCAACTAAAAAACTATTAAACACAAGCATCAAAGCATCAATATATCCTTGAGCAATAACATGATCAATAACTTAACATCTATCAACACAAGCATCAAACAATAAACAACAACCTATCTCTTGTGATGTAGCCCAAAAAAGGAAAATATAAACATCTATTTCTTACCTCTATTCTTTGGAGAATTAGGAGATATAGACTTCCTAGGGTTCCCTCTTCAAGCTTCTCCTTCCTTTTCAATATTCTCCTTTTTTCTCTTTTTTCATTCTTCCTCTTTCTCTTCTTCTTCTTTTCTCTCTCAGGCTCTCTTTCTCTTATAGAACTCACCTACTCTTCCTCTTTGTTTTCTCCTATCTTTTCTCTCACAACTCCCTTTTCTTGTATTGGTTTAATCCTTCTGCAATCTACTTAAGCAGGTGATGGTGCACACATAGCCATCAACTGCTGAGTAATCAACTTTTTTGTCCAATTAAAACATGACATTCCTGCACATTTCTAGCAACCCTTCAACTTACCAGTCAATCAAACCCTTTGAATGATCGACTGCCAAGCAGCTTGAAAACAGATTCTGTCTATTCTTCAGAATAACGGGTCATTCACCAACACTCAGCCGATCGACCACAAATAAAAACATTACAATCTGTAATGAACGTACTGACCGCTAAATCCATATGATCGACCGCTAAACTCAAACCTTCACAAATCTGCTTTAAACCCGGTCGTTCACAGATTATCCACAAAACACCCTCAATATGAATCCGTTTAGAAGCTGAACGACCACTATCAACCTTGATCGTCCACTACTCTTATAGAAAGCTCCAATTCCTCAATTTCAATGACTGTGGTCGATCAGCTCATCAACTGATTGACCATTCCCCCTTCTAAACCTACTAAATTCACACTTCCAGGAACCAAAAACCACAAATCACATCCCAATACTAATATCATCACATATCTCTAATAATCATCATTATCATTATCCTCATCTTAGGCCTAATATAACCAAAATTCATGGTATTATAACTACAACTACAACTTCTATGTAATTGAAAATTAACAGGGTAGTTAACATAAAAAAATTCTCATTTTTGAACTAAATTCGTTAACAACTAATACCCTAAACTACGAAAAATGAACAAATGGATATACTCATTCACACAGAAGCTTCTGATTATACCTATATACATGAAGGTGGATGCTCATACTTATAACGAACGTCTACATATACTCATTCACATAGAAGCAAACGCTCGTACTAAAATGAGCAGATGTCCATTATCTGTGAACTTTAATAGAAAGGACGTTTGCACTTTCAAATATATAATTTTGTGCATTTTTTGTAAAAGGGCAAACAATGCACATAGAGTGGACATTCTTTCAACTCCATCTATATAAGTTAAAATGTGAAAGGATGTTTGCTACGAGAACTTCTTCTTGACCTAGGTGATTTTTGAGCTATTTCCCAGTGACCTTTCAAATTTCGAATCCTAAAATGACATCTAAGGCTCCAAAAATCACCATGAAGTGTAAAGGCGCTCCCTTCGTAGCTCAAGGTCAATCACAAGGTGATTCGACCTTTCCCCTCCTACCGGCATAGAAATACCTATAACCAGAGTTCAGGACGACATTGTCCAAAGGAAGGTATGACAATGATATCCAACACTAATATATTATTATCTCTAGGAGGCTAGAATTCAATGTGTTCACAAATTTTGAAATAGAAGATATGTTTGAGCCATTTCACTTGTTGGGTTGTGCAAGATGGGAAATATTATTGTGAGAGGGTTTTCAAACTATTTTAAGTGAATCTAGAGTTGTGCAATCAACTCTTAGAGCTAAAGATGTATTTGTATGGGTGTGAGATTAGGATAATTGTGAATGAGTTAAATGAGCTGCTTGGATGCTCCATGGAGGAACCAACTGAGGAGTATTTTCACATATCCAACGACCCAAATTTCATTAAATAAGGAGAAGGTCTGGCATTGCTGTAGTAGTTGCACTGCAATCCCGACATTGAATCTTTTTACAACCCCAAATCCAAGGACTTAAACGTCAAAGCTAGAGTGATCTATCACATGATAACCCACACAATTCTGCATCATGATAAACATAGAGACCATGTCGGCTACATGGATCTCTATGTGATGGAGAAGCTCTACAACGAGAAAAGATTCAACATTGGATACGTGATCATGAATCTAATGAAGGGTGTCGTAAACACCCCAAGGAAGAACTTCTCTTACAACTGGCTCATTTAGAAGATTGTCGACAGTACCAGGCTGGTGCTCCCTTCTAATGAGCCAAGAATCAATTAAAAGACACTTGATGTCTACAATCAAGTAACCATGGCTTAGATGGGGATGACCAAATTAAGAGCGAAGTGGGTATTCATGGACATAGAGATTCCAGCCAAGTCAGCTACACAGTTTGCTTTGACGTCAACTGCATAACTTCTTTTAGATCATGTAGAGGTGGAGGACAATATTGTTTAGCAGTCCTTTCACTCTATGTTGATGACTAGGGAGAGGTGGAACTAGATTGTAGGCTACTTGGAGAGCCTGACTTCCTCGGTTGCAGCCTGTGGCAACCGGATTCAAGAGATAGGCGAGAAAATTAAAGAGCTTTATGCCACTCAACAATCACTCATGGATAAGCTGAGGAGGCAATTGGATCCTCTAGTAGGCCCTCCAGCAGACCCACGAGCAACTCCTCTAGCAGCCTTACCAGTAGCTCCTCCAGCAGCCCCTCTAGTAGCCTCTCCATCTTTTAGTGTTAACCAAATAGATGTTTGTAAGTCTTTTAGTTTATATGCACTTTCCATCTATGCATTAGTTTGTTGGTTTAGGCTCTTTGAATTAGATATAACAATATGTTACAATTGTTCAGATCTCTTATCATCAGGCAACCGTCCCCTTCTCTAATACTTGCCAAAGTTCAAAAGATATTTACAATGGAACCTCCATCGATTGAAGCAATTCCAATACCTACTTCACATCAAAATTTCCATGTGGTATGTCTTCAATTTTCTTTTGTACAATATATTAAATTTACACTTATAGTAGTCTAATGCTAGTGCTTAACTGATAGCATTTTGCATTGATGGAGGATTTCATGCTATTGACTTGTGTGAATACCAAAATGAACTTGGGGATATTTAGTATTATTGCAAGCATTGTGGTAAGAAATGCTATCAGTTAAGTTATTCTCATATTTTATTGCAGGGCTAATACATCTTGCTTCATGTTCTATTTTTTCAAAAAAATAATGTTTTCAATATAACAACTCCCATCATTCTGAAGCAAAAGTCAACATCTGACTCAGTGATAATAACTTTTTATCAATGTTTAATCAATGTATAAGAAGCTGATATGTTAAATAAATTTTTTAAATGCTTTCGTTTTATGCAGTGCGACACATTGAATGTGGAAGAGATAATTGACGTCTAAGTGAGGGACTCACTTGTTACTCTTGGGTGGATCCATGTAGGTCACTTTTAATCCTTCCTACAATATTTTTTTCCAAGTCAAACCACTTATAATATATGATTTTAATTTCAAACACACCCAAAGCAGACATGTTTCATGCCATCAGTTGACCTGCACACCCATTATGACTACCAGCAAATGTAACGAGAGTTGATTGCAATTGCCATGGTCCCTATAGATAAAAAATGATATATGTTCTCACACTTTGTGCCATAATAATTGTGCTTTTAAATTACATACTAATTTAGTTTTTTATATTTGATCTCACACAACATATTTCAATTCTCAAACCCTGTCAGTTTGTTGGTGATTTCTCAAATGTCAACAGAGTGGATTCCACCATCATAAAGTGTGACAGCCTGAAAAGTTTTAAGAATATTTTCATATGTGATGTAACACTTTAGAATATTATTGGAGTACTAATGTCACAATAGAAAATACATATAGTGTGTAGTGAAGAATAATGACTAATAAATTATAGAATTTATTTTATTACGTAAATTACAATATCTGAAGGATTATATTTTTAAATATAAGATTTAATAAATTAATTAAGGAGTTAGGAAACTGCGCACAGAGGGGAAATAAGAAAGGATAAGGTCAAGAAGTGTCACAGGAGCATTTGTGTCCAAGAAGGTGATTTACCCGCATAAGGAAATGCATACAAGGTGAACCGTTAGATGATGGAATCAGGTGAATGGTAGATCATTAGATGAAGGCAGTAGACGTTCTCTAGAATAAGGGATGTTTGTCATTAGATTAAATGGTCAAGAAGAATGGATAGATGATCTAAAGTCACGTACAATACATTTTATTTTTAGGCAGACAAAAGATTGTCCATTGCTTCACAAAAGGGTTGGAGTCCGTGTATGTGTGTATCCACGAATGGGACGATGTCATTTTGGTGAAGGGATGTTTAATGGAGGAACAAATGAAATGAAAATTATTGGACAAAGCCAAGGAATAATTGAGATCAAAGATGGAGAAAGATACGAAGGAGGAGAATTAAATATTTCATGCAAGACACATGCTCATTTTAAATAAGGATGCAGGAGGAAGAAGTATCGTTTGATTGAATTAGAGGATGAAAAGTGAATCGTTGGATTTAAAAAAGATGCTTCCGTGGAAAGAAAAGATGGTGAACGGAGAGGGTTACGTAAAAATAAAAGTAAACATCATTGTTTTATGTTAAAAAAGCATATCCACAAAAGCGAATGCGTCCACGGTAGAGAAGGAAACGCCTCTATGTCTTTTTTTTATGTGAAGTAGTGGGAGTTATTTTCAAAACTTTGAAATAGAGTGTAAAAGTTTCACCTTTACTAAATCAATTCCTTTTTTTATTCTAAGGCAAGTAAACAGTGGAAAAAAAGTTGGATATTACAGACTCTAGGTAAGTGATGTTGCATACATTTGGCTTTTGGCCTGAATCACGAAGACACTAGGATTATTTTGATATTTATAGCTATTAAGTTGTGATTATATTGACTAATTATATGATGCTCGAAGATATGTTACATTGTTTGATAGTGTATCTTGCTCTATTTGTGATTTATGAGGATATGTTATAGTGTTGGATGATATGCTATGTTTCATTGACTCAAAAATGTGTTGTCATGTTATGTTTACTTCGAAAATATGTTATAAGGGCTATGTTTCATTGTCTTGAGGATGTGATATGATGTTGTGGCATAGTCAGGTGATAGGTTAAGATACACATATGTTTCATTGGTTTTCATGCATCATATTTTTCAAGAAAATAACAAAAATGATTTACATGCATATGTTTTCATGTAAGAAAGACAAAAACAGAATTAAGGTATGTAAAGAAGACACAAGAGGTCAAGGTCATGCTTTTCCAAAGGTTGGACCTATGGGAGATAAGCTCATTAGTCTAGTTATGCAAGGATTTGGTCGAAGTTCACTAGGTCGTCACACATTGAGTGCGTGACAACTAATGGAGGTCTCATGGAATTGAAACTGTCTCGTTGAAGTTCACTAGATGTAAGTGGTGTGTGTCCCTTAGTTGTGCCTACTCTTCCCGGGGTATGAGTTGGCCTAAGTTCACCACTCTTCCCATAGATAGTTTTTCCATGATGATAAACTGTAAAATGAAAGAAATGAAAGAAACATGAAACAAATGATTTTACAAAAATTGCGTATCATATTCATGTCATATTTATGGATCTTTCACTAAATAGGTGAGCTTTGTGATGTGGGTGAGGATGACATTGATGATATACCTAACGATGGAAATGAATAAAATTTGCGGTTGATGGAGAATTCTCGTGGTCGAAGCTAAGGCGCTGTTTAAGCGAAATTGACCTGTGAGTGAGGATTTGAGGAAAACGAATTTAAAAAGGACATTTTATTTTAATTTTATTTTCTTAATATGTTTGTATTTAAGTTAAAATATTTTGTAAATATTTATATTTATGTTGAGATTTATTACATTTGAATTTAAATAAGATTTCTTCAAGACTATTGTTGTATAGTTTCAAAGACATGATTTTTATGAATGGATTTTAAAAAAAAAAATGACAAGAAAAAGAATTTAAGCTACGGGGCGTTACACAAAATACTTTTAAAAACCATGTCACGCAATGCAGTGCATAATGTATAAATTCAAAACCTTTTTGGTGACCTTTCTTGATGTTCCACAAATTCCCTCCATTCCCAATCAAGCCTAGAGAGTTTCTAACCATAATTTTAATGTTTCTTTTGTGGGTGTTTATGGAGAAAATAGTAATATAAAAATCCATTACATTCATCAAGCATCCTAATATGGCCTAGAGTTATTTAAAATAAGACATAAGTGGAGATTCAAGCATAAGATTAAGAGAATTATGAAGTTCTCTCAAAACTGACGACAATCTGATCACCGAGCAATATGTGGCTTTTTTGGCAGCCTATACGAATCTATATTGAAATAGTTTCTTCACAACGATTGTAGGAGACATCTTAAGCTTTCTAAGATGGGGTCTTTCATATCAATTGAAGACGATTTGCTATGTCAACAAAGTCTGGATTAGAGAGTTTTGTTTAGCAACTGAAGTCTTTTTTTCTCACTCAGACTTTAAGCCCAAATCCACTTGAAGAAGGGCTTTGAAGATTAAATCAATTGGTTCTTTTCTTCATTCAAGACTAAGGACTTAAGAGAGGGAGCTTAGTTTCATTTTATGGTTTTATTTGGGTCATTTGGATGTAACAAACTAATGTTATGTTTGTGTTGCTCTCAGATTAGTTTAGTGGCTGAGAGCATATTTTTGTTGTTCTTTTAAATTGGTCAATTTTGTAATTTATCTTTTAAGGACAAGCCTTGTAACAACCCGGATTTTCATAAGTCGTTAAAATGCATAAAAATTTAAAATTTTCTGCTTAAAGCAAAACATATCAGAGTACGTCTAACCGGATCGCTACTGACTCTTTCTTTAAACTCGTTATGAAAACCAATTGATAAAATGTGTGAAAGCGTTATAAAATAAATCATCGTAAAACATGGCGGAAGCGTATTTAAATCGTTTAAAAGAAATCTAAACAATGGAGTATAATACAATAATTTAATGTGATTACAATCGTTTACTTATTCTTTTCTTTGCCTGGTCAGCCCCGAGTCTCGCGCGTGCCAATCATCCATCCTTGCTTCATTATGTGGGTATCATTTATTTATTATCTGTTCATTATTGTACCTACACCACAAGTAACTGTAAGCCTAAAGGCTTAGTAAGGAAATGGGGAAAAACAATTATGCATATCTCTCTCTTTAATTCTTATTGGAATGGGGCCACCCACACCAACTCTTTTATTACATTCATGGGTTCTTGGTTCTTTACTCGTACTTCGAGCTGGAGATTGGAGGTTGTCCTTTGAGATGGCCTAGTTGATCGGCTTCTAACCTCCTGTGCGCAAGCTAGTCCCTTTCTCGACTAGGTGAGGGTGTATCCTAGTTGCTAGGCTAGATCCGGACTACCCATCACCCCAACTCCCTGGTCCTCCCCTTTCTGGCGGATCCCACCTTCAAGGTTCCTCCCCTTCTGGCGTATCCCGCCTTTAGAGTTTCTGCCCTTTCGGCGTATCCCGCCGAAGGGTTTCTTCAGTGATGGGCGTATCCCGCCCATCCCGAACATTCTTTTCTTAGCATTCGTCCCCTTTTTGGCGTATCCTGCCTTCAAGGGTCCTCCCCTTCTGACGCATCCCAGCTTTAGGGTTTCTTCCCTTCTCACGTATCCCGCCGGAAGGTTTCTTTGGTGATGGGCATATCCCGCCCATCCCGAACATTCTTGTTCTTAGCATTTTTCCTCACTCATGCATGCGTGAATACCACCCCAAAGTGGCACTCCCTACGGGTTTCTATTAACGTGATACATAGTGCATTATAACGTATGTTAACGAAAATTGAAATGCGCATTGAAGTAAAAGTACTATAATTGAACTTGCGAATATAATGGATCACTATAATTGAAAGCATACATAGATACAAGGAACAATTATGATATCAAATTGAACAAGATGAGACAATAAAGTAACATAAGACAAATTTTAATTTAACTAAACATGCTTAACATGCTGTAGACAACGAATAACGGAGACATGCTTATAAATTGAAAATCCTTATTCTAATTGGTTAAGCATACTTTTATTTTAATTAGTCAAACATGCTATATTTAACAGTCTAGTTATTATCCTAGTTAATTACATGCTCAACAAATTAGTTAACTTACTCAAGGTTTAGTCATCGATTAAACATGCTTGAATAGATTAACATGCGGACATGCTCAACTAATTCAACATACTAATTACTAAACATGCTCAAGGATTGACTATTTATTACACAATTAGTTAAACATGCTCGTATTACTTAATAAGAGTAAACTAACATATTCAGGTAGAATTACAATTATTATGCTAAGTAGTTATCCTAATCAATTTACATGCTCAGATTACGTACTTCTATCGTTGTTAACTAGTCATCGTGGATTGATTGATTATTGCAGTAAACATGCTCGGACTAATTATTAATGGAACACTCATTAAGTTAATTAACATACTTGAGGATTAACTTACACAACTAGTTAAGTATGCACGAATTAGCTATTTCACGACTATTAAGTTAGTTAATAAAGTAAACATGCTCAATCAAATAAACATGACATAACTTAGATCTATGGTTATTATCTTAGTTAGTTAACGTGCTCAATGATGTGATTAACAATTGAATTAGACAACGGGTTACTTAAACATGCTCAAATAGAATCACCATTATTATTCTAGCTAATTATCCTAATTAAATTGCATGCTTATTATCACAAGTACTAATACTAGGTTATGAAAGTAAAACAAACCAATGGCAGCAAAACAATGATGAAATACATAGCAGCTTGAAATTAATAACTAAACAGAAATTAAACTATAAAGAACAACTCATAATATTGTCTTTGCACTTAACTCATCTATCTCGTTCATTATCTAAGCATTTCTCGTTCATCAATTGTCTATTACTTGTTCATCCATTATTTAAGCCTTTATAACAGAACTAACAATATCACTTAATAGTAAAGAATACTAACATTGAGTAATAGCAGTCATATTAACCAAGCAATATCACAAAGCTAACAATAATCTACCCTATCAATCCAAGGAAATAACGACAGAATATCATTCAAAGAACACAATACTTCTCACGCACGCTACTTGTGATGTAGGGCCTCCAAATGGCCAAGACACACCCTAGTTCCTTACTTTGAATTTTATCGCGCGTTCGTACTTTGTCGTTATTTCTCTTCTTCTTTTTAATACCTTCACAAATTAATACCAATTATCAATATTTCCTTATCTTATCAAAGCGGCAACTTTCCAATCAACAGAGTAGTTCATGAGCATCCAACAATTGATCCAATAGATTGATCCCATTCACAAAAATCTAGAACTAAATCCAACAGAGGCAGTAGCTAAACTAATATCAACAGAGCACAACCAAATGAGTACACAAACCCATGACCCAAATCTAACATATAGATGCTTTTCAGAATCAGCCATCAGAGTGTAGAAATATACATTCCAGGACGCTATTCCAAGTGACAGAATATTGACCTCTTCAACTTGAACTATCGGTTTATTCCAAAGAATACAACATATGTCTCACGTTTACATCAATCCAATTCATTATCAGAGAGAAATTACTAAAAATCTTATTCTTATCATCAAACAACTTAACATAAAAGTCAAACTCCATCCAAAAACATAATCAACACACCAAAACAGTCAAGGAGAAATCCTTTCTAACAAGCAGGGGACTCACGACTCAACACATCCGAAGCACAGCTCCCTCCTTTCCCATTTCTTCTTGGTCATGCACAACTTCCCCTCACTGACTTCAACTCTCAGCTCTAGCTCTCCAAATAGTTGTTTTGCCAGTCATCTCCAGAAGCTCAGAACACCCAAGCGACTCCTCTCTGCTAGAACATTGTTCTCACTTCTATCTCTCCCTCTATCTAAACCTCCCTCTCAGCCACCAGCTCAAAGCGGCCACACTCCCATATCATGTCTCCTCTCTGTATATCAACACCAGAGAGGAGACACTCTCTCTGTCACCACCTAGAAGAAAAGCATGCCCGACAGTCCTTGCTCGAATCCCTTCAGCTTTTCAGAGGTGTTCCCCATGCTCCACTGCTGTCGATTTCATCCAGAGCCTGAACTAGGGCAGAAAACCGGTTCAAATGGAACCACAAGCTAGACCATGGCCTTCAGCCGGTCCAGCCCGAACCATTAGCCCAGCTGCTCCCTCGCGAAACCACCAACCGAACGCCCCTACCCTTGGAAGAAAATCGCCGACTTCGTCCCCTGCAACACCTCCAGCCAACGACCAATGAGCCGAAATGCAGAGGAGGAGAAAAACCCAACCTACATACCTTCGATTTGTCGCTGAAAATTGCCATGGCCGAAGCTCCGATTCGTCCTTCCGATGAAGCCATAGCTGCACCTGCGTAAGCTCGCTGCCTACAGTCGCTCGCTGGAGTCCGCCTCGTCACTGTACGCTCCGTCGCTTCTCCCTCTCCCTCTTTCTTCTCTCCTCTCCCTCTCATTCGGGTCCTTCTCTCATCAGGCTACTCTTCTTCGAATGAATGGCCAGAGGCCAAATGAATATCTCCTCTTTTAATGTCTAGCCGAGCCCATTACGCGTGAACCGGTTCATGCCTTCCCTTTCCCTTTATTTCAACTCTTTAATCCATTAAACCTTCACTTTATTAAATCCCAAATAATCCAAATTAAATCTTCCACTAATTCTCCTTTTAATTTGAAATAAATCTAATTAATCCCAAATGTTATAATTTAATCAATTGAATTAATATTTATTTTCATTATATTAATTTTCATAAATTATAATTTAACATATACATCCTCGGTAATACCCCGATAAATCCAACTACCCCTAATTAATTTTCAATTATTCTTAATAAATTTCGATATAAAAATTCAGGGTATTACAACCCTAATTAAAGAGATATTTAAACTCTCTCTAAGGTCTGCCCAAGGGAGATTATTATCAGCTCAAAGTTATCCTTTTCAAAGGTTGGAGTTCCCTCCACTTCAACTAAACCCTTTTGGTGTTCACTAATCGGTTTTTGTGTCAAAAATTGGTT
Organism: Begonia loranthoides; assembly: GCA_022433065.1. Taxonomy (NCBI): domain Eukaryota; kingdom Viridiplantae; phylum Streptophyta; class Magnoliopsida; order Cucurbitales; family Begoniaceae; genus Begonia; species Begonia loranthoides. The sequence continues at coordinate 26,475,212 of CM039484.1, forward strand.
TCTCCGTGTTTCTTGTGAACTTTTGGTGAATCCTCTTAAAAGTATTCATTTTATGGTTTTATTTGCGGTTGATGGAGAATTCTCATGGTCGAAGCTAAGACATTGTTAAAGCAAAATTGCCTTATGGGTGAGGATTTGTGGAAAACAAATTTAAAATGGACATTTTATTTTAATTGCATTTTCTTAATATATTTGGATTTAAGTTAAAATATTTTGCGAATATTTATATTTATGTTGGATTTATTATGTTTGAATTTAAATAAAATTTCTTTAAGATTTTTATTTTATAGTTTTAAAGACATGAGTTTTATGAATGAATTTTAAAAAAACGACAAGAAAAAGAATTTACGCTACAGGATGTTACACAAAATACTTTTAAAAATCATGTCACACAATACAGTGCATTAAGTATAAAATCGCTACTTTTTTGGCGACCTTTCTTATCGACCAGAGCTACAACCTTATGTATCGATTCGAAATCCTCAAAATTGTCTGAGCCTATAACACGAAAATATGAATTTCCCATTAGCAAAATAATCAAGAAGGGTGTAAGGGTCCTAAACCGAGATTATGAACCCAAACAAGGAGAATTTGTGAAAAATTGTATGCGGAATCATATCTGCCAACGCAGAACAGTGCACCCATGAATGAAACACAGTGCATCCGTAGAAGCTCCTAGGATTATGAATCCAAACAGGTAGAATTTGTGAAACATTGTATGTGGAATGGCATCCACAGACGCTGAACAATGCATCCTTGAATGTAGAATAATGCATCCATGGATGCAAAATAGTGCATCCAAGGAAGCTTGAGCTTCCACAGAAGCCTAAACTTTCACGGACATGTGCAGAGCATGTGCGCCCGTAGAAATTTCATTCTCCCCAAAAAGCCTAAACTTCTACAAACATGTGTGGTGCACGTCCGCTCTGTTGGAACCTACACTTTCGCTGACGCGAATGTTTCCATGACATTGCCTTATGCAAATATGAGTTTTCGTGTCCATGGAAAATTTCCAGCAAAAGACACTGTGAGGAAAAAGAAAATTCCTCGATCACCGGTTTTTGCCTCCATTCGACCTTAACATTTTCACAGAGACTTTTGGATTCGGGCTTCCAAGCTCGAATCTGAATTCAACATCCAACCTAGATTCTCAATTCGAAATAACTTTAAATAAAGGACTTACCCTTCAAGTCCCTTCACAAAAAAATTGTAGGTTGGCACTTCCAGAATATGATTCTACACCTGAAATCTTTCCTTGTAACCTCAGTTTTTTTCATTCTTTACCCCTCGTTAGTGGTTGTACTAGGGATTAAGGGTTTCCTTTCTCCTTTTAGTATCGAGACTTATTCTTATTTAATATTTTAAATAAAAATATGTATAATAATATGTAAAACACATATTATACATATACCAAAGAACCCAAATTTTTACTGGTTCGATTAATTGACCAAAAATTTATACGTGGCTGCTACGTGACAAATTAGTCAACCCCAAACACTTTGATCGAAAACAACGCTAAAAATTTTACACTTGGAATTTTATCTACTTAAAAGTTTGTGGTTCTTACAATTTTGTTCTTTGATTTTAGTCCAAAACGCATTGTACTAGATAGAGAGGAGAACTCTACTTATAAACTATGCATTTTCTACTCTCTCAGGCAATATGAGTTTTTGCACCACCACTTATATGGATTGGATTTACACTTGGGTCATCCTTGCCTTTACAGGGTGAACTACTATAATCTTCGCCCCTTAGGGCCCGACGTCATCGTCAGCCATACTTTTGGTTAGGTTTTGTCTCTGATACCATTTGTAATATCTTCAATCCTCCTAGTACAATATTGTTCGTTTTGGGCTGAAATCTTCATGGTTTTGTTATTGAGTTTAAGCCCAAATCACGTTATACTAGGTCGGGAGAGAACTCTATTTATAAACTATGCATTTTTCCACTCTCTCAAGCAATGTGAGATTGTACACCCCACTGGTATAGACTGGACTCATACTTAGTGTCAAGACCTGGAGTCGGACCTAACAGAACCGCCAGGTCAGGCGACCCGATCCTCATGGAGGACCCGATCACCTAGCCCAAGGCGTAGATTTTAACGGAAGATTTTTATAAATTTAGCGTGGCCCAAGAGTTATGGGCTTAGGTTCATATAGTGATCACGAGAATAAATTGTGCATAAAAATAAATAATCCAAAGTACTATACAACAAATTCATCCAACAGTTATAGGTTTACAGACCAAGTAATTAATATCCTCACCAAATAATAGTTTAAACACTCTAAGTGGAAATAGAATTAAATGAAACACTTTGACTCTGAGTCTTTAGCCGCTCTTACCTTTACCTGGATTGGGAGGGGTCGTTTGGGTTGAGTGACTAACTTAGTAAGGATATCTAGACTAGAAGCAATGCATGAGGAAAACTGGTCTTTCTCATCTTTTAGAAAACAATGTCATGCTTCTCTTTTACAATACATGGATTTTAACTCAAAAACTCTTTATCATTTCATAAAGTAGGCCCAAGGCCGTCGATAAGCCTTTTGTCAAAAACATATTGTATACGTAGAAATCTATACCTCGAAAATATGTCAACACTATTTTCCGATCCAAAAATGTTATCAGTGAAAAAGGATAGTCACTCAAGGACCCATCCGACGCTCATCAAAGAATAGGTGGTCATCTGTCAATAGCAACACATCATGAGGCAGAGGAAATAGAAATGCGGTGATCCAGAGATCCAACACTTCACCCAAGTTGTCGGCGAGCTAAAGCTCCGCTACGACACATCCCGTACAATCAAATAAACGGATAAGGTTGCTGGTGACGAATTGCTCCTCAACTAGCTACCAACAAGTTCCAAATTGATGAGGGTTGCCAATAAGTGGAGCTATGAGCCGTCACACCACCTGTCAAATGGAATAGTACTAGGATAGCAAAACTCAGCGACAAACGACCTTCTGATCCGTGTGACTAAAACCTTGGCTAGGTTCTAGGACTCGAAACCCAAGGATGCATCATCACCGCTCCATCTCCATTTCGACTTCTAGGGCTCGAAACTTGAGGACATGTCACCAATGTCTCATCCTCATTTCGCATGTACAAACAATCAACCTCCATGCAATAGAAGGTTTCACGAGATAGCCTCGTGATGCTTTAGCATCGGAGTGCTCAAAGCATCAAGAGGATTCATCCTCCCAACATATCCACAGATAACAAAAACAGAATACCATGAACAGAAACTAAACGCGAGACATACATATACGTAGAGGTGGCTAACGACCCGAGGCGAGCCGGCCGAGCCTGAAAAAGTTTGGCTAGTCGAGCTTGCCGAGCTTAACGAGCCGAGCCTAACGAGCCTGCCGAGCCTAACGAGCCTGCCGAGCCTAACGAGTCAAGCCTAACGAGCCGACCGAGCCTAATGAGCTACAAGCCGAGCCTGACGAGCCAAATATACATAAATAATAATATCTTATATAAATATATTACAAATTATTTTCAATATTATACAATTTAAAACTATAATAAACATTTATTATTATAATGTAAAAATACTATAATTAATAATTTAATTGAATAAATATTTTTATTGAATTGAATAAATATTTTTATTACGATTTTAAAATGAAAATGAAAATTACAATTTCAAATTTAAATAAAAATTTAAATTACAATTTCAAAGCACAACTTACAAGATAAAGAAAATATATGAAAATGAAAATTACAATTTCAAATTTAAATAAAAATTTAGTCTTCGACATCCAAAATTTTGAATTCTTCAACTATGTCATCCTCTCGTTGTTGATCTCTTGTCACAACGTCGTTCCAATCCTTCATGCAAATGAGTGCCTCAATGATTTCTGGTGCAAGTCTTCCTCGTTTATTATCGTACACACATCCACCTGCACTAAAAGCAGACTCCGATGCTACTGTAGAGACCGGAGGTGTTAGTAGATCACATGTCATTCTAGAAAGAATAGGAAATGAAATAGAGTTGACTCTCCACCAAGCCAAAATATCAAAATCTTCGGGACGAGAAATGTTATGGTAGGTGTTAAGATAAATATCGAGTTCATTTATTTGTGAATTATAAGAATGAACATTGCTATCTATTTGCTTAAATATATCATCCATAAAATCATGTGGATCTCCACCACAAGCACCACTACTAGAACTAGCATGCATATGTGAAGAAGGAATTGAACGATTATTAGAATATTTAAATTTATAAGAAGAAAATAAATTATCAATTTCATTTTTTAATTGAGCACCATTAATTGAAGAAAAAGTACCTAAATTAGAAGAAATTCTATCGAGTTCATTTTTTAATTGAGCACCATTAGCAACAGTCACGGGACCGTTGCCAATGCCAAACCTCTGAAGACCGTTGCTTCTCTGTGAGAGCTTCTCACAGAGAAGCAATCTGTGAGAGCTTCTCACAGAGAACTTCTCTGAGAAAAGCAAGTTGCCAACAGTCTGTGAGAACTTCTCACAGATCTGAGGCTTTCGGTTCCCGCGACGGGGCTCAGAACAAAGGCTCGGTAGCGAGAGCTGCGGGTGGTCGGCAGATCTTCAATCGCGTGTTAGTGGGCATTTTCGTTTGAGGGTATCTCGAGCTAGGAAGTCGACCATGGAAGTCGCCAGCTTTCTTCGTGCATTCGCCTTCGGGAATCGGGATTCTCAAGGGGGCCAGGAGATTGGCGGGCGCCGGCAGGCTCGCCGAGTTCTTGCCTTCGTCACTCGCCAATCGCCAGGGACAGGGGACGCCTGGACGGTTGCCGACTGCCGACTTTGCCATCGTCTGCAAACTGCGAAGCGCCAAGGGTGAGGGAACGCCGAAGTTCGGCGTTCGGCCCGGCCAGGAGATTGGCGGGCTGGCTCTCGAGCCCGGGTTTTTAGGCTCTGCTCAGCCCGCCTAACTGGCCCGGGCCGAGCCAGCCTGCCCGTTAGCCACTTCTACATACACGTAAAAACATACGTGCTGTCAAGACAGTTCCTATCGGGTTTTCAAGTGTGCTATCCCACATAATATTGGTTTTGAAAACATGATGTAATGCAGTGCAAAAGGTATAGAAATTCATACCTTTACGGTGTTTTCTCTTATTACTCGGAGCAACCGTCTCCTTAGGAATTGTCTCACAATCTCTGAAATCGTCCAAACCTAATAAACATGTCAGACATACGATAATTTTCATCAATTAATGATGTGCCCCAAAATGCAAGGAGGCAATTCAATTCTCGATCCAATCGGCTAGGGCAATAATCTGTAAACTTTTAATGAAATGATAATAACTCCCAACGTATATAACCAATTGGTTTCAATTTTGGAGGGCAGTTAGAGAAGACAAAGAAACTATGGCCCTCCAAAAATCACACTTAAACTAGTAGTACAAACGAAGATATGGCCGAAATGCAAAGCAGTTCGGAAATCACAACCAAAAATAGATTACGACCCACCTGAATGTTAAATCAATAACTCATGAACTTCAAGTCCAATTGACATCAAAATTATACCAATGTTTTTGTATTCCAGAGGGGATTACTCCCTTAAAATTTCAGGTTCAAATTCGGAATATCAACTGAGCTATGATTGAAACAAAATTGTTACTCGGAAGGCGGAGTGCATAAACAGATTGCTAACTCTTATGAAATCAATCACAACTCATTTATAAATCCAAGTTAAGAACTTCTAATAAGCATTTCACCATAACAGATAGCATAAGCTCTTAAACTCATAAAACAGCAAAGTATTAAAGGAAAATCAGCCAGAAAACAGAGTACCAAGTTGTCTGCGCACCCTCACTCGGCCGAGCATGGCGATTTGATTCGGCTCCTTCACAAAGAACCTTCCCACCTTGGTTTTGACTCGTTCTTTTATCTCCTCATGTCAAAGGCCACCCTCAACTGAAAATGGTGGAGAAGATAGCGCCAACTCCTTCTCAAGAATGATGAAGAACGGATGAAGGAGTTGGTTGTGGTGTAGGATTTGCTTGGAGCTAATAGAACACCGAAATGGAAAGAGCACCAACTCTTCACGGGTTTGCACAGTAAATATGAGGAAATCAAAACTAAAGATTGTGGTTCATTAGAGAGGACTAAATACCCCTCTAATGAGCATTACAAGAAATTTATGTATTTGCTCAAGTTCTCAAAATTGGGCATGAGGGGCTCGGTTTACATGCAAACCGAGCACCTCGAATCATATGATAACAAAATGAACTAAAAACCATCAAAATAAATCCTAATCAACATATAATCATCCAATAACAACTAAAGTAATGATTTGAAGTAGAAAATTCAATATGATGTTTTTTAATCAACCTTGTTGTCTTGGATCCAAGTGAATTCCTCCAAGCCGAGAAAATGCTAGCCGAGTCGATTGAGAATTGCAAAGCTCCACAAGAAACATATTGATTGATTTCCAATTTCTCCAAGCACGGATACGTCCTCAAGTTTTCTTAACGTAGCATTTCCTACAAAACAATAACTCATTAGATAATTAGTGTACTTCATGGCACAAGGTCACATGATAGGGTTTTCGGGGCACATCAATTAATCTCGAGGAATAAGTGGATGGACCCTATACTGGGACTATGAACCCAACCAGTGTGTAATCAACTTAGGTATATGTGATTTGGCACTGTGCGGTCAAAAAACGACTATTTTGGGACAATCTTTCCCCTCGTCAGTCGACCAGTTTCACTTCTGGTCGACCAGAATCGTCCTCCAGCGCAATTTCTTCTCAAAAAACGCACCATTTTTTTCATTTTTTTCGCCTCAAATAGACAAATACTCCTACCTAGACTTCAAATAAACCAATATAATCTAGAGAGGTCCCTCATATTTGATTTTTAAGCTCGAGTTCGAGGTCTAAATTTCTGAAACTTCAAACCCTAAATCGGAGGGGAAAAAACTCACTGTTTTACAAACCGTCTTTACAAGAGTTGTTTGCCTCAACATCGTGAATGCGAATCCAAGGTTGAAAACTTGCGATTTTCTGATTTGGTCTTCAGCTTCTCCTCTCGCGTTAGCACTCGCCTGTAATAAAGAGAAGAGGAATCATGCTCTTCACTCCTCCTTATTTCTTTTATTTAAAATTTTCTTTTTATTTTATTTTATATATTAAATAAATTCAATTCAATTTTTGATTAGTTCTCTTTAATCAAAATAATTCACTAATTTCATTTCATCAGTTAATTTATCACTTGGTAATATCTCATTTTACCAATTTTAACTAATTAACCGAGAATTTGATGTGGCCGCTACGCGACAAATTAAGTCAACTTTTCAATACCTTAACTGATTTTAACGAAAAAAATTTACATATAAAATTAATTTTTTTAAAAATTCACAAATTTTACACTTAGAGTTATTATTGTCGTGACAAAGTAGGCTGTAACATGACAGCTACTTTCCATAAAAATGGAGAACTGTTGCCTTCAAGAGAAATACTCTTTGTTTTTGAATGGGGATAACTTAGAAATGGTTCAATTGGGTGTCGATGGGTAAGTTAAGGGTCGCCTACGAGACCAAAATATGGGAAAGGCTGTTTCAACTCCGCTTAAAATCCATACCATTTTGCAGAAAGCAGAACATTATACGAGGCGAGGTAACTTTTTATCCTTGTGCTAAAGTTTAATGCCACGAGACATGAACGTTGACTTTGGACTGAAACCTGCATCATTTGAACTAAAGTTACTCGTATTAAACCATTCAACTCAAATTTGTAAGAAATAACAGTTATTATGTTATTTATTTGGATTTAGCCAATTAATACTTCCATTCTCATATTATAGCTGCTTAACAGCGCATGGACTTGATATTTGACCCCTCTCTGTCCTTGTGTGGTATCTGGGAAAATGTTAGGTCTATCTTCAACAATTTCCAGGCTGCACAAGTCTACATCTTGTTGAAAACCCATTCAGTCTGATGACATTTATGGAATATCAAGACAAAAAAAATCATCATTAAATGAATACTATGTAATGTACAATGAATTAATCCTATGACAGTTGGCCTCAGCCTCTAATATGGAAGGCCAGCATCGGAAAAAAATTGAAATATAATCATCCCCCATGAAAGAAAACAATAAAAAGCAGCGGGGCAAAGCCTAAATTCCCGATCGAGAATCAATACGGAAAACTACCCGTCATTCGAATATGTTGGAGAGTGTTGGAAAGACCATATTTATTGACTGCATTATGACCAGCTCTAAATCCCATTCCGTAAACAGAAGACATGTCTGATTCGATCTGGTGTTTAAAGAACTCACCCAGTTTTCTCTCGAATTGTGGTCTTGAATGCTTTTTTAGCGCAGAAGACGAAGAAGACGAGGTTGAAGCTCCATTGATGCGCGATGTAAGCTCGGCATTCAACCACATGTGTGCTAGAACCTGACAGATTCCTTCTTCAACTTCTTGACTCAGATTTCCAAAACCTTATAAAATACCAAATCATCAGACAATTTGGATAGTGAGCTGATTTTTAATCAATTTTATGTTGTGGAATAGAAAAATACCGTTAAGTCGCAGCCATGCATGCATAAGTTCGTGGGCTAGGATCGACCCAGTGAGCAACCTGATAAAAAAAATATCATAATCTTTATTTTTATCTTAGTTTCTAATCAAATTCTCAGTTTCATCTTTGTTAATCATACCTTGGGAAACCATACAGAACAAGAATTGCAGTGACCTCGCACTGCCGCTTTACTTTGTACGGCTCTGTTATCATGTCCATAGCTCTGTTTCCGAGCCCAAACTTAGGCCGTCTTGAGACCTGCAACTTTCAGGGTCAGAGAGAGAGAGAGAGAGATTAAATCAGAAAATTTGCACAAACTCTTACAGATTTGATCATTTGTTCTTCCGATAAACAGAGCCCTCTTGTCTCAGGTACTCGATGATAACCCTGATCAAAATAGGGAAACCGTTTAATTTTAAAAACTCGATGGAAAACAACTCGTTTTTTAAGAATCAATTCTTACGTTCTTTTCTCCATCACGAGCTTCATTCAATGCTTGCTTTTCAACCAAAAGCAATGGCACTTCCTGCTCCACCTTCATATTTAAACCTTCATAGAATTCTAGAATCTGAATGTAAAGAGGTTGACATTCTCTCGTGTCCATAATTGCCGAGTCTAGACACTCGAGACAAAGCTTTCGACCATCGTCCAAGGCCACATATCCCGTCTCGTGTGGCTACAAACAATAAAACATTTCAAAAATTTATCAGAAATCACTGAAACTCAAATAATTTCTTCAAATTAAGTTTAAACATCTCTTCAACTTCGTTAAGCCCGACCTCCATTCGCTCACAGCTGCAACAGCGAGAAGTGGAATCATATTCGTGACAAGGGCAGTATTTCTGAACCCAAAACGGATGCGCCCTATATTCAATAAGACCAGCAGGATTTGTTGGAATCTGTCACAAGTTGTATGTCCCAAAAAACAATATCAACTGACATTGAGTAATCCATTTGATGAAGGAAAACAAATCAAACAACGTGAGGATATCAAGGACGATTAAGTTATGACAAGAAAAATCGTACAAAGTGCTTGCAAACATCGCATTTCGGGTGGTAGCTCTCCTTGTAGCAAGATTTGTGGTATGGATAATTTCCGGAAGTAGAGAACTACATGAGGAAATTTGCATCAGCTTAGAAGAATAGAAACTCTTTGTATTCAAACAATTTTCTAGTGGGTAGCTTCTACCTCATAGTCCGAAATTGGCTGGTTACAAGCTCGGCATCGGAAACATTCAGGATGCCATATTGCATTCAGGCAATTCAAATATCGCCCGTAACCAATGTCACCATTGCAGCCAGCACATGGCCTGCATAGAAATACTACACGATCATTTTTCTTTTCATATTTCAAGATATTGGCCCTCAATTTTCTGTTTGTTTTGTCTTCACCCTCAAGTCAAGAATAAATACTTCAATCAATCCGAAATTAATTACCTGGATACCCCCATTGGGAAGTAGATCGGGAAAGGTTGATATATATTTCCATTTACATGTCGAGGAGGAGGAGATTCCACAGTCATGCTTTCTTGCATTGCTCTAGCAAGTAGTTCATCTTCTTCCAGTTGAGAATGGTTATCTGTACAAATGAATTCAAACAAATGGTGTCAAATTGTAATATAAGTCAAGTAGCTATAGTTGATTTGTCGACAATCGTTGAACTCACCAGCAGCGTTTTTTCCCTTTCGATTTTCTTCCAAGAGAGAAAGTGCAATAGCACGATCGATATCTTCATTCTCATTCTCTGAACATAGATCCTACGTTCAATTTTACAACAATAATGTCAAGCGAGATCATAAGAGATTGGAACAGCTTCAAATTACAAGCAAGGCAAGGACTTCGCCAAAAACGAAAAAACACCATTCCTAATCTTAGCTGAATTTCGAAGTTATGTGAATATTAACAGAAGTTTTCTAACTGAAACAAGTATATTGACTTTCTCTTAAAAAAGAAAGAGACTTGAACTCAAATCGCTGAAGCGAAATCGATGAAGCACCTCAGAACCAGAAGGCACGCAAGAATTCGGATCCTCCTCGTGCCGTGATGGATAATGGTCTCGTGGGGTTTTAAGGCTGGAGCCAGCTTTTAAAATTTTGCTAAGCCAACCCATAATCCCCAAAAATGATCTGCACAAAAGCCTATCTTATACTTCCCTGAAAAGAAGGGAAAAAATCAAATTAAATCGGTCTATAAAAGGAACTCAAGCTCAACAATTCTTCATAGCATCTGACTATCCTTCAAGCATACACAGGAAAATATCAACACACATGTATAGAATCGCTCTATAACTTCACAAACAGCAACCTTTATAGCAAACTACACGCATTTAAGTTTTACAAACTGAGCACCTGAATTCATAGCAATTTCCCCACAAAAAAAATTCAAAAGCAAGAAATATGTCCCATCAGCCGCATTCAATTTCCACCCAGAATGATCAACAAATACAGCAGTTTCCACATAATCAATTAATCCACAGAAAAAAAAAGGGAATTATTTTTCAGCTCATCGTTCCAACCAGTACTTTCATGGGGAAAAAAGGAGGTAGCGAGGAAAGCGAGAGGACGATAACCTAACCTCTCACGAAAAACAATGATCGAAAGAGCTTCAGAAATGACAGAATGATCTGACGGACGGATCAAAAGAATCCTATGTTTATCAAGAGAATAAATGATTTTTACAAATTTGCGGCAAAAAAGAATTTCTCTCTCGCTTCCTCCCTGTCGCTGCCTTCCTTCTATCCTCTTCTATACAAGATGAGAAAAGGCAAATAAATTCTTACGCCACTGTACAGAGATTGTGCTAAGGAAAAGGATTTGAGTTTTCGGGGAGTTTCAAAAGTCAAAACATGAGGGAGTTTTAAATTTCAGGAAAACCCTTTTGTCGTAATCCAAAAGGAAGCGAGGTAGAAAGATCAAAACCCCTCGTTTTAGCAATTAATCATCTGATTTGAAGACCTAAAGCAACCCTTTTTAGTTTATAATCTTCGGCCAAGAACAGCGACGACAACACCATCGATTTCCTCGAAAGTTTCATCGAATTTTCTCAATTAATGTAAATATTAAACCCAAAAATAAACGAATCAAGAAAGTGGCTTTCTAGTTGGGGAAGTTGGGTTTTACAGTGAATTGCGAAAGCGATTAAAGTCAGAATCCCAGCAGAGAAAAATCAATTTAAGGAGTGTGAATGGCTCGTCAAGTCACAAAATTCAAAGGGCTGAAAATTAATTAAATCTAAGTTAATATTTTTGAGTGATTAAGGATTGCATAATTATTTTTTAATTTACTTAATATTTTTAATAAATTTATTAGATCAAATAAAAAAGATACTTTCCTATGTCACATGAAATTATTTTGCTGGTGATTCCATGATATTCATAAAGAATGCAATTATAATTAATAAAAGGATTAAGAAAAATCTATGATTTTTAAATGATATTAGTTTAAAAAATACATCTATAATTATTTTTGCTTAGTCGAATTACTTTTTCGTTCGTGAAATTCACTATAATATATTTCTAAAAATCACATGAAAATTAAAATAATAATAATAATAATAAAAGTATAGTTGTAAGATTGTAGTAAAAAAAGTAAATTATTGATTTTACCCAAGATTATGAAAGAGGAAATCAACAAATCAACCTCTGTACTATGTAACTAATAACAAATCAATCACTAAATAATTTTTGTAAATAACTTAAATACTGAACTATAGAAAATGGATGACACAAACATCACTGTTACCTGTTGAAACAAATATTACTGCGAAGACGATATCAAAACATTACTTTATGTAAATTCTAAATTTACTTCAATTTTATATTAAAATCACAATAATGGAAATAATATTACCGCAAAGACGATTCCACGAAGCTCGAGCATGGTCTTTTTGTCGTAGAAAAAATTTTCCATGTTTTTCTATTTTCCAAACATATTCTCGTCGTCAAAAACAATTCATTCCTCTCAATTTTACTATCTAGTTTTCATCACCATCTTCTCTTTGCTCTTTCTAGTCCATCGTCGTTGTCCACTCCTTATTATCAATGTCTCACTTTTCACAGAGAAAAATAATCTTTCTGCCACAGAAAGTAATCATTCTACGAGAGAACGTCGTCATTCTACAGAGAAAAGACAATGTTCCATAGGTCGAAGATTGTCATTCCGCAGTGGAACATCGTCGTTCTCCCACGGAATGTTGTCTTTTTGCTATATGACATTTCACGTACAGAAAGTAATCTTTTAAAAATATTTAGTAGAAAAAAAATATTCTGTCATGGAAAGACAATGTTTTTAACAAAAAATATAATTGTGATTTTTGCTTTGTCTATTTTCATATATTAGTGTTTAAGTAATTAGTAAAAATTATTCAGTGATTGATTTGAAATAAGTGATTTGTTAATTTCTCTCCCATGTGAACAAATAATTAAAAAAAGAAATGATAAACAATTAATGTAATCATCTAGAAATTCAAACAACTAGGTGGATTTATAAGATTTGAAAACGTGTCGTCAAAGGCTTTATTGCCTAATTATTTTGGTCACATTTGGCAAACCAATTCAAAGCTTCAATCTTATTTTATTTAATATTTCCAAATATATATTAATATATCCTACCTCGTAAAGGTGGCAAATGAGAGAGTCGGCCATAGGCCAACACAGCAAGGTCGACCAATCTAAAAGCATTCCCCTTCAATTTTTGTGGATTTCATTTTTTAAAATATAGGACAAGTTTAGTGTCAACGTAGCATTTTTAATAATCGTGCTATTAAAATAATTAACTATATAACAAATTATATTAGTATTGGGTAAATTAACGATTCAAAAATAATTTTATATAATTAAATATTCGGTGAATTACAATACTTAATTATTTTTAACATATGAAATTACATAAAAGTATATGATTGCTTTGTTAAATTTAATGTTCAAGCATATGAAATTTATTTTTTAGTCATTAAACATTAATTTATATTAAAACTATTAAATCAATATTTTTAGACTTTCTAAAAACATCTCCAAACAAGTTCTTACTTCTTAGTCTACTTGAACTTGGCTAGGCTAATTACAGAAGTTAACTCAACTAAACTCGCTATCCTAATGATTTAAACTTTTTTAATTTGGCTTAACTTTATGCATGATTAGTTAGTTATTTTATAAATAATTTACAAATGGTTCGATTTATAAATAATTTTAAAATTTGAGTAGATTATAAAATAATTAAATATATATATTTGAAATCTACTTATGATTATTGAAAATATAATAAAAATTCAATTATCAATAAGTCTACAATTTTGATCTATCGAAACTCTTCTACAAAAGTATAGGCTTTGTTGAAAAGTATTAAAATCAACACCATTATGAAAGCTTTTGTAGGATCACAATCATCTGATTCACCACTCATAATTGCTGTCTCTCACAAAAGTAATATTTTTTTCCTTTCATTTGTTTTCATTTTCAATATAAACTACAACTACAACCTAATTGAAAATTAATACAGTAATTAACCAAAAATCTCTGATCTTTAAAATTAGCAACAAATCAAATTTTAAACTAAATTTGTTAACAATAAAAATCCTGAATTACAAAAAATAAACTACAAAAAATGAATTACATAAACTTTGCAATTACATTTTCTGTTAAAAGACGTCTCCTAGAGGTCCGCGCCACTAGTAGATGTCCAATTATATCTCTCTACATGAAGGTGGATGACCGTACTTATAGTGGACGTCGGGATATACTCATTCACACAGAAGCGTACATTTGCACTAAAATGAGCAGATGTCCGTTATCTGTGAACATTAACAGAAATGACGTTTACACTTTCAAATGTATAATTTTATTCATTTTTGTATAAAGGTAGACAACGCCTATAGAGTGGACGTTTTTCAACTCCAATATATAAGTTAAAACGTGAAAGGGCGTCCGCTGCGAGCACTTCTTCTTGACCTAGGCGATTTTCGAGCAATTTTTGAGCTATTTTTGAACAACCTTTCAAGTTCTGAACCCTAAAATGACAAGTTAATTCGACCTGTCCCCGCCTACAAACATAGAAATACCTTTCACCAGAGTTCAAGACAACATTGTCCAAAAAGGTACGACAATGATATCCGACATCTATCTAATATTATCTCTAAGAGGGTAGAATTCAATGCGTTCACAGATTTTGAAATAGAAGATATATTTGAGTGCATTTCACTTGTTGGGTTGTGCAAGATAGGGAATATTATAAGAGCGGGTTGTGAAACTGTTTTAAGCAAATCTAGAGTCGTGCAATAAACTCTTAGAGCTAAAGATGTATTTTTTCATGGAGAGAGATTAGGATAACTCTGAATGAGTTAAATGAGTTGTTTGGATGCTCCACGGAAGAACCAACTAAGGAGTATTTTCACATATCCAATGACCCATATTTCATTAAACAAGGTGAATGATTGACATTGCTGCAGCAGTTGCCCTGCAATCTTGACACTGGATCTTTTTACAAGCCCAAATCTGAGATCCTAAACATCAAAGCTAGAGTCATCTATCAAGCGATAACCAACACAATTCTACCTCGTGATAGACATAGAGACCATGTCAACTACATGGATTTCTATGTGATGGAGAAGCTCGACAATAAGAAGAGATTTAACATTAGATACGTGATCATGAATCTAATGAAGGACGTCCTAAACACCATAAGGAAGAACTTCTCTTACAACTAGCTCGTTCAAAAGATTGTTGATGGTAGCAGGTTGGTGTTCTCTCCCAATGAGCTAAAAATCAATGAAAAAGACACTTGATATCTACAATCAAGTGACCTTGGCTCAGATGGGGATGGCCAAATTAGGAGCAAAGTGGGTATTCATGGGCACAGAGATTCCATCCATGTTGGCTACACAGTCTGCTTTGTCATTGGCTGCACAACCTCCTTCAGAACAGGTGGAGGATGGTATTATTTAGCCCCTCCTCAATCCTCTCACTACATGTCAATGACTTGGGAGAGGTGGAACTATATTGTAGGTTGCTTGGAGAGCTTGACTTCCTTGGTTGTAACCTATGGTAGTTGGATTAAAGGAATCAGCAGGCGAATTGAAGAGCTTCCCACCACTCAGCTATCACTCGTGGATGAGATAAGGAGGCATGTGGATCCTCTAGTAGCCCCTCCAGCAACTCCTCTAGTAGCCCCTCCAGCAACTCTTCCAATGGCCTTACCAGCAACTCCTCCAGCAGCCCCTTCAACAGCTCCTCTAGTAGCCCCACTAGCAGCTCCTCCAGCAGCCCCGTTAGCAACTCCTCCAGCTTCCAACGTTAGATCAAACAGATGCCTGTAAGTCTTTAGTTTATATGCACTTTCCATCTATGCATTAGTTTGTTGGTTTGGGCTTCCTGAATTAGATATAACAATATGTTACAATTGTGCAAATCTCTTATCATCAAGCAATCGTCCCTTCCTCCTTGCCAAAATTCAAAAGATATTGACAATAGAACCTCTATCAATTGAACTAGTTCCAGGGCTTGCTTCCCATCAAAATTGGTTGTGGTATGTCTTCAATTTGCTTTTGTGCAATGTATCAAACTTACACTTATGGTAGTCTAATGGTAGTGCTTAAACTGATTATTGCAACCTTTTGCATTGATGGAGGATTTCATGCCATTGGCTTGTGTGAATACCAAAAGGAACCTAGAGACATGTGGTATTCTTGCAGGCATTGTAGTAAGAAATGTTATCACTTAAGTGACTCACATTTTTTTTATTGTAGGGCTAATACATCTTGCTTCATGTTGTATTTTTCTTTTCAGAAAAATAATGTTTTCAAGATCACAACTCTCATCATTGCAAAGCAAAGTCAACATCTGACTCGGTGAGAATAACTTTTCATTAATATTTAATCAATGTATAAGAAGCTGATATGTTAAATAAATCTTTTAAATGCTTTCGTTTTATGCAGTGTGACACATTGAATGAGGATGAGATAATTGACGTCTAAGTGAGGGACTCACTTGTGACTCTTAGGTGGATCCATGTAAGTCACTTTTAATCCTTCATGCAATTCTTTTTCCTAGTCAAACCACTTATAATATATGGTTTTAATTTAAAATAAGCTCAAAGTAGACATAATTCATGTCATCAGTTGACCTGCACACCTATTATGGCTACCAGTAAATGTAACGAGAGTCAATTGCAATTGTTATAGTCCCTATGGATAAAAAAAGGTATATGTTCTCACACTATGTGTCAGAACCGTTGTGCTTTTAAATTACATACTAATTTAGTTTTTTCGATTTCAACTCACACGACATATTTCAACTCTCGAACCCTCTTAGTTTGTCGGTATTTCGCAAATGTCAACATAGTAGATTCAGCCCTCATGTGGTGTAACACCCTGAAAATTTTTAGGAATATTTTCATATGTGATGTAGCACTTTAGAATATTATTGGAATACTAATGTCACAATAGGAAGTATATATAGTGTGTAGTGAAGAATAATGACGTAATAAAATATAGAATTTATTTTATTAGACAAGTTACAATATCTAAAGGATTATATTTTTAAATATAAGATTTCATAAATTAATTAAGGAGTTAGGAAAGTGGGCACATAAAAGAAATAAGAAAGGATAAGGTAAAGAAGTGTCACAGGAGCATTTGCATCCGCAGAGGTGATTTACCCGCATAAGGAAATGAAGACTAGGTGAGATGATGGAATCGGGTGAATGGTAGACCGTTAGATGAAGACAGTAGACATTCGCCAGAATAAGGGACGTTCGTCATTGGATCCAACGATCAAGATGATGGGATAGATTATCTAAAGTCACATGCAACACATGATATTTTTAGGCAGACGGAACATTGGCCATCGAATTGAAAAAGGATGGTCAAATATTGGTAGGCATGTCGATAAATTGGTATACGCAAAAGCATTCGTATTCGCGAAAAGTAAATTGTTCGCAGAGGTGAGTTGTTTGCGAAGGATTGTGTACGTGGCGGATAGCTACTAATGCACATCCGTGGAAGTGTTAGGATACGTAGGAGCGTAGGCATCCACAGAAGAGTTGGAATCTATTGGGAGTAATGTACTGAACATGCAAATGAAATAGAACAATTTTATAATATATTAATAAATTTATATTGATTGATATTATGTTAATATTTTATATTATATTTTATAAAATTCATAGAAATTTTCTTGGTTATTTATGCTAACTTTATATTCACACACACACACACACACACACACACACACATATATATATTTATATATATATATATATATATATATATTGCATATATGTGGGATAAAATACAAAGAGTAATAACCAGAATATGTCCATGACTTATATTTGAAGTATGAAATCTTCAAATAGTTCATAGTTATAAACATAGTTTATCTCATTAAGAATATATATTCATATCCTGACTAAATATGTAGTGATATAAGATAAATATGTTTTATATAATATGATTATATAGGACTGGACCAGATAAAATTATATTGTTCTGATAATTTTCGTTAAATATAGAACAATTAATTTTACCAAAATGATGGTCATATATGCATGATCTTAATTAGTTGTATGAAACAAACTCCTATTTTATTTTAATTTATTTTTTGATTTACTCAGTAAAGTTTTGTACGAGTTATGATTCGTATACCTTGTATATTGGGAGTGAATTAAAATGAAAAACTAAGAATATTAATATCGATACAATGAAATCCATTTCTATAGATTCTCTTGTTTGTTAGTTCAAGTATTGAATAATTAGCGCGCAATTCATAATCGTTATGAATTAATTATTCAATAAAAAACTAATAGTAGTCAAGGATAAAGAAGCAATATGAGAGGTCAACGGATTACAAACTTAGCTCTATTGCGAATCTAAATGGAGGGTTAATACATATGTAATGATTATATCAATAGACATTAATTAGAGTAAATATACTCTATAATTTTTGATAGTGCAACTCTAAATATTTAGTGGAATTACTTTAGAGTTAATGATTATGTTAATTAATATAAATAGTTTATATTAATTAACAAAATATTATTGGAGCTTAAAACTATAAGTCCATCGGTCCATTCGTCACCTTCTATCATTATTTGAATAATAAAAAAATGAACATAGAAGATTAAATAATTAATTATGAATTAATTATTTAATACACTCAATAATAAGTTTATTATTTTTCATTAGATGAAATAATTGAATTATTGATTATTCAATTAATTAAGACAAAATAACAAAAGTTGTCATAGTTAATATATTTGTTATATTTCATTAAAGGGAAAATGACAAATTAACCATCATCCTTTACTGTAGGTGACAAACCAACTATCATCATTTTTTTCTAACAACTTAACCACTGACGTATGGGAAAAAGACAAAGCCAACATTGCTGTCACGTTTGCCATTAACAAGCTGACGAGGAGCCGCGGCGATTTGTCCATGATTTTCCAAGAAAAGATGGCAAATTTGGCCTGAACCACCGCAGGGTCTCAAGAGACCGCCGCGGTGTGATACCAAACCCAGCAGTCTCTTGAGACGTTGCCGTGGTGTCTTGAGATGCTGACGCATTGTCTCAAGACGCCACAGCGGCGTCTCAAGAGACCGCCGCGGTTTGCTGGCCTCGGCTTCAAATTGCATAAGTAGACAGTGAACTCCCCGCGATATTCTCACATATTTTGTCAGCGATTAGCGAACCCTAGAGAATTCTAAGAGCTGAAGAGAACGACATTTTGGTAAAGTTGAAGAATTTGTTGAAAAGCAAATGGCGTCTTTGAGTGTTGAAGAATCTGTTGTTAATCGTCAAGTTGAAGTGAGGCCCACAGCCACATTTTTGGTCAATGAGAATGAGGTACGTGGAATTGGAAATGAAGCTGCAATTGCGTTGCATTCTATCTCAGCAACTCTAAATGAGGAGGACGATGAGGACCTCCGTTCATTATGTCAATCCACTAGTGACGAATACATTGACATGGCCAAGAGTAGGCCTAGACGCCTACCACAAGCACAATGCACCTTTGCTGGTATGGGCCTTGGCAAAAAGTACAGTTCATTGAATAAAATTAGAGAAGAAAATTTCGATCATGCATTGAAGAATGGGTATGGGATAAAATTCACCCACAGTGACGCTCATCGGTTGAGGGTTGTCTGCCAGAAAGGATGCACGTGGCGGCTGCAAGCCTAAAAAATGCAAGGTGAAATGACGTTTCAAATAAAGTTCTACAACGACGTTCACACTTGCTCGAGAAAGATGGAAAGCCGCCATGCCACTGCCAAATGGGTGGCAACGCATTACTTAGACAGATTTAAAAGTCAGGCCGACTGAGACCTTCCTTCCATAATTGAGACAGTCAGGAAGGACTTCAATGTCAACATCACACCCAGCCTTGCTCGAAGGGCAAGAAATGCGGCAAAACAAATTAACGAAGGGGATGGCAATGAGCAATACAAGCTCATATGGTCCTATGCTGAGGAGATTCAGAGGTCTAATCCTTGAAGCTCGGTGCGCATTGACCTAGATATGAGTGCATTTAAAAGGATGTACATGTGTTTGGTTGCATGCAAGATGGTCCTACTGAACTGTGGTAGATCAGTTATTTGTTTGGACAGTTGCCACTTGAAGGGAGCGACTTCGGGCCAGCTGCTCACTGCTGTCACCATCAACAAGAATGGTGGAATGTATCTGATTGTTGTAGCAGTGGTTGAAGCAGAAAATAGGGCTTTGTGGAGCTGGTTTCTAGAATTTTTGCTCGACGATCTAAACACCCCATCTGGCAATGGATGGACAATCATTTCTGATTGACAAAAGGTGCGGTTGATTGCTTTTGCCTTTTGTGTTTATGTTATGCATTTTGTACCAATGTCTGACTCATATTATGAATCTTTGTAGGGGTTAGTGCCAGCTGTCAAAGAGGTGGCAGGGCAAGCAGACCATCGGTTTTGCATTCGACACTTGTATGATAATTTTCAAAAACAATTTAAACCCAGGTTGTTAAAGGATGTCAAGTGGGCCGTATCTATAGCCACAACAGTGAGGCAGTTTGAGAGAGCGATGGGGAAGTTATTTTTGCTCGACCCGACAGCCTACAACTATCTACGAGGAATAAATATGACATGCTAGGCAAACATGCCTTCTGCTCCATCCCCAAATACGACTTAAGCCTCAACAGCCTTAGCGAGTCCTTCAACGCCTTCATCCTACCAGCCCAGGACAAACCGATTCTAAGTATGTTTGAGATCATTCGAAAGGGCATTATGGGTGGGATTGTGAAAAAAAATGAAAAGATGGCTCGCTCGACGGACTTTTTGTGTCCAATGATCAGCAACCGCCTCACCAAACTACAACTTGCTGGTCGAAATTAGAGCCCCTAGTTTGCAAGAGCTACCCAATTTGAGGTCAACAACGGTGACAAACAGTACTCTGTCGATTTGGAAAGGCGTACTTGTACCTGTTACCTGTGGGAGTTGACCGGCATCCCGTGTGTCCATGTAGTCCCATGCATTCACTTTATGAGGACATCTCTTGAGGAATTTATGCATGCGTGATATCACCGTGAAACATATATGGCGATGTACTCCCACTTTGTTCTCCCCGTCAATGGACAAATCGATGGCCTCTTGTGACGAATCTTGATCCAATTATCCCACCGCCATTTAAAAGGCTTCCAGGAAGGCCATGAAAAGTAGAATACAGGATGTGGACGAGGCCCAAAGCCAGACAGTGTTGCCCAAAAGACATATGAACATGACCTGTGGTCGGTGTGGGGGTGTGGGGCACAATTCCCGCATGTACGAAGGTGGAGGTAAGTCCAGTGCAGGGGCCGGCAGAGGTGATAGAGGGAGAGGTAGAAGCAGAGGCGGCAGAGGAAGGTCAGATGGCACATTTATGGGTTTCAGAGTCCCCAAGACAGCCCCTAAGACAATTCCTTCCATAGTCCTGGAGACAGTACTCGAGAGAGTTTCTGAGACAGTTCCCGACAAAGTTCTTGAGACGCAGGTGAGGCCATTATCACGTTAACGTTTTCAATTGTTATTTGAACTATGCTAATTTCATTTGCAATGTGTTCTGCAAGGGTATGATGAGCAAGGTCCACAAACACAAACATACACAAATGTGAACCTTAACCTTCCGAGATACATTGCTTTGATAGATTAGATTTTATATATATGTGATTGTATTGTATGGTATAATTGTAAATTTTGAAGTGATAAATATGAATTGGTTTCATAAATTTGAATTTGTTTCGTTTGAGCAATTTGAATTGATATATTGGTTCCATACATTTGGTTGTGGAGGATGCATGAAAATTGATTACAGGTACCATGACAAGCCGCTCCAGTTTGTGTAGTTCCTCCACGGCTTGCTCACAAACCGCAGGCGGCTTGCTGAAATTGTTGCACATAATACACCCATGTTTCTCCATACATTGTCTTTAATTATGTACTTGATTTAGGTTATGCATGATTTACTTTTAACGTATCCTCACCCCAATTTATAAAAAATTTGCCAATGTCTCCCTTGTTTCTTTACTTCTCCAAAGCTAATCTCATACCTCCTGCACAAAATCCCAAGAAGTTCCAGTATCATCCAAACATATAATTCATCTAGTCTCATCAAAACATATAATTCATCCTTTCTACTATTCTTCTTTCATCCAACATATAATGTTTAAGCCAAACATATAATTCAATGTACCCATATTTTACAACAAAGGTAACTAAATATAAATTACAACGTAAATGTAAACAAATTACAACAAAGTGTACATAAACATAAATTCCTACGCTGCCTTCTTCTTTCTGGTTCGTTTTGGTCGTAAATCCTTGACCGGAAAAGACAATTGCCGGTCAAGGAATACGTCATATGCTCTGTCGAACAACGGACCCTCATACTTATAGGTTGCAGCATCGTGCTCATGGAATTGTTCCTAATTAGTGCACTATCGCATCACCCTCATCCCTTCACTCGTACACTGCAAGACGCAGTACGGGCTGGAATATAAAGGAAACAATTGTCGGTAAAATACGCGGAAAACAATATTATGAATTTACGCAAGGAAAAATACATATCGCTCTTTGTCAGTGGGAGCTACGATGATGGAGATTGCTTCCCGCATCAATTGCTGGTACACATATTGAGTGTGGAGGTCAACGGATGACATAAATAACCCTTGCTTTGGGTGTGTCTAAAATGTAAACAACGAATACGCTATATCAGTAAACATGAACGACAGCCTGGAAGAAGCGAGATTGTTACTTATGTGAATCCACCCTAATGTGAGTAGACGGTTTTCCTGTTGAAACGCGAATACGTCTTCATCGTTAACCGCATAACACTGCATATAAGTTTGTATGAGTACTAAGATAAAATCTTTCTCACCGTATCTGGCGTCCCGACTTGCTCCAGGAAGATGATATCAGTGACGACGTAATCATCGCCTATCAGCTTTCCCCAAAAAACTGTGCACGCCTCCATGTTCTTCCTAGTATTTGGCGCAACATACTTCTTGAAGATGTCCATCAAATCCCGAGACTGCAACAAAAATGGCAAAACGCCGTTAGACTAACAAAGCATGAACATGAACGAACACACACATAACCAAACGAAAGACATACCACGGGCACAGTTTGAAGGGACGGAGGCTGTGACTCACTGGTCTCATGCACCTTGGTAGGCATGGCTGGAGGAGCAGGTTGGCGTCTTACGGCACCGGTGCTGCAAATCAACAAAACATCATTACGTCAAACACAAATAAAGTAAAGACTGGACTTTGGATACAAAGTAAATAACTTACAAGCGATATGTGGCTTCTGTTGCTTTAGAGGATGATGGAGAGGCTGTTGTATGGGCTGATCGACTCTCACGTCTCTGAAGTGCTGCCACTAGCTCACGGTGCTTATCTTCTACTCGCATATGCCTCTCTTCTTCTCAAAGATGCCTCTCTTGTGCTCGCTCCTCCCCTCTTTGTATTTGGATCTGTTGCATTTGAAAGTGCTCCTCCATCATTTGCATTCTTGTAAGCACCATATAATGGAGCACTTCCATCCTACTCATCCAGGCGGACGTCTCCTCAAGCATCGAAGTAAAGTGAGATGTGTGAGG
>CM039484.1:26498905-26528823 GCA_022433065.1 Begonia loranthoides
GGGGGGGGGGGGGTGGAGGTGATGGCTGCTTCTTGGTCTTGCGAACCTATTCCCCTCCAACTTGGGTGATCCCCATTCGGTTCACTTTTAATTTGTTGTACACATCAATGACCGAGTCTTCGATTCTTGGCTCTTTCTTCGAGATGGGTACCCCATGGTGCTCAACAATGCTCTAGATGAGCCAGTTGTACGACAGGTTCTTGGCTGGGTTGTTGAGCACCTCGTGCATCTGGCTCAGTATGACGTATTCGATATCCACCTTTTTCCTAGTGAACACCTTATCTAGCAAATAGAGATCCATGCAGCTAACATGGCCTCGATGCCCATCCCGAGGCAAAATCATGTACGTCGTGATCAGGTGGATCAATCGGGCTATGGCATTCAGATCCTTACCCTTTGGCTTGTTGTACTCAGCAACTTCGGGATCCCGGTGCAACCATCTAAGCACCGCTAGCCCTTCTCCTCGGTTGATGAATGGTGGATCCCAAGACACGTGATAATATTTTTCGCTTGGCCCGTCCAGTATACATCCAAGCATTATATTTAGATCGTTGGGAGTCAACCTCAACTCCCGTCCAAAAATGTACGTCCGCTCCTCTAATGGCTGAGTGGACAGTTCTAAATTTGCGTAAAACATTCTAATAATCCTCTTGCAGTAACTGCTCCTTATCCGACACAACCCTCCTAATCCCGCATCTTCAACCAATTGTTTAATTCTCATGCCTACCAAGGAGTCCGAATCTACTATTTGTGAAACAATAATTGCACGGTGTTGTACATTATCTTCATACCGTGTTTTGGCATATAATGTCCTAAATAGTTTGGACTGGAAACCCGCTGTAACGGGTTGGAACATATGGTGATAAGACCTTTTGTTTTCTATAACATTTTTGTTATAAATGTATTATAACTTAAATGAGAGATTAATAAGTTAATGTCATGGTGCCAAGTGTTGAGCTATGGTGACAATACCTTTTGATTTCCATAACATTTTTGTAAATGTATGAAATCAATTGTAACTGTAATGAGGAATTTGTAGTGTTTTTCTCTAAATGCCATAATGGCCATTATGGAGTAATACCATTATAAATAGAGATCCAACCTCATAGGTTAAAAAAGGTTAAAGTCTTTGAGATTAAGAAATCCGTTTTGAGAGCAAAATTTGTGTCTTTGGCTTTAGAGAAGTGTTTTCTAAATCCAAATAGATCGTCTCATGTGTTGAGAATATGATCTATCATAAATTGAATGTGATCTTGTTTCGTTCATCACGCCCACACGTGCTTATTCGAAGTAAGGAGGATTGGCGGAGAAGATCGAAGGTTGATTTTGTACTCGTGTGAAGTAAAGTTACAAAGGTAATATTCTTCATCTTTAGATTAGATCTAAATAAAGATTTTTGAATACATATTATTATGAATATGTTATAACAACGATTCGTTTTATGTTCATGTTAAAATTGTTTTTCATGATACATAGGTTACACACGTTACTGTTGTTATGAACCTCGGTAATTCCGCCGTGTGAGGGAATTTAAAAACCAACAATTGGTATCAGAGCTTCGTTGTAGTTATGATATATTTAATAATGTGATTTTATAAAAATCATGATATGTGATGATAAGTAGGCTTATGCATTTTTTTATTTATATATATTTTGGAATGTTGAATGTATGGATATCTGCATGATTGAAATAATGATCGTAATCTCATGTGGCCGATTTGGGTTAAGAATATTTATTAAATTTCTTATTTTTAATTTTGATGTAAATCCAATTTGTCTTGGGTAAATACTCTTCATGTAATATTGATGGAGATCAAAAAAAGGAGGACAAGACAAATTTTGGAGTGAAACTATTGTGTGCAATTGTTGTCACCGCGACGTATGACGCAAAAAATTGTGGAGACTACCAAGACTTTAGATAATTATTTTATGGGTTTATATGTAATTTTAGAAATACCCAAATTGACCCAGTCATTATTTAATTTACTTTTATGCTTGATATAAGTTATTTGATCATTGTCATGCATTCACATGTCATATAGTAATTGCATATAGAGCCTACTTATCATTTAGTTTTCTCATATTGACATGCATTCTTAGCTTATATTTTATTTATTTAATTTTAATAAATTAGTTTGTTAAAAATTAAATGGTTTTAATTAAATTAAAACTATTAATTCATATTCATGAATTATGTGAGAAAATAAAATAATGTCAAATTTTAATTGTTAAAATTTGTACATTATTTTGTAAGTGCTAAATAAGTTGTTCATTGAGTATCATTAATTTTATAATTTGATTACAAAATTAATAATCTATATATAAAATAAATTTATTTTGATTAAATATTTTTTTATATAGATTTAATAGAATATGTGATATTCTATAAAATCACTATAATTCAAAATAATCAGTGGGAGTGGAGAGTTAGGTGTAATTTTTCATGGTCTCCATCGTTGATAAAACAACATCATATTTAAGCGAGGCTTCGAGACGACTTTGTTATCATCCTCCCTAAAGAGAGTGTTCACTTAGATCAATATTATGGTTGATCTCTTAGAGATAGGTTTTATAAAATGTATTTTATAGTTGATCGTTCTTAAGACGGCAATTATAAGTTAAGTTTTATAAAACCGAAACGATGGTATACACTCATAAAAATGTGATATAATGTGTTAATCACATTTTGACCAAAACTAATCGATAGTTAATAAATTTTGAAAATATGAGATATTTTGAATAAATTTATTAATAGATAATATTTTTACCCTAAGGAAAAATATTATGTATCGAGGCAATAATAACATTTGTATTTTATTTAGTGATTTAGCATGCTCATGCGTCATTTTACTTGCCATATTTCTTATGAATTTTATGCATAATATTAATCTTTATTTATTTATTCATTACAACATAATGTCTTCTTTTATGATTAATTTACTCGAGACTGAAAAATTGACTAGCGATAATTTCGTCAACTGGAAAAAGAACATGAATATGATTCTTGTGCACGACAACTTGAAGTTTGTCCTAACTGAAGAATGTCCTCCG
This sequence comes from Begonia loranthoides, assembly GCA_022433065.1. Classification (NCBI taxonomy): domain Eukaryota; kingdom Viridiplantae; phylum Streptophyta; class Magnoliopsida; order Cucurbitales; family Begoniaceae; genus Begonia; species Begonia loranthoides. The sequence continues at coordinate 26,501,957 of CM039484.1, forward strand.
ATCCCTGCTAAAAATGCAACAAAAGAGAAGAGAAACTGTAAAAAGTATCTCGAGGAGCTAAAACAAAATAAGACAGGTAAATTTGATTTAATTGTTATTGAATCTTGTTCAGTTGAGAATGATTTATCACCCTGAATAGTTGATTCAGGTACGACTAATCATGTTTGTTGCTCATTACAGATGCTTAGTTCTTATCGGAAACTAGCAAATGGAGAGTTCACTATGAGAGTGGACAATGGAGCACTAGTTTAAGCTTCAGCAGTGGGAGAAACAAAATTATATTTTTAGAATAAATTTTTATTGTTGAATAGTGTTTATTTTGTACCGAGATTTACTAGAAATCTCATTTCTGTTTCTCACTTATTTGAACAATGTTATTCAATTTCTTTTAATAATAATATTGTTATTATTTCTAGAAATAGACTAGATATTTGTTCTGGTTTTATGGAAAGTGGACTTTATGTGATAAGGCCCAACAATAAATCACTGTTGAATACTAAAATTTTTAAAGTAGAATTGCCTAAGTCCAAGAAACTTAAAATTTCTCATGATGATAACACATATCTTTGGCATCTTCATCTAGGTCATATTAATCTAGATAGAATTAATAGACTTGTAAAGGACAGTCCTTTAAAAGATTTAAATGTTAGATCTTTACCAATCTGTGAATCTTGTCTAGAGGGAAAAATGACCAAGAGACCTTTTTCTGCAAAGGGTTGAAGGGCTCAAGAGCCACTTGAACTCATACATTCACTTGTATGTGACCCTATGACTACTCGGGCTAGAGGTGGTTATGAGTACTTCATCACTTTTGTTGATGATTACTCAAAATATGGTTATACTTATCTAATTCAATTTAAATTAGAAACTTTTAAAAAGTTTCAAGAATTTAAAGCTGAAGCTGAAAAACAATTAGATAAGTCAATCAAGTGTCTTCGATCAGATCAAGGAGGTGAATATCTTGATAATGAATTCAAGGATCACTTGTTAGAATATGAGATCATATCTTAGCTAACAACACCTGGCATTCCTCAGCAAAATGGTGTTGCTGAGAGGAGATATAGGACTTTACTTAACATGGTACGATCTATGATGAGTTACTCTGCACTCCCAAAATCATTTTGGGGATATGCCATACAGACATCGACTTACATTTTGAATGTGGTCTCATCTAAGTCTATTCCTAAGACATCTTTAGAGTTGTGGAGTGGTCACAAACCTAGTTGGAGACACTTTCGCATATGGGAGTGTCCTGCACATGTGCTAGTAGGAAAGACTATAAAATTAGAACCTCAATATGAGGTTTGCATGTTTGTTGGTTATGCAAAAGGCACAAGAGGAGGTTTGTTCTATAGTCCTCAAGATAACAAGGTATTTGTATCGACAAATGCCACATTTCTTGAATATGACTATATGGCAAATTTCAAACCTTAAAGCAAGACTGTCTTGGAGGAGATTCTTGCTGATGAGATCAGATCAGAAATAACAAAAGTTGTTGTTCCACATGGTACTCAGAAGATGACTACTTCTAGTCAGACCATCATGCTATCTAGACGTAGCGAGAGGGTAGTACGACCACCAGCTAGATATGGACAGGTAGGGGAAGCACAAGTTGCTGTCACTGATGATGGAAAAGATGATCCATTGTCATTTAGATGTACAATGAAAGATATTGACAAAGAAGCATGGCTTGAAGCTATGAAACTTGAGATGGAATCAATTTACTACAACTCTGTCTGGCATCTTGTAGATCTACCTGAATGGGTGAAACCTGTAGGGTGTAAATGGATCTATAAGAGAAAAAGAAGAGTGGACGGGAATGTAGAGACATTCAAAGCTAGACTTGTATCTCAGGGTTATACCCAAAGGGAAAGGGGATGATTATGAAGAGACTTTCTCTCCTATAGCTATGCTTAAGTCCATTCGTATATTGCTTTCTATTGCCGCTCATTATGATTATGAGATTTGGTAGATGGATGTCAAGACGGCTTTTGTAAATGGTCATCTTGAAGAAACCATTTATATGGAGCAACTAGAGGGTTTCATAGATAAAGATGCACAACAAAAGGTTTGTAAGTTAAATAGGTTTATTTATGGACTTAAGCAAGCATCCAGGTCATGGTATATGAGATTTGATGAAGCAATCAAATCTATTGCGAATAATTAGCGCGCAATTCATATAGATTCCCTTATTTGTTAGTTCAAGAATCGAATAATTAGAGCGCAATTCATAATTGTTATGATTTAATTATTCAATCAAAAACTAATGGTAGTCAAGGATAAAGACGCAATATGAGAGGTTAACGGATTATAAACCTAACTCTATTGCGAATCTAAATGGAGCGTTAATACATATGTAATGACTATATCAATGGACTTTAATTAGAGTAAATATACTTTATAGTTTTTGAGAGTGCAACTCCAAGTATTTAGTGGAATTACTTTAGAGTTAATAGTTATGTTAATTAATATAAAGAGTTTATATTAATTAACAAAATATCTCTCTCTGCCTTTCAGTCCATCAATTACTTGTTTTCCCATCTTCCTCCCTCGACCAAATTCCTCTCCACGGACAAGCATTCATAGGTGGAGATTTGAAATCATTTCTTGACAAGTTAGGAGAACTTTTGGGTCAGATTGTCTACCTTGGTAAGCCGATTTTTTCCCTTTCTCTGCAATTTTGATTTCTGGCCAAAATCTTGGATTTTTACACAATTTTGGCTCTTGGTAATGAAGGGGAAGAATTGATTTATTTCTTATTGTGGTTCAGAAGAGGAGAGTGTCGATCTTCACAGAGTTAATCGGTAGTTTCGGTGATCGAAAAACCGTTGCCAGAAGGTATGAAAAATCCAAAATTTCCTTCGACGAACTCACCGTTTATGGATGTTTTATTTGGATTATTGAATTATGGAAATTTTTTGATGGTTTGGGATTTTTTGTTCAGAAGGAAATTGAGGAACTCGTCAGTATGCTGGACGAAGTCCGGCGGTTCTGACGAAGTCCAGCTATTCTGACGAAGAACAACAACAACATCGAAGAAGATGCTGCCCTGTTCTGGCTTGTCTAGCTATTAAATCAGCTACAACGAAAAGCAAAGCTTTCTGCGCTGTCGAAGGCCTAATTTTAGTATTTTTTTAATTCAATTTTAATTTAATTTCTAAATAGTAATTAGAAATTTAGGGTATAAAAATTTTGCCAAAAATTTAATATCTTAAATTTTGATAGGTACACTACTTTAATTAAAAATCTGTGGATAGTTGTATTTGAATTTTCAGACTTTTGGGCTTTAATCGGTGTAAACCCACGTCGAGGTAGAGATCTATTTTTATGCACTGTACTGCATAATATTTTTTAAAAACAAATATTTTGAGATGTGTCTAATATAAAATGACGTGTCCATTTTATGATTGTCAGATTTTTAAATTATATTTCTTGATCAACTCGATCGTGTGAACCAAGTTCGATCGACCCAGTTTGTGGTCTGTTTTATTTTACACATTTAATCATGCAGAATGTGCTTATTGTTGTTAACTAGAGTAATGAGACAACTATATGTGCCGTGTCCCTAGGCGCAAAACCCTAAACCTGATAAGGGTATTTTATGTGGCTTGCAATCACCGAAAATCACTTTTATTTTGTTATATGCCTATGGCATGGTGTGCCCGGAGTCCGTGAGTGACTCAATTTTCACTGTGATTTTTAATTAGTGCAACAAGGCCCTATTTTAATTACGTACCACATATTAGTGGGTGGTTTGAAACACATGCCTTTTTGTACACATTTTTCTAAAATAAATTTATAAAATGTAATTTTAAATTCATGCATGTTTAAATAACATTTCTTTTAAATTAAAATTATTAAATCCCTATTGAGTTTAGTCAACTCACCTCAATGACATCTTTTAAGATTTTATTAGCTGGACTTTCAGTTGTGAGTCAGATCAAACCCGACGGAGATTATTTAATATCCGTAATTTTAATAATTACCTTTGAGAGACATTTTGTGAGGTATACTCATTTATTGGATAATTGTAATCCCTATTTTATTTTTCTGCACAATTATCTTAATTGGTTATATTATATGCTATTTGATATCACTTGTAGACCTGTTAAACTCATGTTTGTTGGGCCTTGATTTATAATTAATATTTTAAATCTTATGCTATTAATTAATAAAACTTAAGAGAAAAAAAGGTCGGCAATTCAGTTCTTTAGGTTGGGTTATTCCCCATTCTGTCTTGGGTGCTTGGGGGTTGTGACAGAACCTATATATAGTTTAGCCTAGTTTAGCCTATGCTAAGGTTTCTAAGATTTTAAGTCATGCCCAAAGAAAAAAATTGTAGATCTCTAAACGCTACATTGCATTAGAACTTGTTTGGACACAAACATCTTGTTTTAAAAAACCTTTTTCAAGAACAACTTTTGCAAAGTTCAAAAAGCTCAAAATTTCTATTAAATTAGAGCCTTGAGAGCAATCCAACCCAATTATAGCAATAAAAAGAGTAAACTAAAGAGGGAGAATACTACAATTTAGCTACTAATAGCTCACCGAGTAGATCAATGTAGGGGTTTGTAACAACCCGGTTTTTCTTACGTTTGAAAATGCGTGAAATTTAAAACATTTTCTTTTACAAAAACAGCGGAAGACTTTTCTTTCATGAAATCCTTTAAAGATAATAAGTAAAGTCCTTTTCTTAAAAGTCTTTTTACAAATTGTAGTGGAAGAATAGAACAAATCATTTGAAAATACAATAAATAAATCTTTTACATTATCTTTACAATACATTTCCTCTTTAAATCCAATAGCCTAGCTAGCCACAATATCTGCGTGTGCAAATCCTTCATAAACTGCTTCTTAACCTGTGCTCCTGTTCTCGTGCGTGTACCTACATTACAAGACTTAACTAATGAGGCTAAGACTCAATAAGTAATATAAAATAAACTATAGAATGCACGTGCAATGCTCTTTTAAAATCCATATGCAGTTTATGTTTTCTTTTTCTTTTTCTTTTTTCTTTTACGTTTTAGTCTTTATTTTTCTGTTTTCTATTTTTGTTATCGTCTTCTGACCCAACACCTCTTGTATAGCAGCTCTGGCTATGACAGAAAGCTCAACTAGCTGTTGTACGCTAAAATGCACAACATTTGGCTCGGGCTACAACCTCCGCCTCCTAATAGCCGTGCCCACCAAGGGCTGAAACGGTTTTACTAACCATTGGTTGGTCCGTCCCGGTTCCAACCGAGGACTTACTATGTGATAAAGGCTCGGCTCTGACCGAACCACCTGATAGCTATTGTGCACTACAATGCACAACGACACAACCTAAGAGATAAACAGCTCTAGCTACGACCAAAAGCTTTGCTAGCTGTTGTACACTATGACGCACAACATACGGCTCGGGCTATGACCTCTTCCTACTAGCAGATGTGCACACCAAGCACTGAAACAACCTCATTCACCCGTTGGCCAGTGAATCCCGGCATTGAATGAGGACCAACTAACAAGTCCACATCTCATATCTTCTCTTTTACATTTATTCTGTTTAATTCATTTATGTCTATTTTTGTTTTCTTTTCAAAACCATGCATGAAAACCATTTTCGTATTTTTTGAAAACCATGATGCATGACGCTCGTGAATGCACACATTCTATCATATCAGTACTATATCTCTAAGCATGTTCATCTATTAAATATATCATTAAAAGAACCTAATTCTAATAAACACCCAACAAGTAGCATTACAATTCACGAAACATGCTCAATATCTGGCGATTCTAATAAAGTATTAGACATGCTCAATATCTTATTATTCTAATAAAGCGGTAAACAATCAACATACAATTCCTAACTCTTATGATGTAGGGCCCCAAAGACCAAAACACATGCGTATCACTTACCTATCGTCCTTGATGTGTTTCAGCACTTTATTCTTCTTTTTTTAATACCTTCAAAATCAACAATATTTAATCATCAATATTTACCAGTTATGAACCTCAACTTTGATACCGATTGTAACATCTTAATTATTCTTTCAATTTAAAACTCATGATTTTTGAAAATTTTTTCTTTTAAAATCACAGCGGAAGACTTTTCATTTGAAAACTAACTTAAATAAGAATTGCATAAATAAATTCCTTTCCGTTAAACCATTTATCATTTAAAACATTTCGTATTGTAAAACCTTAAAATATTGCAACAACGGAAGACTTGTGTTTTGAATACTTAAAGAATTTAACATCATTTGAAAATCTACTTCATACAACAAAACACTATAAGAAAGTCATCCTTTTAAAACATTACATTTCTTCTTTAAACCTTTTAGCCTAACCAGCTGCCAAGTCTGCATCGCATAAATGCCTCATCAACTGCTATTATCTTTGATCCTTTGCATACCTACATCACAAGAGGAATAATGTGTCTATTGCCCAGTAAGGAATATAATCATGAAATAAAACTGTAACCTCTATGACATCTCTACATGATTAAGCCTGATACATTGTAAGTTGAGTGAGAGCAACCTCTTCAGTCTGCGAACTCACTACTTGGATTATCTTTTACATGAGGGCAACCTCTTCAATCTCCAAACTTAGTAAAAATGGACCCACCTACATTTAAATTCATTACCGTTTGGGTGAGAGCAATCTCTTCAGTCTCCGAACTCACCACTTGTTGAGTAAGAGCAACCTCTTCAATTTCTGAACTTACTCAAATGAGCTATTTCTACGTGTGAGCAACCTCTTAAGTTTACGAACCCACGTAGAAACACCGTTATTATCTTCATTATTAGTTCATGAAATGCATGATGTACATTCTATTAACATATCTACATGAATGTCACACACAACAGTTCATATATTGCAAACAATACTATAAACAATTTACAAACAATACTATGCTTCAACTATAACATTAACATTAAGCACGTTCCTATTACACTATAACGTTATACTTCTAATCTTCTACCCTTGACATATTATTTCTAACTTAGTCTTAAACAATATAAGCACTATCCTATGGTATCCACCACTTGAATCTAAATTTAGGACTTATACTAATTTACTATATTATTAGTAAATCTAATTTTCCTATATCAATGACCATCATCTTAGAGAAACCATTTTCATAATAACTGATAGTAAAATAACGTATGAATATAACCTAACAAGATAACCATCACTAATGACTAACATAGTAATTTACACAAAAACCCTACTCTTGCGATGTAGGTTCTTTCGGACAAAACGTAAGCATTCTTCCTTATCTTGAGTTCTTAGCTTTACGAAATTAGCACATAAATTATCCTTCACTTTCCTTTACAAAATAGTTTTGTCACAGGATTTCATCACAGCCATGCACTCACACAGCCCTCCCATTTCTCACGGTTTCACTTTCTCTTTCTGCTATTCTCCATCGTCCAAAATAACACAACAACACATTACCCCATCCTATCCTTCGCTGCCATCATGCACTGTCCATTCCATCATGTTTCTTCATTCCCAAATTACTCCACTGTTTCACATCCTAAATCAGGGTTTCAGACTCTCTCTCTGTTCTTTCAGAGTTCCAGAACCCTCCCACGGTTCAACTTATTTTCAAACCCTCAAACCTTCATTCTCAAATACAACATCAGAGGATCATCACTTTCTCTCTCTCAACGTTCACACTCTCACTCATGGTTGCAGACTCTCTTTCTCTTTCAAAACATTTTGGTAGAGCTTCGCGTAGCTTTTCCTCTCCAAACTCTCGTCCATTGCTCCTTTATTTATAGACTACAATATCGACTATCCATTAACCGCGTGAAGATGTAAGGCCACAAGACACATCCATTAACATCTAGACGTTCAGACAATTCAAACGTTTCATCTCCAGACTAGATTATTATCAACAGACGCCCATCATCAATGGCCACTCATCAACGTCTTTCCAACAACCCTCTGAAGATGAAGAGGTGACATCAATAATATTCCATGCATCAGTGAAGCATCGTCGTTGAAGACTTTCTCGTTCCAGTCATAGTTCGCATCTTCAGACGACATTTAAAACTGGTGGCTGATCGATTTTTCTGAAGGATGATCAACCACACTTCTGTTAAACATTCTTCAGAAAACTTTCATTTTCCTGGCGGTCGAGTGACGCCAGTCGATGGATGCTCGTCGATGAACCGGAGTCATCAAACGTCGATTTTCGTATAATTCTGCAGATTATCTTTATTTACATTATTTCCTTTAACGTAATATATGCATGTCTCCTATATATATATATATATATATATATATATATATATATATATAGCGTAACCATAATCTAAGGTCAGTATCCTTCATACCACTTTATCTTCTCCAAACTCTTATGCAACAAAACCATATATATATATATATTTATGAACATGTATATCATCTACCTCCACATTTTCATACCCAATTATATCCAAACTTCTAATCCTTACAATATCCAAATGCGTCCAATCACGTTCAAATATATTTTTTATTAGGCCAACACTTGGAGTGTCCAACTATCCAGAATTTTATCCCTTAATACTCAAAATATATATTCTATAACTCCATTTCTACTTTATTCTTTTATTAAATCTAATATACCCCAAAATATAATAGACCTTATAACTTCAACCTTATTATATCTAGTGCATTTTCTATTACCAATCCTCTGACTGCCAATAATTGACTCAGTCTTGATATCATCTTTTCTAAATCGAAGCATCATCACCCATTCTCTAATAATCCTAATCCTTTCCTTAAACTAATTATGAACATAACGGGGTATCATAATTCACTTATTCTAAATGTATTTCTTTTGACCATATTTCTAAACAATTCATTTCCACTTCTATTGTCCCAATTTATCACATAAGCCTTGTGCTTAGCTCAACGAAAATTTGAGATATTACACCGATATTCCCCTTCATTTCATAACAGAATCCCATAATCCAAATACTCCAATTCACCTAACAGTTTCTATAATCCCAAACTGAATAACCACAGTGGAGTCCAAGCCCATTTAACAAATCAATCCCTCAGCAATGACGACCAATACTAATATCCAAACATACAGAATTAACATATCCACTGTAAATATTTCAAGAAATCAAGATACAGCTAAACAATAGGGCATTATCCATTTATTTCAACGTCCAATAATTCTATCTTAACAAAGCAATGAATAACAGAGAATCAAACTTCCATTGAGTAGTAACCAAATTCCAAAATAACATTCCTCAACCAATAGAGAACAATTCCAACCAATTGGTAATTAAACAGCAGGACCAATTTCTATTTACAGAGCAACACCAAGAACAGACAACAAAGTAGTCTCAAAATTATTCATAACCATAACTGGAATAAGCACAGATAGTTAACAGGGTCAGGATTCAACAATGGCTACCAACAGTAGAAAGGAACAGAGGACAATCATCCATAAAAGCCAAGGAGAATGTTGGTTACCTAAAGAACATGAGAGCTTCTCCCTCCCACTTTCTTTCTTCTGCTCTGCCTCTTCTTTCCTCTCCCACTCTCCCAACTCAGTATTCTCCAAAAGCATCAACTAAAACACAGAACCAAGAGATAACATTTCCTTAACATAATCAAAACACACAAAGGGTTTTTCTCACCTGAAGAATCGGTTCCCCTCTATCATCTTTCCTTTTTCTTTTCTTCACTTGGCACTTTATCTTCCTCTTCTCACTATCTTCACTGAAATCTCTCACCAGAGAGCATTCTCCTTTCTCACAACCTTTCTCCCTCACTTTCTCTTCTCATGGATCGACATCGAAATTCCTCTAAAGAATTTCTCTTCTCTCCTCGCACGCACTCTGTTTGTCTTTCTTTCTTTCTCACAGAGGACTTCTTATATAAGTTCCATTAATCCCAAGCACCACACCAAACACCCATCACAAAATGTCATCTGTAAAGGAAATGTTGTGGAGAAATCATAGCTAAGTTCACACCTTGGGATTTTCAATTATCTTCCCGGGCCGCTGAACCACGTGGGAGTGGATGGTGGATCAACATTTCCATCGCTACAAGGGACATCCATTTTCTCATATGCAGCATCCATTATTCCACTTTTTAACGTCCGTCAGCCCCTTTGTTGCAAGAGACGTCTGTTCCACAACAAGGGGCGTCTGTTACCTTCACATTTTAGACGTCTGTCAATCTCTAAGAGACGTCTGTCAACTTCTTTGCCATGAGGGACGTTCGTTCCTCAATGAGAGATGTCCATTCCTTCTTAAAAATCTTTCCTATTCGTTCCAAATGACATCATCCCACTTAAATCTTAACGCCGTTCCTTTATTTCTATTTCGGATGTCCTTTGTCCATAAAGCACGTCCCTTCCTTCCCATTTCCTTCTTCATTCCAAATGATGTCATCCCACTTAAATCTTAACGCCGTTCCCTTTAGCTCTATTTCTGACGTCCTTTTTCCATAAAGGACGTCCCTTCCTTCCCATTTCCTTCTTCGTTCCAAACGATGCCGTCCCACTTAATACTAATGTCGTCTTCTATTCTTTTCGTTTCAGATGTCACATATTCCATTAGAGACGTCCCTCGCTTCTTAAAATGACGATGTTCCCTTTTCATTCCAAATGTCTGTCCAGATAAAAGGGCGTCCATGTCCCCTTAACGGAAGTATGATAAAAGGGCGTCCATGTCCCCATAACGGAAGTATCTGTCCTTCTATAAAAGACGTTTGTTTTCTTCTTACTTAGAACACCCGTCTTTCCTTAGTGACGTCCGCTTTTCCCAAAGGCATCCGTTGACCCCTCACTATAAAGGACGTTCGTCCCACTACAGGAGACGTCCGTCATTTGACAAACCCTTAGTTCTCCATTTATTGTTAATTTCTTTAGTGTATAATAATTACACTAATGCCATTATCATCCAACTTAGCTCCAAATACCCAATTACGCCAATTAATTTCTCAATTATATTTACTTAATTCCGTTATGGGAAATTGGGGTATTACAGGGTGTGCATCCAGCGGTTTAGTTTGGTTTTACTGTGGAACTGAACCGAACCGCAATGGTTTCTGTTCGGCCATCACCGAATTGAAACTGAGTATTCTATAACAGCCTGGATTTTCGTAAATCCTTTAAAATGCGTTAAAATTTTGAATTTTCTTTTTGAAAGTAAATCAGAGCGCGTCTAAACCGGATTGTTACCAACCGTTCATAAAACTCGTTATAAAAAAACCCATGTAATAGAACTTTGCAGAAGCGTTAAAATAAAACCATTTGAAAACATAGCGGAAGCGTAATTAAAATCATTTAAGAAAGAAATACTAAGTAAATGAAATAACACGTTTTATACAATATACTACTTGACTTAATCATGACATTTAAAACCTAACTTAATTAAAACAGTTTCTCTTTTACCCATGTTCATATGCCTGGCTAGCCACGATCTCCCACGCGTGTGCAAAACCATCATCCCTGCTTGCCATTGTTTGTTCTTCATCTTTCGCTACTCCTAGTCTGTGCATTCCTCTACTTACAGTACCTATATCTACACCACAAGCAACTGTAAGTTCAAATGGATTAGTAAGGAAAAAGGGTTAATGTAATACGCTTATGACTCTTTTTAGTTCATTTGGAATGGGGGCCACCCAAACCAATTGTTTTCTTAGGTTTTTTCTTTCTTTCTCTCTTTCTTTACTTGTACTTCAAGTTGGAGATTGGAAGACCCTTATGAGATGGTATAGTGGGTCGGACATAACCTCCTATGGACAACTAGGTCCCATTCCCGATAAGGTAAGGGCATTTTCTAATTGCCAAGCTAGGACCGCTACCCATCCGCCTCCCAACTCCCTTTTCTTTTCATTCTTTTCCTTCGTCTTTTCTTATCATTTTACTTTCATTACCATGCATGTGAGTACCACCCCGTGGAAGTACTTCCTACTTTGTTTCTATTACATGATGCGTGAACATACATTCTCAATCTATCATGATGCATGATGCTTCTAACATAACATTCATAGAAATTGAAGTGCGCATAGACGAAAGTAACTGAAATGGAAAGCGCATATGATACATAGCAGTAATTAAAAGCACACAATAGAAAACTTTCATAATATAATCTTATAAACAGCGAAGCACAGAAGAGGAATTGAAAACATACTATCATATCCTAATTTCTTTCCTAGTCATTTTACATGCTTCCTAGTTATTTTACATGCTTCCTAGGTTTATATTTCTAAGCGATTATTCTAATAAGTTATTAACATGCTCCTACATTGATTTCATGTTTTATTCTACTTAGCTATCGTAAGCAATACAAGAAAACAATAACAAAAGCATTTATAAGACATTCATTCACTTAGTCAATGAAACTCTTAATTCATTCGCATTTACTTCATTCTTTTTTCATCCTCTTTATCATCCTACTCTTTAGAAAAGTAAAGCATTGGTTACGTAACAGAAGTGCACATTGAAATAAAGTAATTGAAATTGAGAACACATACAAAGAAGTATGACACATAATAGAATAAGACAACTGCACACAATAGAAAACAAGTGCAAAATTGAATTGAACGGCGAACGCGTACGAAAAACATACAAGTAATTGATTTAACTACCATGCTTGGGAAATAATTACATTTATCATGATAATTAATTATCCTAATTAATTACATGCTCTAGTTCATGCTTTTGTTAATTAATTACTCTAGTTATTTAATATGTTCTATGTCTAGCTAATTATTTCAATTAATTACATGCTTACTTAAATGAACATGCTAAGTGATTCGTTGTATTAATTACATGCTACTATTATCATTCCTAGTTCAATTTACATGCTTGGGTCTATTCATTAGCATGTTCGCTAATTAACCATATTTAGTTGATTAATCTAGTTAAGGGATTAACTAGTTAATTAATTGTGCATTCGAACTAGTAAGTTAAGCATGACATGACTTAGTCAATTTAACATGCTAACTAAGTTAAACGTGCTAACTACAATTTACATGCTCTCTACACTTATTATTCTAGGTGGTTATCCTGATTAGTTATCCTGAGTGAGTTTTACGCTCGAGGGTTGATTTCATGCTATTGTAGTTAGTTAATCAAACTATTACCATTCATATGCTCCTTATACTTAACATGCTAATAATTATCATTCTAATTAATTAGATGCCTCGATTTGCTAACATGTCGATTAGTTATTCATTACATAACTAGTTAACCAGACTTAAGAGGTGATTAGTATCTATTAATTCATTAAGCTAATTGATTAACATGCTCGGGGATTAGATGACTAGTTAATTAACATGCTTAGTTAATTAGACATCATATTTAAACGTACTACTTAGTTAGGTCACTTTAGTTAATTTCATATTGATGTTATTCTTGTTGATTAGACATGCTTGGGTTTACTATTTAACAGCTAATTAGGTGAGTAAACTAATAAACCGACGTACTCACGCAAAAACAACATGTAAGGAAATAAACAACTTTCGTAAAGACAATTTTGGTTCGTTCATCCTTACCCATTTCTCTCTTCACTTTCTCATTCTCTATTTCTCATCAATAACTAACAATATCACCCAATTAACAATTATATCATCAAGGGAATATCCTAGAGTTATTAAAAATCTACAACATACTGACAATAGTAATAATAATAGGAACCAAAAAACATTCTAATTCTACAGAGGATTAATAACACTATCAATGGCTAACATAAGCATTTCATGACAAATAACCTACTTAATCAACTAACAGTAACAATCAACTAATAGTAAGCATTTAACTAACAATAACACTAAACTCACACACCCATACTTGTGGTGTAGGGCCTCAATGGGCAAAACATCCCTTAATCCTGACCTCGAAGCTTTATCGTGTTTAACGCTTAGTCATTATCCTCCTTCGTCTTTTCGATACCTTCACAAATTAATAATATTTATCGTTAATAATTATGACTCACAAGGTAACTTCCATACCCTTAATATACCACCATATCGTAATATCTCAATTTCTATCTTCACTTTCTCAATAGCCTAATTAAATAAAGTCAACACTTTAAGGGAAATTCCACTAACCAAGATATCAACTTCCAATAATCCTCTTTAGAAAAACTATAACTAAGCAGCCAACAAAATCATCGTTCTCCATCTTCATTGTTTCACAATAGAATTTAAACAATGAAATCAACATACTATAAAAACCATAGCAAAACATGGGTATCCTTGGTGTTGTCTTCCATCCAAAAGAAACAAAGTATTACGGTCCTATAACAAACACCAAAACAGCAGATCCCAACTGTATATTGGGTAGTAATCGTGCAAAACAAACGACCCAAATATCATCCAATATATTTCTGGAAAGGCAATAACAAACGTAGAGAACATATTCATGTTCAACAGGGTTTTATTTCTCACAATGACTCTCGGTAGAACCAAAACAAAACCGAACTCTAAATCAGAAAAGTCACAGCAAGGCAAGGACAGAAATAATCGGGCATCACAAATCCATTATCCAAAACGGAACATAAAACAACCAACATCAATGATACTCATCCAAAAATTAAGCAAAGCCTCAACAACAGATTCATCAGAGCAAAACAGAGAAAACAAGGGCATGAATTTATCGGAATTTCTTTTCATCCAAAACAGGTTACAAAACCGTAAAGAGACGGGCGAAAATGCACAGTATCCTCACCTTAAGCGGAGAATAGCGGAATGTAGCTCAGCTCGGCCATGTATTCTCCGATCCTACAAAAAAGGCTCTCGGTCGAAGCCTTCTACCGTCGTAGAAGCTCGGGAAGGCTCGGTCTGACTGCGTGACCACCTGCAGTCAACAATGCTCGACCACCCATAGCTCGGAATGCCGAGTTCTCCATTGTCGCGTTGCCTTCTCGCCAGAATTGCCTCTCTCCCGTGATTTCTCTCTCTCTCACTCATCTCTGTTCTGTGTCCCGTAAATGGCCAAAGGGCAAATAAAAACTCCCTCTTCAGTCAGTTCTCACCCACGATCTCCCTCTTTCTCGCCTCTCGTCTCTCTTCGGCTCCAACGCGGGAATGGCCAGAGGCCACGTTTCCCCTTCTCCCTTTTTTTTCCAATTTCTTTCTCTTTTATTTAAAATCTCATTTTTAAATCTTAATTAATTAACATTAAAATTATATATTTAAGTTGTTAAATATTTGTACTGCATATTAACAGACCCAAATTGTAATTCCCGACTTATTCCAAATGTCGTTAAAGGATTATTACGAATCCGATTTAAATTTCTTATATTCATTTCCCGAATGAATTTCCATTAATTAAACCTCCAATAAATTCTCTTAAATTATAGCCTAATGGTTACGTCCTTGGTAATAATTCGATAATTATTCAATGAATTCGATTATTCCCAAATTACGCTCCAATTATATTTATTAAATTTCCATAAAAAGTCAGGGTATTACATTCGGTGTTCCGGAACCTAACCTAAATCAAACTGAAACTTCGGTTCCGATTTTCCCAAGTTATTTTTTTTTAATTTTTATTTTTTCAAATATCAAAACAATAAGCAAGTATAATGAGAAAAAGTTATCAGAAAACAAAAAAAAAAGACATATAAATACCTTTCAAACAAGTTACATAACAAAAAAAGTATACAACTAAGAAAAAAAAAAGTTATAAAACAACTAATAAAAAAAATAATATAAAATGAGAAAAAGTTATAAAATAAAAATATAACTAAATAATAAAATAATAATTGTATCATCAATTCGAACTTCTAAGTTGTCATAGCATTTCGTAATGTCTAGTGTCTTCAATTGATATAAACTACAAAAAAATAGATACAATTTTGAATAAATTATTTGAAAGAAAGTAATTACCAAAAATATATATATATAAATACTTTGTTCTAAGTTGTCATCACTATTAAGTTCCAACTAGTTCACTTCATTATCTTCATTAATTGATATAAACTCTGAAAAATATAAATTCAAAACAAATATATAAAAGATAATAATTAATAAAAGAAATATAAAAGAATAGAAAAAGAAAATATAAAACATATATTGTTCAAATTTGTCAATATCATCCACTACATTATTAAAGTTGACATATTGATATTTTGATGATCGAATCCAGCTTTGAGTGCAAATAAGTGCCTCGACACTGATTGAGGACAAATAACTGCAAAATGAATCAAGTACAAGTCCTCCACTACTAAAAACTGATATGCATATGTCTATGAATAATGATTATATTTCGCTTTAGGGTTGCTATGATCAGTGCTTTCAATCCTAGTAAAATGATTCCAAATTTTTGATTTTTTTCTCTTGGTTTGACTAGTAATAGGGTTAATAGTAGGACCCTCTACAGTTTCATTAGCGCTTCCCATCCTAGAAGGCTAAAACAAAATGTAAAATCATTAAACCAAATGTGTTAATTAACAATTTCAACAATTTCATAATCAATTTAAGCCAAATGAAGAATTAACAATTTAGAATCATTAAATCAAATGCATAATCAACAATTAAACCAAATGCAGAATCCAAAATTAACCCAAATGTAGAATCAACAATTTCAAATGCAGAATCAACAATTAAACCAACTGCAGGAATCAACAAAAACAATTAAAAGATTATTAATCAATTATTCAAATTAAATCATAATCAGTAAACATAACAGTGTTTGAAACTAATGTAGAATCAACAATTATTCAAATGTAACACAACAGTGATTCAAACTAAAGCAATAAACAGAATCATAATCAGTAATCACCATGAAAATTGAATTCATTCAATTCAACAGTAAGAGAAGAGATTGACCGAGACTGCCGACTGCGGAGAGGCTAAAGCCGAGACCGAGACTGAGTTTGAGATTGAGGCTGCAAAAGCAGAGACTAAGAGGCGAGGTCGCGAGGGAGCGTGATTGTCTGAGTAGTGAGCACTGACACCAAACAATGAGCACCAAAGAGCAAACTGCAAAGTTGAGCAAAATGACAAAGTATGAGAAAACACAATTAAATAGTGAAATCAAATTGGAGATTAAGAACCAAACAGTGAGCATAGGAGAGAAAAGCCGAGACCGAGAGGTGACTGGCGACTGAGAGACAACAGGTGACCAAGAGGCGATTGGCGACGTGAGTCTTTCTCACTGCGCACAGTGACATGAGTTTCCGAAGGGACCGCGGGTGAAACTGAAGCAGAGCAGTCTGAGCCTGCGAGTTGAAGTTTTACAAGAGTCTGCAGTCAATGCTGTAAAATTTCCGATTTATGAGTCTGGTCATCGCGAATTGCAACTGGGCGTAAGAAGACGAAGCTAGCCCTCGGTCGATTTGGTTTTGTCGCTTTTGAGAAAGACAAGTCGAAAATCGAATCGAATTTTTCGGTTCTTAACAAAATGAACAGAAAATCGGTTTTATGGTGTGCAAATCGATCCGAATCAAACTAAGTTGATTGGTTTTAGTTCAATTCTTCGGTTTTGGTTCAGTTTTTCACACCCCTTGATGAATGCACTATAAGAGCTGTTCAAGAGGCTCTCTCTCCAATAACTAATTTGAAACATCTGCGCAACCATTCCACCAAATGGAATTACTATTAGGTTCATTTAACAATCATATGCAGTGTGTGTATATATATGCATTAATACATTGTGGTGAATATGATTCATTAAAAGTAGTTTAGGAATATTAAAATTTTGGTTTAATATTATATTGAATAATATGGTCGAGCTTAATGGGCCCAACACACATTTAGATACACAAAGCTAATGACACATTGTGTGATGGACAAAATGATAATTACCCATTCAAGACTTATCAAAGGGTTATGGTTTTTATTTTCTAAGTAAACTTTCACTTGCTTTGAGACTCCATCATCTCTAGAAAGAATTGTTGTGAAGAGGTTGGTAAAACGGAAGACCTTTCTACTTGACTTGCTGTTCTAGAAATCTTGCCATCGGTTATGTTGTTCCATTCTCTTAATTTTCTAACATAGAGTAAAATTTGAGAGCGTGGATTATGGTTTTGCTTATAATAAGCGTTTTTAAGTTATTTCACGATCAACTCTAGAGAGAATTGTTGTAAAGTGGTTAATAAAAAGGAAAAGCTTTGTCCCTGAGTTACTGTTAAGGAAATCTCGCCATCGAGTATGACATTCCATTATCTTGATTTTCTAACATGACAAAACTTTGCATATGTGAAATTAATTGGTGGTTTTAGGCAATAAGGCCCAAGTTTGAGATAGATAAGATCCCCTACATTAGAATTTTTTTTTGTTGTAAAAATAGCATGCAGATGATCTTCAAACATATCGGGGAGGCCGCTGTTTACCCCAAAAGGATACATTTTTACTCATCAACAAAGGATAATGACAAAGAACAAACCATACTTGGCATTATCTGAAACCTGCACTAGAAAATCCCTGGTAAATCATAAACTTGAGAGTACTCTTCCAGCAATTTCAGATAATCTAATAAACCCATTTTCCGATCCAATTTTTCAGATTGGCATCGAAAATCTTGAAGACAATCCATAATGTTTCCATCCCAGAATTTCAAATCCGACGAAGAAACATCAGACTGAGTGGAAAGTGATAATCTTCCAATGAAATCGCAAAGTGATAGTCTAACTGATTATAAATTTCCAGCACAATGAAAGATTACAAAAAGAGGAGATCTATTTTGTGTTTTATCAAATTGATAATGTAACTACTCTCAAATTCATTTTCGTAAATTTCAAATCCTAAGATTTTTTTTTTCCAAATTAATCCCCAAACTAAACTTGATTAGATTATTTATAAACTCTAATTAACTATATTTATGAATCTGGAAAAAAATAATCTAATCATTAACTATATAGAAGTTCTTCATATTCTAACTACATTTATTAGGAATCACCTATTTAATTTTATGCAAATTAACTATTAAGGAAAATATATTTCAATTATTATTATTATGTTAAACAAAATTAAATATCATGTATCCTCAATCGATACTAACCAAAATGCTAGACATAATTTATTTATTAAAAAGAATAAGTAAACAGAAACATAAATTAGATATACTTCTCTAGTCCAACTATAAAACTGATAAATTTTTTAATTTTATATTTTTTTGAGTAAATTTTTTGCTTTAGTCTGAGTCAAATTGTTTATGTTGATCAAGTTCTTGCCACGTGTTGTGGGTTTTCGACCACGCGTGAGCCGTCAAATAGTCAAATTGGTGGATTGATGTGTCACCGTGTGATTTGGACGATGTGATTATGTTCGGTGAATTTAAATTATGTTGTGGGGGCGTTGGAATAACATAGATTATTTTTGTGAAACTAGTATTTATTTAATGTATATAATAATAATAATAATTAAATATATATATATATAACATATATAAACTAGTATTTTATAATTATTGTAACATATATATATATATATATTAAATGATATTAAATTAATTAAAATTTTATAATAATAATAATAATTATATTTATATATATATTTTTTCTCTTTCTCCTTTTCCCCTCCCTTTCTATCTCAATCAAAAATCTCTTTGCTTTTTTTCACACTCTTGCAGTGTCTTTCAAGGCTTGCCAGAGTCGCCTTAGGTGAGGTGTTTGACACCTTTACCACAAATCAATAAATTTCATAACGAGCTTCGATTCGATATATTATTTGTAAAAATCGGCAACACCATTTGGAAGAACGAAACTGTCGAAGTCATCGCTGAAAAAGTTTTTGCTGAAACTTTAAACGCTCGTTGGCGAAGATCTTGACATTTGATCACAACATTCAACCTACCGTTGGAAAGCTCTCTGTGAGGAGAATAATTTAGACCCAAAGATCGATAGAATCTGTGGTCGTATGTGGTCCCGTAGCTTCATGGAAAAGGTTGGTGGCCTCCGTTTGTTGAAATGTCATCGCGATCTTTTAACACATATTTTGAGGTGAGGTTAAAACTTTATTTTGAATCTTGAAATGAAAAGATCTTTATATTGGGTCAATATGATTTATTTCTTAGATAAATTTTGGAACTTTATTAATTAGAGAGTTTCAGAAGTTGTATGTATTTGATTTAAATTTTCAAATTTTGTCGTAGATACACGTATGACTAGTCTAGGTTCAGGGTCATTTGTTTTTTCATATCGATTTGGGGTACGAGTCTCGATTTAGGACCTATCTTTTATCCTTAGGGTGATAGTTGAGATTTTGACGTCAATTATGTCTTAGGTTTTGATGATTTGATGGATTTCAATATTTGTGTTTGACAATGCGTACGGCTGGTCAGCTAGGCTTTTATCATCCTTGAGCTAGAGATTTTTATACTTTATGCACTGCATTGCATCATGGTTTTCAAACCATTATTTTGTGAGTTGCAACATATGAAAATTCGACGGGGGCTGTTGGACAGTACGCTTGTTTTTATGTATATGTACGTATGTTTCTCATGTTTATTTATCGTACATGGCATTCTGATTTTTTTTTTCAGTATATGTGGGCAGATGAATCATCTTGATGTTTTGGGTAGTCTTGGTATCAAAACATCACGAGGTTATCCAGTGCATCTTTTATTGCTTGAAAATTGCTTGTATGCATTTGTGAAATGGGTAATAGTGCATTTGTGACATGTCCTTGGGTTTTGAATCCCTAAACCTGACAAGGGTATTTAGTCATTTTGTTGTTGATTATACGTATGGGGTCGCCGCCATATTTTTGGACTATGGACACCTTTTTCTTCAAACTCAAGAGGAGTTACTATTGACGGATGATCACTTTTCTATTTTGTGTGGCAGATGGGTCTTTGTGTGACCATCCTATTTTATTGAGAATGTTTTTAAATGAAAGATGATGTTAGCCTATATTTGAGATATAACTCTCTATGTATACAACACTACTTACAAAAAGCCTCATCGATGGCCCGTGGGCTTATTTTGAATAAAATGATGAAGAGATTTTAAAAATAATTTAAAAGGACTATGTACGATAATAAGATGCATTTAACCATGATTTTCTAAAAGAAAGGTTAAATTAGTTTTCCCAGGCATTGCATTTAGTATATATTTCCTTATTGAGTTAACCACTCACCCCAACCACCCCTCCATCCTAAGTTTAGTTTTGTGGTGGTCTGGTGTGGTGTCTGAGGTGAAGTTACCTCATATTTGGCTTTCCTCTTGGTGTCTCCCTGTTGTCATCGGAGATGATTTTTCTTGTATTAATTTTATTAAATTTGTTATGGTGTGGAATGGTTTCATTTTTCAGCACAGTGTTTTTCTCTTTGTTATTTTTTTGCTATCTTTAACTCTGGTTCATCACTTTGTAGACTTTGGCCTATTTGTTTTGGGTTTTGAACTTATTTTTATATTAAGACTTTTGTTGACGAACTAGCCTTAGGCTGGGTGATCAAGTCCTGTCCGAGGATTAGGTTGCTTTACCCGGCGTTTCTATTAATCCCACCTCCGGGTCATGAGAAAAAGTTTTGATATCAAAGCATGGTTCCACTACTCTTGGGAGTGATTGCTTGAGAAATCAATAGTGTAATATTTTGGATGTTCGTCTACTATGCATGGAATTGTTCCAACACCTAGTCAAATCTTTGAATGAGTCAAGATGCTATTGGGGAGCAATCTTGGGATTGTCTGCTGGAGGATGACCATGTCTTTTCCAATCTGCGTGGGTAGTGGGTGTGCTCCGTGGATCGTTAAGTGAAATTCTTTTAGATTACGAGCCTATGAACGAGCCTGGATTCTTCCTCTTCTGTGGGCCTATGTGGTTCAAAATTAAAGTCTTTCCGCCTTCCTCGTGTGTGGGCCTATATGGTTTGGGATCCAAGTCTTTCGTCTTGGGATGTGGTCCAAATCCCTATCATTTTTTGAAATATGAAACTTGTCTTGTCTTGTTTGGAACTAGTTAGTCCGGGTTAAGACTTTTCGTTCGTAGACCTTAGATCGGTTACATGTAGTATTTGTTCCTTTGGTTCGGAGACCGTTGGTCAAAGTCTCTTGATGAGTAATGTTTCTGTGCGTTCTACCGTTAGTATAGACCTATGCGTAGGTTGTTAGAAATACTTGGTCTGGGAACTAGAGTCGTTCGATGGGTTTTCCAGAGGACGACTGCAGAGGAGGCTTTCTTGATAGGGGCTTGTTTTGTTTCGCTTAAGAATAGGTTGTGTTATCGCGATGATCACGAGCTCATTTTCTGTGACCGTCGCACTCATTCTGTAAGAGGATTCATATTGATGGAACTAATGTTTCTAGTTAGTTGGAATTCAAATGTCGATATTGAAATTGTTTTTCCTGTTCTTGCACATTGGTATAACAGTGGATCACAGTGGTTCGATCCTTTTACTCAGTTATTCTATTGGAAGACTGTTGGTTTGAGTTGATCGTATTCTTTTGTTTATGTTGTTTCTTTCCTAGTGTCAGTTCTAACGATGGGTTGTGGGAACCCCGTGAATACTCAGCACTGTCATCTTTTCCTGTTAAGCGCCTTTCGATGTTGTAGGTCTCAATTCGTTTCGGTCAATGCTAGTTTTTTTTTTTTCACATTTTGTGCCATTCCTTCATTATGATTATGTGTTTTGAATTCTTCAAAGATCTCTCGTGAGATGGATAGTGTTATTGGTTCTCATCTGGTAAGGGTCTAAGAAATTGTTGAAAGAGTGGAATGTCGCCATTTTCTTTTGGGTTCCACGTCTTGTTAACTAATTCTTTTTTTTTTTGGTGTTGCGTAGATGGTAATTGGAAATGAAGCAGGGTGGGGATTTCTATTGGTTGGTTGAGTGCCGTCACTGCTAAGTTGGTCCATGTTGTCTGTTAACTAGGAATGTGGGTTGCACTTCTCAATGAACTAGTTATTGTATCCCTTGACCACGAGGTCTAGTTCTATCGTATCTTACTTCTGACCTTTACTTTGACCTCGTCCATGCTATATGGGAGGTCTATGTTGTTGTTAGAAATTTGGAACCCTAGTTGTAGGAGTTGTTTCGTACAAGGGTTGTTCGTGTGTTTTCCCTTCGATTTGACCAATGTCTAGCTTCCTTTGTGAATGTTAGTGTTAAATTCTAAACTTGCGATGTCTCGTCTAGTATCTTGGTTAAAGCCTCTAGAGTTGTCTAGAACTGTACTAGAATTTGTGGATTTCTGAGCCTTATCGGCTGTTAGGTGCTTGTCGGCTGTCTGCTTCCTTTTCCTTAAATAGTTTCTTTCTTTGTAGGATTTGTTGTTGATCGTGTGAGACAAGACACGTGTCAGGTTTGTGTTGGATGTTTTGGTCTAGGGTGCACTCTGGTTTAAAAGTGTTGGTTGTTGGGTGTATCATCAGTTCCTGATTGGAATATCAATAGGCAGTATATGCTGGTGTATCAAGCACTTGGTTTCGATTTATGTTTTGGTGCATCAGGGCATAGTGTTACCCATGAATTAGCGAGAATTAGTTTTCGTTGAATGTTTGGTTATCTGACCTTGCTTTGGTTTTGTTGTGAAGTCTTATTTTGTATCTTTGATAGGAGTTTTTCTACGTTTCACAAGTCTCGAGTCATCTCTTGTTGGGCTTGGTGATTGGACAACATGAAGCCAAAGAGTGTTGTGTGGTTGTGATCTTGATTTAGAGTATTGCTCTGACGTAGAGAGCGTTTTGATTGACGCTCTAAACCTAGATCCAACTAGTATCTTACTTTTTTCTGTTTTGAATGTTTTTTTGGTCGAGTAAATTCATTAACTCGTGTCTCGGGTGTTACAGGGACTCAACATCAGTTCGATGTTGTGTGGGTCGCTATAACTACTTGAATAAGCTTATTTGTCTTCTTTCAATTCATGTGGGGTTCTTCCCATTCCGAAATCGATTTATTGTTGACTGATTGATCGAGTCATCCACTTCATTTCTGTTAGGACAATTTTCCCTTCTCCTTGTTGAGTCGTCTTCACATCATGAATTTGGTTCGTTTTTGCAGTGTTTGCTCGGTGTCGATTCCGATCGCATTCTTAGGTCTTCGTCCTGTTTTAGGCATGTGGGAAGCTTGAAACGTAAGAATTTAAGTTTTTCCTTAGGAGACTCTTTTGGTTCATGTGTTGTGGGTATCACATGGAACATGGACTTTTCTAGGAATTTGTGTCTGATGTACTTCCATTCGTTCGACGACTCTTTGGTTTGTGTTGAATTTTGGAGACAATTTCTTAAAAGGGGGGAAAGATGTAAAACACTCATATTTTTGGATTTTACATTTTTCTGAGTAAATGTTTTGCTTTAGTCTAAGTCAAATTGTTTGTGTTGATTGGGTTCTTACTACGTATTGTGGGTCTTCATGTAACATTCTGTAACTTTTCCTGTATAAAAATTTTCTTTCCTTTATAAAACACTTGTGATGGAAAACCAGAGTAATAAACATATAGCGGAAATATTAGAGTAAACATACAGTGGAAGTCTTTTACATTTAAATACCACAAACCAATAATTTAAAAACTATTAAATAAACACAAGTAAACCATTAACTTAAAACAGTTTGAAGTCCTAAAACACTTAAAAACTTTTAAAACATTTAAATATATTTATTTCATTTCTGTGAGCCATAACCCCAAGGTCAATGTCGCCAACAGCACAAACGCCCAACCCGACAATACTCCATCAGCTACGTCCTTTAACAACTTTATCCAATCATTGGCTACCTACATCAACAGGACCTAACTATGAGTCTAAAGCTTAGTATGCGATATAAACATAAAACATGAAATACAGATATAATTTTTTGTAACATCGTATACATTTTTCAGTTTTGCTTATATGTTACTGTTCATGTCTTTTACTGTTATTTATTCTATTTTTGTGCTGAGCGTATCCAACAAAACCACGAAAAACGTTATTTACTGTTCCTGTCTTTTACTGTTATTTAAACTGTTTATGCACCGGGCGTAACTAACCAGACCACACAAACATCCGTTTACTTATCTTTGATTTCTGTGCCTGGCGTAACCAATCGGACCACAGTTATTTACTTATCTTTGGTTTCTAGGGCGTAACAAACTAGACCACAATTATTTACTTATCTTTGGTTTCTGTGCCGAACGTAACCAATTGGACCACAAAAATAACTATTTATGTTTATTTCATTTTCGTGTATTTTAGGATTCTAGTCTTAACATTGTTGTGCACATACAATTTATCTAACGTGTTCCTCGATTGTATCCTTAAAACGTGATCCGTCCTAACTAAGGAACTGAATTTAATTTAATAAACATACAATTCATAACAAGCAATTAAACAAACAATAAACACCCCCTAATTCCCGTGATATAGGCTCTTTCGGACAAGACACATGCAGTACCACTTAACTGGATTCTTTAGCTTTAACGAGTTACCACTTCAGTTTTTCTTCTCAAAACCTAGTTATCAACAACATGAAATTATAAATAAGGATTCTCCAATAATTAACCCTAACTACCAGCAATTCATTACTTAACAGATCTCCTCGACTCAATAGCTTATTCCTTATGATAATCAAATCAGAATTCAAACTGCTATTTCCAATAATTACTGAAATCCAGAATATTCATTCAATAATATCCCACTAAACCATCACAATATAACCAAAGTTTATACCTAACCTATTTCAAAATAGTAGCATAATTTCATTTATGCTTATTATCACTTAATTTCCAATAATGTCAACCCTCAATCCAATAACTACCTTCTCTAATAACTCCACATAATAAAACCTATATTTCACACTTAACAACTAACAGAATATTACTTATATCACAATTATCCCAACAAAACTTTAGGCATGTTTATCAAAGCAATAACTATCATTCATGGCAAATATACACACCACTTAGTAAACTAAATTCGATCCAAAAGACTGCATACACCACTTTCATCATAACTATTCAACAGAGAAAAACTAACACTTGAACACCAAAGACTTCACTTCACTGTTTCAAAACTCCAACCACAGGATCAACCCGAGAGACATAGAGCCTCAACCTTTACCAGAATCTCACAGCAACTCACGGTTTGCATCCAAAGAACATCCTCACTATCCTTTCATAGACCAATCACTACAATTCCTTCCTCACTGTCTGCTAATATCCAAAACCCACTCGACTTTCTCTCTCTCTCTCTCTATACCATTTCTCTTTCACTCAACCTACAGAACCTCTTGGCATTTCTCTCCAGACTTTCTCCCCAAAACCATAAAACTCTTCCTTCTGTCGTTCACACAAAACACCAGAAGCAAGACTTCACCAAAGGTTTTGGCAGAGCTTCCGCAGGGTTTCTTCTCTATCCAATTCGTTGCCACTCTTCTCTTATTTATAGGCCACATCCAATGCCTCTTCATTGTCCACGTGAAGACAGAAGGCCAAAAGATGGTGACCCTTCAACGTCTAGATGCATTCAACGTCGATCCACTTCATCTTCAGACGTTAATTATCATCTTCAGATGGCTTTCATAAATGGTGGTTGATCGATTCTTCAGTTAGCCGATCGACCACCATGTAGCCAATCGACTGCAGAATTCTTTGTTTCAGAATGGCGGACGATCAAATTGGACATTCAATTCACATTGGGGGATTGACCACCCATCTTTTAGAAAACTTCATATTTCCACACTGGTCGACGACCCCGGACGATCAACACCTCGCCAATCGACCGCCCCGATCAACCGCCACTTCCAAGCTGAGTGTCACTGTTTATTCTCCACATTACACACGTTATTGTTTAACTTGACACACACACACACACACACACACACACACACACACATATATGAATATCCTCCTTGTTAACTACTAATATTATTTCTCTTAACCCTAGCTATCATCTACTAAATCTCCAATTTATTCTTGTATCACATAAACAAACCTTATATCCAAGACCAACAATCACTAAATCTATATATATATATATATATATATATATATATATATATATAT